>JASKMD010000009.1:3605893-3653263 GCA_030144725.1 Haematococcus lacustris
GTTGATCTTTACGTACCTCCAGCCATTAACTCCCGCGTATCAAGACCCCTCTAACCCCTCACCAGGCTCACCCACCCTCCACGCCCCTTCATGCAGATGGCAGGCCATGAATGTCCTGGTGCCACACTCCGTCTGATGCAAGGATGGTGCTCATCACAGCCCTGCGTGAACAGAAGGCTAAGGCAGATGAGCTGAAGGAGGGGTACTCCCACTCCTGCCACGTTTGCGTGAATTGATAAACCTGGAGAATCTACACGGGGTAGGATGGCAGCAGAGGGGTACTGGGTGAGGGTGCCTCAGCAGCCCTGTTTCACACTGTGTGACACTGCGTCACACTCAGTCAAACTTTGCGCTGCTGACAGCTGGAAGGGAAGACAGGTCTAGACCCGCTGACGTGGCTGCATCCAGGACCAAGAGCAGCTGGGTTTGCGGCAATGCCATTCTTTAAAGACGCCACGCCACGTCATGATGGTGATGGTGTTAATTATGATGGCCAGGGGACGTGGCTGGGTGCAGGACTCAGACCAGCATCGCCAGGGTGGGGTAGTCGGCCAGCAGCTCGTCTTTGGAGTAAGCATCGCCGTCATCCTGCAGTGTCAGCAGGGCGTCACACAAAAGGTGTGGAGCCGTGTGCCAGGGTGGGGTGGGGTGGGGTGGGGTGGGGTGGGGTGGGGTGGGGTGGGGTGGGGTGGGGTGGGGTGGGGTGGGGTGGGGTGGGGTGGGGTGGGGTGGGGTGGGGTGGGGTGGGGTGGGGTGGGGTGGGGTGGGGTGGGGTGGGGTGGGGTGGGGTGGGGTGGGGTGGGGTGGGGTGGGGTGGGGTGGGGTGGGGTGGGGTGGGGTGGGGTGGGGTGGGGTGGGGTGGGGTGGGGTGGGGTGGGGTGGGGTGAGGTGGGGTGTATGTATGATGACTCATTCGTATGATGCAGCTTTAAGTGTGACATCGTGCGAGCTCCTGTTTTGGCACACGTGTGGTCCTCTAGGGTATGGGGTTGGGTGGCGGCTCGGCTGCATGTACCAGCTCAGAGGGATCCAGGCTGCAGCTGTGCAGGTGTGCAGCTAGTAGTGCTGGCCAGCCGCTTTTCAAGTAGTGTGACCTGGGTGTGACCTGGGCGTGACCGCGGTGTGTATGGGGTTGTGGGTATGAGCGTGAGTTTAGGTGTGGGCGTGAAGTTGTCCCCATCAGGATGATAGTGAGAGTGAGAGTAGGAGTGAGAGTGGGTGTGAGTGCAAGGGTGAGGGTGCAGGTCAGTACCTGGGGGGTCCACATCATCTCATAGGCCAGCAGGTCATCCACCCTCACCCCGCCCAGCATCTTCAGCGACTGCACCACAGCAATAACAGCAGCAGCAGCATGATGTTATTGGCCTGGCTGAGCTGGTTGGTAGGATTCAGAGCAACACGTACCATCCTAGCCAACACGCACCATCTGCCCTGCACCCTCCTTCCAGGCGGCCGTAAAAGCACATGAAAGCAGGGCTGTGACACTGAAGCTTCCTCAGGCCCTCACCTAGGAGGGGCCACACACTCCCCTCCACCCCTTCACCTCAGTCTACCCCCACCGTCTGAGCCACCCATGCACCAATGCACCCATGCCCAGCCGCTCGCTTGCCTGTCTTAGGTCAAACATGGTGCTGATCTTAGGCAGCTTCATCTCCCGCTCCATGGCGATCACCAGGGTCAAGCACAGCCACTGGTCCATGTCCTTCAGGTCGCCTGGCATACGGGCAGGCAGGGGAGCAGGGGAGGGGCTAGGGGGTGGGGTGGAGTAGGGTGGTGTGGTGTGGTGTGGTGTGGTGTGGTGTGGTGTGGTGTGGTGTGGTGTGGTGTGGTGTGGTGTGGTGTGGTGTGGTGTGGTGTGGTGTGGTGTGGTGTGGTGTGGTGTGGTGTGGTGTGGTGTGGTGTGGTGTGGTGTGGTGTGGTGTGGTGTGGTGTGGTGTGGTGTGGTGTGGTGTGGTGTGGTGTGGTGTGGTGTGGTGTGGTGTGGTGTGGTGTGGTGTGGTGTGGTGTGGTGTGGTGTGGTGTGGTGTGGTGTGGTGTGGTGTGGTGTGGTGTGGTGTGGTGTGGTGTGGTGTGGTGTGGTGTGGTGTGGTGTGGTGTGGTGTGGTGTGGTGTGGTGTGGTGTGGTGTGGTGTGGTGTGGTGTGGTGTGGTGTGGTGTGGTGTGGTGTGGTGTGGTGTGGTGTGGTGTGGTGTGGTGTGGTGTGGTGTGGTGTGGTGTGGTGTGGTGTGGGGCTAGGGGGCTCATCAGGGCTACACAGGAGGGCAGACACAGCACCTGCCTGCAAAGCTGCGGCCTCGGGAGCGTGCCATGCGCCCGTCCACATTGGTCAGGGTCTCCTCCTTAAACTTTGACCGCTCCTCAAAAGACACCTGGGTCACACCGGGCACACACACAGCCATGTGTGTGAGGGCCATGCTCGCAGCTTGCATCGTCCATGCAGAGCAATGAGGAAGTGTGGAGAAAATGGCGCCCATGCTTTCGCAGCTTTCTTTGCAGGCAGTTGTACAGTTGTTGGCTTAGGGTTGGTTGAGGAGTTTGCTGCAAGTAGGTTGCTGAAGGTGAAGGCATGAAGGCATTGCAGGGAGGTGGCTGGATGCCTGGCCCTTACCTCGTTGAACTTGGACTCTGCCTGGTCAATGTCGTTGAAGACCCTGCCACCTGAGGTTGCGTAGCTCACGTACTCCATGTTGCGCAACACAAGCTGCAGCGTCTCTGTGCAGCCATGCAGCCATGCAGCCATCCAAGGTCAAGGTCAGAGCTGAAGGTCAGGTCAGAGGCTCAAGGTCAAGGCCCTGGGGCCGTTTCCCTCCAGGAGGCAGGCAGGGCCAAAGCAAGGCTGCCAGGGTCAGAGCTTCAGGGGCAGTGGGCAGGGGCAGTGGGCGGTGGGCAGCATGGAGTCAGGTCGGTCTGTCCGCCTCTGTCCTACTCCCAGTTCCCTGCCCCCCCTTCCTCTGCCCTCCCCTGCCCTCCAACCACTTGCCCTCCCCTGCCCTCCCCTTCCCTCCTCTTCCCTCCTCTGCCCCACCCTGGAAGATAGCGTGCAGCCCGCCCTCCTCATCCGTGTCATACAGGGAGGACAGCCGCTCCAAGTCCCGCTGCCACTTGGGTATGTCACCAAACACTCCCACCTGCAGCAGCCAGGCAGCGGCCCACCGCCAACACTGAGGCCACCAGTGCCAGGCTGTCAAGCCCTTGTGGGCAGCCCTTGTGTGGGCGGCCCTTGTGTGGGCAGCCCTTGTGTGGGCAGGGTGTGGGTATGGGGCTGCAGGCCAGGAACAAACCTAGAGGTAAGAGGTGAACAAACAAACAGACAAGCGAGGTCAAAGGCTCGATTGGTGGTTGCAGTAGGTGTCGAGTACAGGTCAATGGCCAGCAGCTGGGCATAGGTCGCCTGCTGTCTGGCTGCGTCACTGCTTCACCAAAAGTCACCATGTCTGACACATGTGTTCTGCATGCACGCATGGGTGCCTGCATGCATGCATATGTGTGTGTGTGTGCGGGTGTGATTCTATGTGTGCATGTGTCATTGCTATCTTGCACCTGCAGCTTGATCACGGTGCAGCGCTCCTCCTCCTCATCTGCAGTCAGGTAGCACCTCACCAGGCATGAGCCCATGCCGCAGGAAGTCATCAGAGTCAGGCCAGCAGAAGGTGCAGTGCCAGGTCAAAGGAGGGATCCACCAAACCCACCCCTCTTTGGCATCACTATCATCATCACCATCATGACGAATACTGAAACCGCATTGACACGATCACCACTGCATATGAAGGTGTGGGTGTAGGATGTGGCGGCTGCAGGCTGGCTAGCACGGTGGGAGGGGCTGGGATGGGAGCCCGTGGGAGACATGTGCAGGGCCTGCCTCTCAGTCGCTCGGCCTCTGGGTCCATCCAAGCCCTCAGCACAGGTCAGCGCTGACGTGGTGCGGTGCGGTGCGGTGCGGTGCGGTGCAGAGCGCGAGGAGCTGTGTAGCAGGTGCCAGGTAGGCTGAGGGTGATCAGGTGTTGTGAAGGGCCCGTCCTTCAGCAAGCACTGCTGGCCTGACCCTGGCTGCTGGTGCCTGCTGCGCTGGGAGACCATGGTCCACCCAGCGCCTCTGCCGCCTTACAGCTGAGGCTGGGCCCACTCACACACCTGGCTCACCCAGTGCAGTGATACCCAGTGCATCGACAGCCGCAGCCACTGCTGCCGAGCTACTGGCGAGAATGCTGTTGCAGCAGCCGCACAGCTTGTGCGATGTGGCCATGTGCTGCGCCGTGTCCCTAGCATGCTGCACAGCTACCTAGCCTGCCAGGCCTGAGTGTGGGTCGCTGTGGTCAGCTTGGGAGGCTCCTGGGCTGGCTCCCCACTCAATGACAGCACTGGCAGCCACAACAGAGCACTAACTGATCATGGCATATGGCTAATGTGCTGGCAGCAGGCCCCTGGCTGGTATTGGGCATACCGCCAGGCTGGGGCTTGCCTGGCAGCCAAGCAGCCGACAGGCAGGCTCATCCACGCTGCCGCTGCCCTTGTCTGTTGCCAGCTGCAGGCCACTCCTTCAGGGGTGCAATGAGCACTGATCCACCGATAGCGGGGACTACTGGCAGTGCTCACCATCGTCACCAAAGCCAAAGAGGAAGACAGCAGGCCTCGCCCCAGCCTTGCATTGCCTGCGGGTGCGTTGCTGGGGTCAAAGTTGGTCGACACCATGCGCTTGCACACGTACAGCTTGTACGACCTGTCCCAGGATCATGTGCTGCTTGCTGGGCTGCATGGGCTGCGCGGAGGCTCACATGGAAGACCGGCTAAGCTGGGGACGGATGCCGACACGATGCGATCGTTGCGCTACATGTGAATCTTGCCCAGCAGCGTGTGGCAAGCAATGGTTTGGGAAGCTAGCTCCGCCAAGGAGAGGGCGCGGCGAGCTTGTGGTCGCCCCCTGTCCGGCACGGTTGCGACACCCTTGCTTGATGTGTTGTGATGAGCGTGCAAGGCACCTGAGCGTCGCGCCGTTGTGGACAACACATTACCTTTGATGCAGCACGATTGGTTGCGGCCCGCATCCTAGTCAGAGAACAAGGCTGCGGCTGTGGTGGGTGTTACACAGGGTCTAGGTCGCAGCCGCAAGTTCTCATCATGTCACTCCTAATCTAAGGAGATGTTCATCCAGAAAGCACATTCTTGAGGGATAGGCAGATGTTCATCTACACAGCTCATGCTGCTTCCATAACTTTGTGTTCACCGAAACAACACAGAGAGCTTGAGACTACGGATTGCTCACACGAAGGGGCCGCTTCATCCATGCACTGACAGCCCATGCATCTTAAGTTAAGAAATACTGCAATTTTCACAAGCCTGCCAGCGATAGTGACATGTGTATCATGCCATGAGCCAAACAAACAATACGATTGCCCCTTACAGAGGGGATGTGTGTTCGCTAGAGTGTGCATAGGGTAGGGCTCTAGCGAATAGGTTAGGGACACAGTTCCGACTCCTAGGTTAGGGACACACACCAGTCTCTCACTGGTGTGGAGAAGTGAATGGGGCTCCACAGGAGGATAGTGATACAGCATTGTTGATCCATATATCTACTGTCAAACAGGTAGTTGACAGAGCTGATACAGTACTTAGCCATCGCCATTAATCATCCATTCAATCCATTCTCGCTTCCATTTTCACTTCGCTTCAATAACCTAGCACCGCCACGCGCAACAAGGACAGTACAAGCACACTGATCCTCGATGGCTAACCTCTCAGGACGCGTGCACATTGGTTACCAGCAAGCCAGCCACTTCGGAGATGCAGCTGTGGTATGTTAAGGCCGTTCATCAGGGCTGGCTTCGACGACGGCGATTGTAAACGGTGGGCCTTCGAACATGTGACGGACGCAGGAGGAGTGGGCTGAGAGGACGGGGGCACAGATGCCAGGGGAGCTTACAGCCCCGCGCAACACACTGAGGGGCAATCCGCAGCCATGGTGCGCGTTCATCCTACAACTCCATCTAGCCCCTCTCCTGCAAGCAAAGCCTGAGCTGCAAGCTGATCTTTTTGCCCAGTGCCGAGTGTTGATCGTAGTAAGACAAGAAATTGTCATGCCTGGATGATACCATGGGGGATGTCAAAACATCCCCCATCAGCACCTCATCCATCAGCACCTCCCTCATCAGCACCTCATCCATCAGGCTGGTGGGCAACAAGCACCAATTGAAAAGTAGAATCCTGTTCCCTCACTAAGGGTGGTGTTTTGTCGGTATGGAGGTTTATTCCCAAGCACATGGCATGCGCACCTTCCACCTACACTATTGCCTGACCCCTGTGACAGGGCTATAGCCTAGAGTTGGCATGACTGGCATGCACTTATGTGAGCTGATGACAGCTCAAAGGGGGCACACTACTGTGCCACAGACTGCTGCTGCTGGGCCTTGGGTGGGTTGAGCTGACGCAGCTGAGCTTCACTGGTGAGCTGACCCGGCTGATGTGGAACTCAGTTGCTAGCACCACCCTGTCCCGCTGTTGGTTTGTGCCTCTGGGCCTGTACAGAGTGCACACCACCTTGCACCAAGCTTGCAGCACCATGTCAGCACCCCAGCCTCCCTGGGTGTCAATGCCAGCTGCGCCAAAGAAGACCACCAGCTGTTTGATACAGTCCTAGCGCTGCATCAACACCTCAGCTATCTCCTGCTCCTGCTGCAGTCATGCACACAAGGCACACAGGGTGGCTGACATGGTGGCACCATGTTAGGCATGGCACAGTCAACTGTTACTCCACTTCATGCCATTCCACCACCTCCCAGTACATCACCGACTCACCCACCCTGGCATTCTGACCTTCACCTCCAGCGCCTGGATGCTTAGAACAGGATTCATAGGTTAAAGCTGGACCACCTGTCCCAGTGGGCCTGGTGGGCTGGCTTCATAGTGAGGCTTTAGGGTGCTCGCCACTGCCTTGGGCTGTAACCTAGAGTTAGCACGAAAGCGAACCACAGCAGCCTGCCTCGGTTCTCCCCACCGCCATGAGCAGCCAGGTATTAGCCCAGCTCGGTGTGCGCCAGCAGCCAGGACAGCCGGTGGGGCAGGGCACGCTCACTCAGCAGAGGTGGCTGGCAGCAGGCTCAGGCCGCAGGCGAGTGTTATGCCAGTGTGGCGCAACACCGCCCTAGTAGCCAGTGTGACTTATGCCAGTGTGGCGCTGCTGCCAACCTCACTCCCTTGCAGGCGCACCCGGCCCTCCACTGCACTGACTGACAGCGGCCCGCTGCACCAGAGCGTGTATGGTGGCAGCATCATGCCTGGCTCCAAGGGCCATGCGACACCGGCTGCGTTTGTGCATGGCGGGCCGGGCCAGGGGCACCTCACACAAGGTGGCTCATGCAGCTCCACGTCTGAGACGGCACGGGTGAGTGGGCGGCCTGGTGGGGTGGATGCAGGCCAGTGCAGCTAACCCGCCACTAGACCCATGCGCCCCATGTTCTGCCTTCCAGCGGACACACACACACACACACACGCACGCGCACCTGCACACACACACGCACACAATGGGGCCTCCTGCTGCCTTAACAATGCAGCTATGAGCTTACACCATGTGGGGCTAGGGGTTGAGGGGTGGCAAGGCCTGGCCTGCCTGGTGGATGGCCCCTTTAGGTGCCTGTAGTGCATCAGCTGCTCAAGGCGATCATCATCATCATCATCATCACCATCATCATCATCATCTAGATGGGAATGGTAGGACCTCATGGGTCGACAGGTACTGGGCCCTGCCCCTCCCTAACCTCCCTCACACCTGGCCGGTCACACTTGTGTGCTGATGAGGATACCTACAGATTGCCAACAGGTGGGGTCAGGCAGGCGCACCTAAGTGAGATGCTCCAGTGAAACCAGGGGTAGTATTTGTGGTGGCAAGGGAAGGGTGCCAGGAGTGGGGTGGATGTTGGTGAAGGAATAACTCAATGTATTGTTGGGTATGGTGCGGGTGGTGGTGCTGGCGGGGTGGTGTGGCCTGCAGGCGGACTGGGAGCGGCGCATGGCTGCTGCTGGCAGTGGTGGCCTGCGGGGCAGTTTGACACCGCACTGGCACCCCTTGGAGCAGGCTGACGTGACGGGCACAGGCAGCGTGGCCACAGCGCAGTGGAGCCCAGGCACCACTGCCTACCACGTAGCCGGCAGCACCACCATGAGGAAGTACCTGGAGGAGCATCAGCAGCCCAAGGTGCGGTGAGCTGCAAGCCACTGTGGGCCTGCACTCGGCTTTCCCTGCTTGGGCCTGCCTGCTCTGCCTACCTACCGGCAGCAGGACGGGCTCAGGCGTATCTATCACACATAGGGTTTGCATGGAAATAGGTTTACATGTTTGCATGTTTGTTGTATTGTCGCATGTATGGTCTCAATACCATCCACCCTTAGCATCATCATTTGCACATGACCGAACCTCCCTCGTCAACCCAGTGGGCAACAGTACTGAGTACCAACACGAAGCCAGAATCAGTCCCCTTTACTAGGGGTGGTGTTGAACAGCAGTTGTGGATAAGCCTCTTGAAGTGAAGTCCACACACTGCTGCACTTGCACTTGTGCTTCCATCTGTGGTCAGGCCAGACAGGGTAGCAGGGAGATGCAGGCAGCACAGGAGGCTCGGCAGCCATGCTGGGTGGCCTCACTCTTGGTGGTGACTTGACCTGCTCCTGGCTGCCTATTGATAAGGGTGCCTGACTGATGGTCTGGGTGCCTGCCTGCTGCAGGCCAAGTCTACATGGAGCACTGCAGCAGATGATCGTGATGAGTGGGAAGTGCGGCTGCATGCTCAGAGTGTGGGCAAACCCTTAGCCTCATAGGCTGTGCATGGCTAGAAGCTGGACGCCGCCACATGGGAGATGCATGCCACCACATCACTGTGTGAGGCCCTGTGGGATCACATAGTTTCAGTCACGAAGCGACTCCCAGCAACTCTCTCATCAGCCAATCCATGCTGACCCATCACTCAGCACCTCCCTCATCAGCCCAGCGCAAGTACCAACGCAGTGGTAGAATCAGGTCCCCTCTTTGGGGGTGGTGTTTCATTAGAAGAGAGTTATGTTCCCATGCACATGGCACGGGCACCTTCCACTTACACTATTGCATGACCCTGTGACAGGGGTAAAGCTTAGAGTTGGCATCACAAACATGCAGTGATGTAAGCTGACAACAGCCCAGAAAGGGGTGCAATATGGCACTGTAGGTCAGAGCAGGGTGACTAGGCCAGGTGATGCAAGGTGAGTTGATCAGGTCAGCTAGTGGTGGCGAGCAGTGCAGGAATCGTAGTCAAGGCTGTTGTATATGAACAGGGCCCTTCTTCTGGGATAATGTTTGGGTTTGCTGGAACCTGCTTGTGAAACCAGCTTGCTGCAATGAATATGATGTAAGAACTTGAGAGGTAGAGCTGCCACCACCACCCAAAACTACGCTGGACATTGGGCGCTGCCGTCTGCAAGCCTGCGCCTCATCTGACCTGACGTTAGACCTGGCCTCGTCGTCTACACTGACAGGCCGAAGGTCCAGGCGCGCACAATTGACACTGACGTCTGCAAATAAACACCACGCCTGCTTGGTTTGTAATCTTCCGGAACGCACTTTTCCGGAAGAGTGCCACACTCTCGCACCCTGATCTTGCTCGCAGTGCAATAAAGTTCACTGCAGGGCTCAGCTAAACCCACTACAGACCAATCGCCGCAGCGCATTCGTCTCGGTACATCTCCCGCCGCACTCTGTCCCCGACTTGCTCGCTCGTTTCATCGCAAGGATGCTGGCTTCAAAACGGATTCCGTCATATGCAGCTGAGAGCTGCCCATCTCGTGCCGCGCCAGCCCCTGGGAGGTTGGCCAGGTAACACTGGTGGCCAATGCAGGCAGCCGCACGCAGCAAGCCCATTTGTGGCTTACTAGTGGCTGACTTGTAAACAATGTATGCGCAGGCGCGTAACTGTGGCGCGGGCCACCGGTCCCGCGGCTCGAGTCGATGATCTCGGCTTCGCAACGATGCGCGACGGCATCAAGGTGGCAGCTGAGGAGACACTTCTTACCCCGCGCTTGTGAGTTCTACTCAACACCACCTTACCACGGCGGTCAGCACAGCAGGTGGATGGGGACACACTCACCGCTTGGCCACATTCACAACATGCACCCTCGCCCTCTGCAGCTACACCACGGACTTTGACGAGATGGAAAGGCTGTTCAGCAAGGAGATCAACCCCAATATAAACATGGAGGAGCTGAACGCGTGCTTGGCAGAGTTTCGCCAAGTTAGTGCCTACACACACAGCAGCTAAGCAGCAAGACAGAGCTGACCTACCCTACACCCGCCCTATCGTCACACACCTGCCCAACCTCATGCCATCTCACCTGCCATGTGCGCTCCGCAGCACCTCCCAGATGCTCAGCAGTCCAGCTGCGGGGCAGTCAGCAACCGTGAAACCCCATAGGCTGCCTAAGGGCCTGCTGCTGGCTGGCTGCCTGCCTGCGCCTCTCCTGCTCGCCCTGGCCTGGTTCTTCCAGGACACCTTGCCCGGGCCTACCTTGTGCCTGTCCGTAGTATCCTAGGACAGCCTGCTGGCCTGTTGCGGACCCGCTGACCTATGCTGTGTTGCCTGTCCTGCACCACAGGACTACAACAAGAAGCACTTTGTGCGAAACCAGACCTTTGCGGTGGGTGGCAGCCAATGCACCTCGCCGTCCCAACACCCACACTGCCCATGTCAACCTCTTCCCAACCTTCCTGTTGACACCTGCCCCGCTTGCCTCAGCCTCATGGAAGCTTGTGCAGCAGCAAGCAGCTTCCCGCACAGCAGTTGATGTGCCTGCTCAATGTCTAGTGTGCCTGGCACCTTCCCTGACCTCGCGCCCTGCACCTGCCCTGTCCCCCCACTGCCGACCCCGCAGCCCGCTGCTGCTGCCATCCAAGGGCCCACTCGCAAGATCTTCATTGAGTTCCTGGAGCGCTCCTGCACTGCTGAGTTCTCTGGCTTCCTGCTCTACAAGGAGCTGGCACGCAGGTAGAGCAGGGCAGGAAGGGCAGCGAGGCGGGCAGTGCAGGGCAGTTGGGTGTCTGACTAGAGAGACGGAGCAGGGCAGGGCAGGGCAGAGTGTCACCAGGGCAGACGGAGCAGGGCAGGGCAGGATGGGCAGGGCAGAGTGTCACCAGGGAGCATCTCGTCAAGCTCTGGGCAAGCAAGAGATACAACTGTGCCATTCACCTCGGTCAACATGGCTTCACCCTTGGCCTGTCACCGACCCTGAACCGGGCTCCTTTTGTATCCCACACCTCACATGTGCTGCATCTGGGCCTGCCCTGTCCTTGCCCCAGCTATTGGCTCGAGCCTGGCGCCTGCCTCAGCCAGCTGCTGCCTGACCTGCTCCCAGGCTCAAGGACAGCGCGCCAGAGGTTGCAGAGATGTTCCTGCTGACCAGCCGGGATGAGGCCCGCCACGCTGGCTTCATCAACAAGGTAATGAGACTTGAACAATGCTGGGCCATGGGCGGGGTGCAGCTAGGTTAGACTACGGCTGGCTGGGCCACGCCAGGCCGGACAAGGCATAGGGCAGCGGCACCTGCAGCTTGCAGCTCCCCATGCAGTTGCTGCTGCTGCTGCTACATGCCAGCGCTGTTGAGCACCCCAACCATGGCTTTGGGCTGGGCCCTGGACCTGGTCCCGTCTATCCAGGCTCCTGTTGATCCTCCCCTGTGTTCTGTGCTCAGGCCCTGTCAGACTTCAACCTGGCGCTGGACCTTGGCTTCATGACCAAGAACCGCACCTACACCTTCTTCAAGCCAAAGTTCATCATGTGGGTGCCTCTCCCTTGACCTCTACCTCCAGTCGTCTCCTGCCTGCCTGCATCCTGCTCTCCTACATGTGTAGCCAAACGATATCCAGATCACATGAGTATTACATGTTTCAGTGCATGCAGTATGTCACAACATGGTCCTAGTCTGATGGCAGTGCCTGACCTGCCAACCTGCCCGCCTGCCTTGCCTCAGATACGCCACCTTCTTGTCAGAGAAGATTGGCTACTGGCGCTACATCAGGTGAGAGGGGCTCGCAGGGACTTGGCGGGACAGGTGTGAGTGCAGCACAGGTCAGGCGGCAGCCACCTGCATAGCCTCTGCCTCCGCCTCTGCCTCGCCTGCCCCTGCGTGCTTTGCCTCAGCCTCAACCTCTGTCTTCTCCGCAGCGCCTCCCTCACCATCACTGACCTGGACCTCAGCTGTGGGGCAGTTACCTTGCCAGTAGGAGCAGCGTCAGCAGCAGCAGCACCAGTATGACTTGTCTGTGAATGCCTTGGTGCTTGCAGCATCTACCGCCACTTGCAGCGCAACCCAGACTGCCAGCTGTACCCCTTGTTTGAGTACTTCGAGTCGTGGTGCCAGGATGAGAACAGGTGAGGTGGGCAGGCAGGCAGGCATGCAGAGCATGAACCTAAGGTGGACAGGCTGGCAGCATGGAAGCATGACATATCTGACGTGCAGTGCATGGATCAACTCCCTCGTCAGCCCAGCGGGCAACACGCACCAATGCAAAGGCAGACTGAGGTCCCCTCACTAGGGGTATTGTTTTGTCGGTATGGAGTTCTGTTCCCGTGCACATGGCATAGGCGCCTTCCTACACAGGACCCCTGTGACATTGGGCCATGTCGGGCACGTACACTAGAGCACGACCGGTTAATTTAACATCCTGATGTTTTGGGTTTAACAACGGCTTTAACAAATCTTTAACATACCCGTTTTGCTACCCTGGGACTGCGTCTCACTGGCCACTTCTGCCTGCATAGTGTCGCTGGGTGCAATGCCGTGTCGCGACCAGAACGACAGCAAAAAATGACTTGTATCACGACCAAGCGGTCAACTTTAACTAACCGGTTTAACATTAACATTAACACGTCCGGTCGCGCTCTAGTGACAGGACTGTAGCCTAGAGTTGGCTGACATGCACTAATGTAAGCTGATGACATCCTGTGCTGCAAGCCATGGCCCAGGCTGTGTGGCACTGCCCTGCTCTCCCTCCAGGCACGGCGACTTCCTGGCAGCCATCCTGAAGGCCAAGCCTGAGCTGCTGCAGGGCTGGGAGGCCAAGCTGTGGAGCCGCTTCTTCTGCCTCAGCGTGTACATCACCATGTACCTGAACGACCACCAGGTGCCTGGGGGGCAGCCCTGGTGGCAGTGGCAAGGGAGGCAGCGTGCAGGGGTGCAGGCTGGGAAGCATACTCCAGCTGCACACCCGCTCGGCGAGGAATGGCCAGCAACCTGTTGCACCCTGGTCCTGGACCTGTGCTAGGGTAGTGGGCCGCGGGGATGGGCTGAGTTGACATGTGTGCTGGGTCAGGATGGGCAGGGTAAAATGTCACCTGGGAGCACCTCATCAAGCTCTAGGCCAGCAACAGCGACATCTGTGCTATGCATCTTAGTCA
Organism: Haematococcus lacustris; assembly: GCA_030144725.1. Taxonomy (NCBI): domain Eukaryota; kingdom Viridiplantae; phylum Chlorophyta; class Chlorophyceae; order Chlamydomonadales; family Haematococcaceae; genus Haematococcus; species Haematococcus lacustris. The sequence continues at coordinate 3,619,300 of JASKMD010000009.1, forward strand.
ACATGGCTTCACCCTTGGCCTAATCACTGACCCTGGTTCATTTGTATGCACTAGGGTAGCTCGCAGCTCCTGGCGGACAGCTCCTGTCGCAACTCCTGTCCTTGTTTCGTCCCGCACTGCAGCGGACGACATTCTATGAAAGCCTGGGCATGAATACCACACAGTTCAACCGACACGTCATTCTGGAGACTAACCGCAGTACCGAGCGCTTATTCCCCCAGGTTGGTTTGCGTGGCCGGGATCTGATGTGTCGCCCCGCGCGCCCGCACGCCGCCTCGCCCCCTCGCCCCCTCGCTCGCCCGCTTGTGTTGACGCAGAGTGTTTGATCATGCAGGTTCCTGACGTTGAGAGCCCCGTGTTCTGGGAGCGCATGGACCGATTGCTGGAGCTGACCGCGAAGCTGCGAGAGCTGGATGGCGGCAGTTTGCCTGCGCCGCTGAAGGCCATTGCACGGCTGCCCATCTTGGAGCGCCTCATCGCCAACATGCTGCAGGTGCCATAGCAGCAACGGATCTATCTCGCGGTCCACCTCGCGATCCACCCTGAGCACTTTTCACTTGCCGTCTTGGGCTGTCGCGTGCTGCCCGCAGATTTTCCTCATCGCTCCTAAAGACTGTGGATCGCGAGACCTTGAGAGCAGCATTGCAAACCTCGCGGTATGAGCGACGGATCAGCTACGGCCCTTCCCTCGTCAGCTACAGCAGACCGCACGCGCCGCACGCGCCCGCCGACAGGCCACGTGACATAGTGCGGTGGGTCGAGCGGTGGGTGTGAGTGCCGCACACGCTTGATCTCCCAGGTTGGTTTGCGTAGCCGTACCCACACAGTGTGGGGAGCCGGTTTCAAAGTATAACCATGTTGCCAGAGTGACCCAATGCACAGTACATACCTAGAGTACGTCCTGGGCGCTGCAGCATGCACCCAAGGGCTGAAGGCTGCTGCAGCGGGGGGGGGGGCTAAGCAGCACAGCAGACCACTGCTGGGGCGGTGAAAGGGTGGGAAGTGATTGTTATTGGGAAGAGGTGATGACGGGGAGTGAGAGGAGATGGGGTGAGGTGGGGGCAGACATTTTGACACCATTGCTGCAGGGAGCAGCAACAAACAAAGGTGACTGGCCATGGGCGTGGGTGTGACGTGCATGGCTGGTTTGATTGTGTCGTGGTGTTTGACCTGCTGGGTAGCCTTTGGTTTTGGCCCTGCACCCCACCTGCTCAATTTGCATCACCTTGCATGGCCTGGCCCATGTCAGTCGTGAAAATGACGCACAAGACGGGAGTGTTTTGATAAAGGGTAGTGCAGGCGTCCACTACCACAGAGGTTTCCACGTATTGCACTGAGACATGGCACACTGGCTATTGGTTCCACCCACATCCTTGCGGCCACATACACATTGAGGTGGGGCCTTCTGTTTGGCCTCGACACACGGTTTTGATTGGTAGGATTGCATCCAGAGTGTCGTTGTTGGGGCCGCTGTCTTTTCTTATGTGACATGCCCATTGGTTTCGATGTAAACAGTTTTACAATTAACCTCCCTAACTCTCAAAAGCACAGAAGTTTGTATTGCTGCGAGCCTCTTGGGTTTCTGCCATCATTGCACCTACCTCCACCCCCGTCCTCGCCTCTAAATGTGAGTGTCATGATGGTGCGGTAGGCAAAAGATGATGCTGATGGTTACATCAAATCAGTGTTGTGAATCTTCAGATTTTCAATATTTCAGATTTTCATGAAAATGAAAGTGTTTCATTGAAAATCTGAGACTTTCACGCGAGTGAAAATGAGCGTTTGCAGCTGGTTTCCCATCCTCCCTTTATGCACGCGGCTTGTTTGCAGGTCTGCACTTTAAGAAATGCACAAATGCTCAGTTCGCTTCAGGTCAGACATGCAAGCCAATTTAAAAGATGCAAGCCGCCCATGCTGGCGTTGCCTGCCTTACGCTTCTTCCGCTGTGGCTGCAGCGCGCTGGCGCCAGCTAAGCCAAGCGAAAGGCACTGCGACACCCGTGGGATTGGCAGCGCCGGGCTCCTTCCGATGGCAGCGACTATAGCCCGGGCAGTTTGCACTAGGGCGAGTCTCTGGTTGCCTGCGAGCTGCTGTTCGCCTGCTGCTGCCATCGCGCCGCGATCTGACCGGGGGCAGCACCCGGCACTTTCAGATTTGCAGTGAATACGTTCAGATTTTCAGATGAAAATTTTCATTGAAAATCTGAATGAAAATCTGAAGTTTTCACAACACTGCATCAAATAAGCCGTCATCTGTTGGGTTCTATAGCCGCCCTTCCCCTCCCGAGGGGTAAAGACTTTACGCATAGCACTGTTAGCTAGGTGCGATAGGGCAAAAGACAAGGGCTAGAGCTAGGGCAAGGGCTCGGGCAAGAAATCTGAGCATTGACTTGTGGCAGTACAGGGTTAGTGGCCACTCATCCTACACAGGTCTGGGTGGGTGGAGCCGTACGCTGTGGTCGTGTTGCCCTGCCAGAACCAATGAGGTGAAAGGGGTCCAGAATAGGTCAACAGGGTCAGTCCACCCACTCCACCACAGTAGGGCTAGTACCTCGTGCACCCAAGCTACATTGTACCCTATGTGGGGGTATGTGCTGTGTGGGTGTGTATCTTGTGCGGGGCCAGTACCTTGTCCAACCAGGCTGACTGACTGACGAGAACTGGCGGGCAGCACCCCCTTGGTGTAGGGTCGAGGCTAGGCGTACCTGCTGAACATCAGCGAGTCGTGTTGCAGCTGCGATACACGGGTGGATGGGCTACGGGCAGGGGTGCGACCAGGGGTCGGCACAGCAGCGGGGCGGGCAAAGACTCCAGCTTGGCCACATGAAAGGTGGCCGCGTCTCCGCGTCCTGACGGTGCTCCATTACACATCGCATGTGACTCCTTACATCTGAGAGCTTAGCCCTGCGACCCTGTGGCACGCAAACGATGCAGTGCTCCGCGAGCAGAAGGCATGTGGCTACTGGAGGCATCCCTGCACCACACTTCAGGCTGGGCGCCCCGCACTCCAGACAGCTACCACGATATCGGCGTACTGCCTCGCTGGTCAAAGTAACTACGCATGATTGCTTTCGCCCATAGGCCTCGTGACGCACCTCTGTGCGCCCATGACTGCACTCCAGGCTTCGCCACCGGAGCACAAGCCAGACAGCAGCCCGACCACAACGATTGAGGAGCAGCCAAGTCAGCCGCAGACAGACAGCCTGGCAACAAAGTCTGCTGGGTGGTGAGCTCCTCGTGAGCTGCTGCTGCCACAGCCTTTGCCTCCACCGTCATCATCACCACTGCCGCTGCCACTGCTGAACCCCACCTCCAGCTGCATCTGCTTTGGCCATCTACTTTGCTCCGCTTTTTATCCCAGCACCCACAGATACCCTTCACTGCCTCCAAAGGCACAGGAGACTGAACCTCTGCCACTGCATCACCTCTGCATCACCTCTGCATCACCACTGCATCACCACTGCATCACCTCTGTCACTGCTCCCCAGCACCTGCTGATACCTCCGCGCTAGCAGCAGGCATGTGAGAAGTACAGCCACTTCCAGACCACAACCCAGCAGCAGCTGAGACAGTCCACCCCTGATGGCAGTGGAGCCAGTGCCTCGTCTTGCCTGGCCTGGACCCTGCAGGGCGGCCCAAGCCGTGGCCTCTCCCTTGTTTTACTTGGTGGCAGGTGTGTTGCAGGCAGCACCTACCTCATCAGATCCTCAGCTGTCCCTCAGCCCTGCATCAGCGGCTCCCTTACCAGCCCAGCCCAGCCCCAACACCCAACTCCACACCCTGACAAACAACTCAACACCTTCGGTGTCCACCTCTTCAAGCTGACCTCATGCGACGGCAGGATTAGGTCCCGGCACCAATGTTGTTTATATGGAGTTATGTACCTTCCACACTCATGGCATGGGCGCCCTCCCCTTACACTAGTGCCTAACTCCTGTTACAGGGCTATAGCCTAGAGTTGGCCTGACTGACATGCACTGATGTAAGCTGATGACAGCTTAATGGGTGCACACACTACTGTGCCACAGGCTGCTGCTGCTGAGCCTTGGGTGGACGTTCTTGCAGCCGTTTGTAGCCCAGGGTAGGGTACTCCTTGCCCTTGGCTGGCAGAGCTGGCAGGTCTGGCCACCAGCACACTACTGGGAAGGCAGGCAGCGCCTTTGGTCTGCTCTGTGCATGCACATGGATGGTCGGATGGGCCAACTACCTGATTGCTCCATGCGCCACAGGCCCTGCCTCCCACTGCTGCTTGCTTGTGAAGGGGGTGGGGCGACAGCAGGCTGCCTTGTCCCGCCCTCCCCCAGCAGGCACGCATCACACCTTGCCTGATCAATATCACACATGGCATAGTTTACATAGAGACTGCAGCGGGCCATGCCAGTGACACCGCCCTGAGATTACTGCTGCTGCCATTGCCACTTCTGGTTCAATGATTGCAATGAATGAGCTGCTGCTGCTGCCATGACCGCAAGAACGAAGGGATGAAGGGCAAGGACCCTACCAGGGGTCACCCTATCTTCTGCCATTGCTGTTGCCACCGCTGATGCCATTGCCATTGCCATCGCCGTTCCTGGGTCATTGACTGCAAAGTATAAGCTAACAATGCTGCCATGGCCGCTAATCGTTGCCGCAGGCCTGGCTGCCATCCAGTTAGTAAGCTCCACTGGCGAGCAGGCCGGCAGCATCCTGGTCTTTGCAGCGCTTCCAGTCACGGCGTTGACAGCGCTCAGCAAGAGCCAGCTAGGCAAGCAGGTGCGCGTCCTTGGCTTCCAGCGGGTCTCACAACCCACACAGCTGTGGCAAGGCCAGGCAGGGTGGAGCAGGCACAGGGGCGAGGGCAGGCAGGTGGAGGTGGAGCTGAAGCCCAGGCCAGCGTGTCATTGGTTTGGTGGTGGAGGTTAGGTTTGGGGCCAGGGCTGCCGCCCACCCCAGGCCTAACTCCTCCCTCAGACTTAGCAGCCTGCTGCCACTGGCCGCTGCCTGCCAAGGGCTGTAGCCAGGCAGCCAGTCCTGAAACGGGTCTATACTAGTTTTGTTTTTTGCGCTACATACAGCGTTCTCTGTGGAATGCCATGTTCTAGAGGTCGTTTTGTGCTATAAAATGGACGCTTTGTGAGCTGCACTATCGCTCATCGCGCTATAAATAAGGACTTTTAACCTGCGATTTCGTGTGATTTAGCACAACATTTGCTGGATTTTTTTCCTGAGCGATGTTTTCAGGTAAGGTCGTGCTATAAATACAAGGGTATGAACCTATGCCATGTCACTTTAAGCTATAAATCATGCATCAGGGCGAAACGACAAAAACAACACTGGTCTATACCAGGCCTTATTTAGGCCTACGCTAGGCCTTATCTAGGCCTGAGCCGAGTCTTTGGTATCCTAGTAGTAAACTAGAGTAGACTATAACCTAGGCTCACGCCAGGCTCCCGTGCTGTGCAGCTGCCAGGGCCTCAACCCTCCGTCCCTCACCCCGAGCTGTGCAGCTGCCAGGCTGCAGGTGCAAGACGCGCTGGCTGCACAGCTGCCGCAGCTGCAGGCAAAAGCTGAGGCGCTGCGGGCTGAACACACAGCGGCACGAAAGCGCAGTGCATGGTGGGCATTGCACTGGATGGGTGCTGGATGGGCGGGGCAGGGCAGCACAGGGAGGGGTGGCCAGCCCCCTACAGGGCAGTAGCTGAAGGCAGGCTCTTGCTTTGGGATGTTTTCTGGGGGCAGTGCACACTGGCTGGGTGGGGCTCAGTGGGGCAGGGCAGGACAGGGAGGGGTGGCAAGGGCCCCAGAGAGGGGTGGCTGGGCCAGGAGGCAGGGCTCTTGTGCCAACATTATTATCAAAATAGTCCAGAGGGCAGTGCACACTGGCTGGTTGCGGGATCAACTCCTGGCAGGCGCACACTTTTTATGCTGGTGGGAGTCATGGGGTGGGGTGTGCTTGACCTGCTTAAGCTCACCGCACTGCCGTGGGGCTGTCAACGTGGTTAGATGAGATGGTGCATGGGGCGAGCTACAGGTCACAGGTCAGTCCGCCCAGGCCTGCTTGCTGGCCCCACACAAACGCGAGGTCACACAGGCTGGCTTGGGCTGTTGCTGCACAGGTATGGTTCAACCAGGCGCCGCTTGCCGGGGGCCCTGGGCAGCGCTCCCCACCTGCTGGGCCATGTGGCCGGCGACCAGGGCTTTGACCCGCTAGGATTGGCGGTGGACCCAGCTGTCTTTGCCAGGTTGGTGATTGAGCAATGCTTCCCCTCCCCCTCCCCGCACCCTCTCGCTCCCCCTCCTCTCTCTCTCTCTCCCTGTACCTCCCTCTGCACCTACCTCTGTACCTCTCTTTCTCCCTGTACCAGCGCTGCCTTCCGACCATGGCTGCTTTAGGCTAGCTGCGTCACCCAGGGTGCCCTTCCCCTGCTACCGTGTCTGCCTGGTACAGTCAGCACACACCTAAGCAGACCTGGTGCTGGCACCTGTTGTTGTGCTCCTCCTCCCCTTCCCACTCATACCCCCCCACCTTCCCATTAGCCGTTTTTGCCTCCCGCATCCCTCCCCCTTCCTCTCCCTCGAGCCGCAACAGCCTCAGCGGCGCCACTTGTTCCTTTTCTTCTGCCCTTACCCTCCCGCGTCCCCTCCCCCTTCTTCCCCTTCCTCTTCCACAAGCAACCACTGCCTCAGCAGCACCACCTGCTCCCCTGCGTCTGCGCCACAGGCACCACGAGACTGAGCTGCTGCACGCACGCTGGGCCATGCTGGCTGCTGTGGGCTGCCTGGTGCCTGAGGTCAGGACTCAGGGGGTCAGGAGTCTCCTAGGAGGCAAGCCCCCGTGGCTCTTGACCTCCTCCTGCACTGTGTTGATGTGCTGCCGCCCTCACACCCTTCACACCGCATCTTCCCAGCTCATTTCTAAGGCGATGTCGGCTTGCAGCACTTAATTGCACCCACCCTCATAGACCATCACAGCACCTCCCTCACTAGCTTGTAAAGGCAGGAGCAGGTCCCCTCACTAGGGGTGGTGTTTTGTCGGTGTAGAGTACCTTCCACACTCATGGCATGGGCGCCTTCCACCTACACCCTTGCCTGACCCCTGTGACAGGGCTATAGCCTAGAGTTGGCCTGACTGGCATGCACTGATGTGAGCTGGTGACAGTTCAAAGGGGGCACACATTACTGTGTACTATGCCACAGGCTGCTGCTGCTCACTCGCAGCCCAGGTCCCTTTGCTGGCAAAGCTGGCAGGTCCGGCCACCAGCACACCACCCTCCCCGCCCAGGGCCTCCCCTTGCCCCTCCCCTCTAAGGGGCTCCCTCACCCAACCACCTTGTGTCTTGTAGGTATCTTGTATCTTGTAGGTAGGGTCTGGACTAGGGCCTCCTCACCCTGCCTGTGTAGTGCAGCATGCATGGAGGCACTTGCATGGGCTTGCATGGGCTTGCATGGCTTGCAGGTGTTGAGCATGCAAGGCGTGGCCCTGGGTGAGCCTGTGTGGTGGAAGGTGGGGGCTGCCAAGCTGCAGGGCGACCTGACCTTCAACTGGTAAGGGTGGGCAGTCAGGGAGGGGCAGTGGGGGGCACCATGCCGGCCAGAAGCAAGTAGTCATAGGGGGAGCCTGGCAGCCTGCTGGTAGCCGGAAGGTGGTAGGAAGGTGGAAGGTAGAAGGTAGGAAGGTGGTAAGAAGGTGGCAGGCTGGCAGCGCAGCAGTGAGGTGTGATGTACCATGCAAAAAAGCTTCGGTCAGCATGTGTGCGGCCACCTGCAGCCATACCGCTTTGCTGGGTGCCTCCACCTTGCTGGGACTCCCACACCCCTGCTTGCTGGTTCTGGCTGCAGGGGTGGCATCGAGGGGTTCCGCATCGCGGGCAAGCAGGGCATCGGCATCATTGCAGCGTGCCAGCTGGCCCTCATGGGTGCGTGTTGACGGATAGCCAGGGGCCGCCCCTATGGCCCAGGCCCCCACACCTTTGGCCCCTGCTGCCATGCCGAGCTTGCTGGTACTGGTGACCAGCTTAGGGTGCAGGGCGCAGCTGAGGGTGCACAGTTGGCCAGCAGGGAGGTGCCGGCTGATCTGGCTGCCTGGCTGGCGGCTTCAGCCTGGCGGCTTCACTGCTAGCCAGGTGTCGCCCCAACGCCTCTGTGCTTCCTGCACACATTGCCTTCCTACATATTGCCCCATGCACGCTGCCTTGCTGCACACTGCTGTCTTGCTTGTTCCTGAGCCACCTGCAGCTGTGTCAAGCTGTGGCTGCTACCTCCCCCTCTACCCCCCACCCCTGCTGCTGCCCTGGTGCTGACCACTGCATAGCATCAGCTTCCCTGCATGCTGCGCCTCCATGTGTGTGGAATCTGGACCCCTGCATGCAGGTGAGCGAACTCCTGGCTGCTGCTGCTGAGTGCTGGGTGCTGGGGCCCTCCTGCTGCTGCAGGTGGCCCTGAGTACGCCCGCTATGTGGGCATTCGCAGCCTGGAGCCAGTGGGGGTGTTCCTCCCCGGCTGCCCAGACAACAACTACCCAGGAGGTGGGCAGTGCTGGCCAGCAGGCAGTGCCAATCACCAGGCAGTGACGGTGGCAGCCACTAGCAATGCCAAGCACAAGGCAGTGCCAGTGGCAGTGCCTCAGGGTGTGAGTGCCAGTTCTGACACTGGGCAACCGCACCCAGAGGGAGCAGCTGCCCTGGATGGGAGTAGTACAAGGACACGAAGAAGCAGTGGTGCATCTCTAGGGCGACAGAGCACTCATGGCTGGTCCAAGGTGAGCGGGCTCGTGTCGAGCAGGGCGCCACGCACATGTCACCTTTCGGCCAGTGTAAAGAGTTCTGATGTCGAGGATGTTGCAGGCGCTCCATTCGACCCGCTGGGTTTCAGCAACAGACCTGACGAGTTCGTAGACCAAGCTGTGAAAGAGATCAAGAATGGCCGCCTGGCCATGGTTGCCATGCTAGGCTATTTCGCGCAGGCGAGTTAGGGTGACGCATAGGGGTGAGCACAGTGGTGAACGTTCTCACATGCACCGGCTTATGTTCGTTTGCCCTACAGGCTGCGGTGACCCGTGAAGGCCCAGTCAAGAACTTGCTGGACTTTTGGGAGGATCCTGGGCACAACAATGTATTTACTCGTTTGGCTGCGTTGTAAGGGATGCTGTCGTGAATGTAAGTATTAACTGTTATGAAGAGCCTCTGAAGTCTTCCATGTGCGCGGTAAGGCATGGGGCCCGCAAGAAATAAAACTGACTTCAGCGGACTGCGGGCCATGTGTTGAATTAACCCAACCTGCTCTGCGTGCTATCCTTCGCGCACGCACCCTGGCGCCTCATGACATAGGAGGCATAGGATGGCCTAGCCAGCGAGGGCCGGGGTGCCTGCAATCATGCTAAAAAATATGAAGCAGCGCTTCTCAGGGCAGTCGAAGAAGGACGACAAGAAGGATGGAGATAGTAAAGCGCCCAGCTCCGGTGCACCTAGCTCAAAATCGTCAGGCAGCGCTGGGAGCAAGGCGTCTAGCAGCGCAGCGCGTCCAGTCTCGGCAGCACGCGAGAAGCCACCGATCCCCGTCATCAATGAGCAGACATTCGCCCAGTACTACTCAGACCCCCTTCCCAGCTTCAGGGATGTCTCGCCAGCGGAGAAGCAGTATCTCTTCGTGCAGAAGCTGCATATGTGCGGCTTTACCTTTGACTTCACGGATCCAACCAGGCATGTGCGGGAGAAGGAAATGAAGCGCCAAACATTGTTGGAATTGGTGGACTACGCCAACAGCGGGGGTGGCAAGTTCACGGAGGCAGTCAGCGAGGACATTGTCTTCGTCCTCAGCCAAAACCTGTTCCGCAGCCTCCCGCCTGCACGGTCCCACGAGGCTGAGAGCTTCGACGCCGAGGAGGAGGAGCCCAGCTTGGATCCAGCCTGGCCCCACCTGCAGGTAAGCCGCTGATCGCTGCTATGCAGTCCAGCATGGGCCCGGGTTCGTCTCCCGCAGGGTCCTGACATGTCTGTGCCTCCTTCATTGGCGTGTCCGCCATAGATTGTCTACGAGTTCCTGCTGCGCTATGTCGTGTCTAACGACACTGACGCCAAGGTGGCCAAGAAATACATCGACCAGCAGTTCGTGCTTAAGCTGCTGGAGCTGTTTGACTCGGAGGACCCACGCGAGCGGGACTACTTGAAGACCATCTTGCATCGCATCTACGGCAAGTTCATGGTGCATCGGCCGTTCATCCGCAAGGCTATCAACAACGTATTCTATCGCTTCATCTTTGAGACGGAGAGGCACAACGGCGTCGCGGAGCTGCTTGAAATCCTTGGCTCCATCATCAATGGCTTCGCGCTGCCCCTGAAGGAGGAGCACAAGGTGAGCGGACCGCGCCCGTGCATGCTGCGGTACCCAGGCCGCTACCGGCGACGAAGCAGCTGCCGTAGCCGTTGCTGATGCCTCGGTGCCGCTTTCGTGCTCCGCAGCTGTTTCTCTCGAGAGCTCTCATGCCGCTGCACAAGCCCAAATGCGTGGCGATGTACCATCAGCAACTCGCATACTGTGTCACACAGGTATGCCACGAATGCAGGACAGCTCAAGCAACGGCAGCAGCTATGGTACAGCAAAGCACACCAGCCACACTCTGCAGTCCATGTGCAGGTGTGCAGCACACACTGGGGACCAGGGCAGAGCTTACCTGTCATCTGAGCACTGAATTGCAGTTTGTGGAAAAGGATTCCAAGCTGGCCGAGCCTGTGCTGAAATCCCTTCTCAAGTATTGGCCAGTGACCAACAGCCAGAAGGAGGTGCTGTTCTTGGGGGAGTTGGAAGAAATCCTGGAGCTCACGCAGTCCCCAGAGTTTCAGAAGGTCATGATCCCCCTCTTCAAGCAGCTGGCCAAGTGCCTCAACAGCCAGCACTTCCAGGTGTGCACCATCGACAGCACACAGCAGGATGCTGCAAGCTTAGCTCAGGGCACTGTAAACAACAATTACCAACCCCTACCCATTTGAGATGCGTGCGAGTCAGCAAGCAGCCCAGCCATGTACTAGGAGCAGAGCTCAGCTTGATATGCTCGCCATTGTTAAGTGTGCCGCTGCAGGCGTTGCTGGCACTGTGCAAGGCGGTTGCATAGCTTGTTCAGGTGGTTCACCTACATGGCCTGACAGGGTACTGGACAGGACACAGCCCCTAGACTCTCGACGTGCGTGGACAGCCTACAGTGCACAAAGGCAGCATGACAAAAGCTTGCTGCTTGGTTGCCTGACATACAACGAAGACAGTTTTTAGGCAGAGAGGACCAGCATAGCTCGCATTCTCGCCTGCCTTCATGTTCGCACTTGCTTCTGTGCTTGCCTTTGTATCAAGCCTGGTTTGTACTGTGTCAGCACTGCCTGCGTCTACGCCTGCCTGTGTAGCCATTCACAGCGCACAGCTAGATCGGGTGCAGGCTCAGGCTAGCGTGTGTGTCGGCCTGTCTATTGGCCTGCTAGCGTGTGTGTCGGCCTGTCTATTGGCCTGCTTGCCTGCCCAGGTAGCAGAGCGCTCCCTCTTCCTGTGGAACAATGAGTACATTGTGAACCTGGTAGCCCAGCACCGGCACCAGCTGCTGCCCATTGTGCTGCCAGCCCTGGAGGAAAACACCAGCAGTCACTGGAACCCAGCAGTGCATGGGCTCACCATCAACGTGCGCAAGATGTTCCAGGAGCTAGACGAGCCCCTGTACGAGGAGTGCAAGCGCAAGTATGAAGAGGACCGGCAGCAGCAGCAGCAGCAGATTGAGTCGAGGGACCGCAAGTGGCAGCAGCTGCAGTCAGCCGCATGCCAGCGGGCGCCTAAGTGAGTTGGCCACAGCAGCTGCACAGGCTTGAGCTAGCATGGCAGCAGGCTGGCACATCAATGCGCGCAGAGCAGGCCGGCGCCGGCGTGAACTATGGCCCGGTCTGCAGTTACGCCCATGTGTTTTCGATACAAGTTGCACAATGCATGCACAAGCGCACTGCTGTCTTATCGACATGGCGCACACCCGTGTGGCTTGTGTATGCTGTGCATGCTGTGTGCATCACAACTCATCTCCCAAGTGCCTGCCGAGGCAGCGCATGCTGCACCACAGCTGGTGCAGAGCACTGCCACTATCAGCTTAGATTGCTGTCCAGGCCGTGCAGTGCCTGAAGTGTGTTCTTGTGCCCTCATGGGTGCAGAGCTATGCAGACATAGCTGCTGGTCCAGCCTGGACAGCAACCAGACCCGCATTCATCTATTAAAGTCTCAGGCTGCATCTCAGCTGCACCATACATGCACCCAGCCACTCAGTGCAGCGCAGCAGGAGTTAAATTGGTCGCTTTAGCATCGTGTAGTCTGGCTGGTCATTGCCTGGCGCAGTTGGAATGCAGCAACATGGGCACTGCCATAAGTCCAGTCCCAGCGTTGGATAAGCTCCATCCACATGAGCTGAGTCAGCACAGCCATGGAGCACAAACTATAGGCAGATGTGTGTACCTACTACAGGGGCTGAGAGTGGAGCAGCCAGCCACCCTTCCCTCCACCACAGCGCCCTGCTTGCCTCGTCTTCCTCGCTCTCCTAGCAGGTCACCTGGCAGCTGAGCTCCCACCCTAGCTCCCACTCTCACCAACTGACCGCCCCCCCTTGGCTGTCCTCTTCTCACCTCCGCGCCTGCCTGCCCATCCACGCCATCATCACTGTGACACACAGCCATGCTGTGCTGTGCTGATGCCCTGACCCTGTCCACACCTTTTGAGGTTCAATGTGCACTGTGCCACTGCCTGCTTTCAGGGGCGTGGCTCTGGACCTAAAACCTCCTAGATACCAAATTAAGGACGCGGGTATACAGACATGAGACGCCAGCCAGAGAGCCCTGCTCACCCCTGACCATTTGAAGCTAGCACAGCACTCTCCACAGGCTGAGCTTACAGCAGACTGGCCGGCACAGCGCTGGCAGCTTGGCAGCCGTTAGTTGGGGCAACAGCAGTGACAGGTGCACAGACGCAGCCCTGATTGGCCTGAGCTCAGTGGCGGCAGCCAGGCAGCTCAGTACAGGGGCAGTGGAGGCCCCCTGGGGTAGGGCAACTGCAGAAGCCCTGGGCCCTGCGTGGCTTCACTCACAAGGGTGCTAAGACTGAGCACAGTGCATTAGTTATTGCCAGCTGTTGCAGGCGAGGGTGGCTATCTGTGCTGGGCAGGTTCCTGCTGTCGGCAGGCCTGCCTTCCACTGAACAGGCTCATTCCCCTTCCAGACGCAGGGTCGCACAGGTGCTCTTGAACATGCCCTGCCCTCCGCCCTGGATAGAGATGCTCAGCTGGGATGCTGTCATGTTGCCTGGCGGCCCTGGTGCTGCTGGGCTGTGTGCCGAGCTGTGCAGGACACATGGCAGACAGGCAGCAGTGCTCATGCCATCAGCTACCGTGGGTGGGAGCTGGAAGCATGTGAGAAAGGGGTTGGTGCTGCTGCATGGCAACCACACACACATGGGTACAAGCCAGCACAGCACACTATTGACTTGCTTGCATACCGAGACCTTAATCCAGCACTAGGCGGACTGACGTGTAGGGCTGACTTGCCCATGGTGGAAGTTTGGGGTGACGGGCTGTAGTCAACTCACTACCTGCAAACAGCGCAGCACAGTTGACGAGAAACACCTACTGGTGGTTGAGCCGAGGTTGCTTCCAATGCTGAGCGAGTCGTTTGGGCAAGGTGACATGTGGAGAGGAGGGAGTACAGAAGCGTGGCTGACGTTGCTGTTATGGCATCGGGTTTTACTCTCCTAGTACTCGCTTACTTGTCACACCTAACTGCGCAAGCCTGCATTTTCCTGCTTTAACATATTGCATTTTATTCAGTGACATCACTGGTTTATCATCTCTGTGTTGGTGTTCTATGTCCCTTTCTCGTTTCCGACACACTCGCTCACGCGGTATCTTTTCGTACCACGTCGCCAACCTCGCACCTGGCTATTGAAGGAAAGACTCCGCTTTGCTCCCAGCCGGTTTTGATTCATCTGCAAGCTGCCAGCATAGGAAGCGAGGCCTAAAGAAGTGTAGGCAATCCTCGCGCCTGGTCGACTGCCCGAGGGAACCCAAATGGTGGACCTCAGCGGTGGCGGGCGAGGTGTTCCACCTCCAGTATCCAAGGTACTTTGCGCAAGTGACTGCACGACATGCGCTTCGATGCCCCTCATTCGCCAGCCTGATTTGCTGTGCAGTCTCCGCCCCCAACTGCCGCAGTGACACCGCCGTCGTTGGCGGTGCAGGCACCCGCACCGCCGACGCTTGCGTCGGTGCAATGCACAGTGGTACCCCCGCTAAATTGCAGCGGACACGGCCAGCGGCAAGGCTGCACCTGCAATTGCACGGCTGGCTATGCATCCGATTTTTCAGTAAGTCACGGGCCGCGCGTCTTGCTGCATCCCGAGCCCCGGTCGCCGCAGTTCAGTCCTTTGGTCCTTCTCGCCCTCCCTCGCTCCGCCGACTGTAGCCACGCTGTGTCTAGCTGTGGCATGGCCGACCAGGGCGAACCAGGCTGACGGGCAAAACATCGCAACACCGCTATCATCTCTAGGCTATGTTGCACTGTGCACCGCGCTATGGAGCGACCCCCTGTTGTACTGCTCACTGTGCAGAACCTGCTGGATGTGAAGTGGTGTGTGGAGAGCAGCACTCCTGCCAACAGCAGCACAGGGGGCAGGGATGTGAACCTGGTTGCCATCGGAGGCATTGTCTACAACTCCACTTCACTTGCACCTGACTCAGGCTCAGGTGTGCCGCTGCTGCTGCAGCTCAACCACCCAGCTCAACCACCCAGCTCTACCATTCAGCTCAGCAACAGCCCCCCTGCACATCCTACAGCACTTGTTGGCAGTACTCAGCCAGCCAGCCAACCACATGCTTGCTGCTGCAATACAGTAAAATGCACAACCAGAAGGTATGCAGAAGATAGAGAAAAGCATGCCATGCTGTGGCTCACAATGTGGGCTCGGTAGCGTGGGTGTACTCCCAGACCTGCTCACCCACCTGCTGCCCAGCTGCCCAGCCATCTCCCAAGCCCTACTCCGCCCCATCTCACTACACCTACCTTCCTTGGCCTGACTCTGCCTGCAGCCAACTTCTTGAGCAAAGCCATCCACACCAAAGCCGGATCCATATCCCTCGTCCTGCTCCTGGTCGCCCTGCTGGTGGCCATGATGTGGGGCTGCTACCGCTGCCGCCGTGGGAAGCCCTGCTGCTGCTGCTCCGGCCGTACCTGCCTGGCCTTCCTGACATGTGGCCGCACAAGCTGCAGCGTGCCAACAGCCAGGTACCAGCAACCCTGGGCAGAACCCATGCGCATGGGCAGCTCCCATGCGCATGGAGTAAGCAGCCATGCAGGCCCCGGCCTCGACCTAAATGCCCAGCACCAGCTGCTGAGCCTGGCTTCCCTGCTGGCAGCCAGGAATGGTCAAAGCAGCAGCAGCAGCATGGGCAAGTCACCACGCAACTGGGTGCATGGGGCCCCTCCCTGGCCCTTGATCCCACTACCTGGACCCATGACCATGCCCATGCAAGTCATGCCCATGCAAGCCAGGGCAGGCGACACCACAGCAAGCCCCTTGGTAGCTGCGCTGGCTGCAGCTCTGCAGTACCAGCAGAAGCAGCAGGTGGGGCAGCAGCAGCAGCAGGTGGGGCAGCAGCAGCAGCAGCAGGGGCGCCTGTCACATGCGCTGCAGCAGCAGCAGCAGCAGCAGGGGCGCCTGTCACATGCGCTGCAGCAGCAGCAGCAGCAGTGGTCCGGACAGCAGCACCCCAGCTCTGCTGCAGGGCTGGCGCACCCGGCCCCGCAGACCTCCTCTCAGCCTGGCAGACACCAGCCAGGCCCGTCAGGCAGGGCAGGGCGGCCTGCCAGGCAGCAGCAGTACAGTCAGCACGTCAAGGGGGGGAGCCGGCGCCCCACTGCTGCTGCTGCTGCTGGGTTGGAGCCCTCACACTGGGGGCTGCAGTTCACCAACCCCCTGGCCCAGGACCCGCCGCACTGAGCCAGTGCAGCGAGGCCGTGGCCCCACGCCGCTTTCCATGCTGACGGTGCTGCCTATCACGGTATGCTAGCCTGAGCCTTGTTCACAGCTGCAGCAGGGGCTCACAGCAGGTGGATGGTGACAGGCTAGCACCGTAACCTAGCCTGAGCCACCAAGGCCACCAAGGCCACCAAGACCACCAAGGGCCAACAGCTACCCTGGCGCCACAGCTCACAGCAGGCGTGTGATCAGGCGCATGGCAACAGGCCTACCCATATCACCCACATCACCCACGTCACACATTACACTCCCCCTTGGCTGTGGAGATGATGTGAACAGCCATGGCAGCAGTGGCACGGCAAGCCTGATTGCCATCCTGGTATGGCATGCAGTGGTAGGCCTGATCGCCAGCCTGGCACAGCTGCTTGGCTTTCACAGCCTGCATGCTCCCCTCTAGCCGCTTGTCAGCAGCAGGTGTGTATTCTCACTGCTGCTGCTGCGGTTCACACGGACCTGGGTGGAGGGGTTGTCCAGAAACTGAATCTTGCCGACGCGCCGGGGGTCTGTTAACGCGGTCTTGTACTTCACCAGCATGTAACAACCGCCTGGGCCTGGCTGCTGCAGCCACATGACTCATCCACAGGTGGGGAGTGCGATGCTGGGCCTGGCTGCTGCACGTTTCTGGGTTTGTAGTGGACTGTTTTCTAAGCTCTTGGGGGGGTAGTGCGATGCTGAGCTGAGACTTGCAGAAGACCCACATGCAGAGATTCTGTAAAAATTCATATATGATGACAATGCATGCAAGGCCGTCAGACCAGCAGGGACACTAATGTGTGTATAATGGGCTCTTCAACCTCGCAGACCAGGCAGCGCATTGTCGCAGTGATCCTCCTCATCCTCATCCTCCTCATCGTCGTCCTTGTCATTACTCAGCGCCATTAACATCAGCGCACACATCAACAGAAGCGCAGGCATCAGCGAACTAGGAGCAGCCACACACTAGCTCAAGTTTGTGATAAGACAGTGCGACACCTATGGATTGTTGACAAGGCCTAGTTGCATGCCCCTATGCAAGCACAGTCGTGCAGTGATGGAAGTACACAGGCAGCAGCACAGTGGTCTGGGCTGAGCCAGCTTGCTCCTGGTCTCCAGAGCCTGACCGGGTCAAGCTGGGACAGGGACAGATTAGCTGACAGCTGCTGAGCCAGCTGGTGCAGCTCCACAGCCAGGCGGCTGCAGGGCTCAGCGTCCCCACAGGGGTGATGCCAGGCAGCCCAGCAGGAGCACAGTGGTCTGGAGCAAGAGGTGAGGCACTGCTGTCAGGGCAGGGGAGGGGGTGGCTGGGGGCTGTGTGGCTGTACTGCGGCTAAGGTCACCAGCTGGGGGTTTGTCCTTGATGGCTTGCATGGCAAGTGGCATGGCAAGTGGTCCAGCAGCAGCGTCCAACCGTACTGCAAGCCACAGCCCAGACAGGTCAGGCACTTGAAGACACGGGTGAAGAACTGGTGCAGGCAGCGTGTGTGAGGCAGCTCAGGCCCAGGCAGCGACCCTGCCTCTGAGGCTCTGACCCCAGGCACATGGCAGGGAGCTCAGCAGCTGGCCTGGACATTAAATGCCGCGGCTCAACTGGTGCAGGCGGCAGGTGCAAAGAAGAGCTGCCGGGCACTGTCTGCAGAACAAGGGGCCTGGTTGCACATGGTGAAGGTATATGCCCTACTGCTTGCGCTTGCAGCAGTGGCTCCGGCTTCAAGCACAGGGCCAAGACACTGGCTGAGGTGTAGACGTGGTGGTCTTGTCAAGCATGTTGTCACTAAAACAAGGAGCTAGCTACCATAAGAAGGCTGACTGTAGCTGCTGGGGGGCATCAAGGGACGGGGTTGGAGGCAGAAGAGCGCCTGAGTCAGCCCCCTCTCCCCTCCCTCTCCCCTCCCTCTCCCCTCCCTCTTCCTCTCTCCTCCTCTAGGTCAGAAGCGTGACCGGCCGTTCAACGATGGTGAGAGCCAGTGAGGGTGAAAGCCAGTGAGTGTTGAAATGATACCGACATACAGTGGCCTCTTTTGTGCGGGGTCGCTCATGTACCCAGCTGTCAAGCGACAGTGAAAGCTATAAGGGTTGGATCAGGACAACACAGTAAGCCGCAAACATTGGCCGCTGCCTACCCATTCCCAGCCCTTCCCCTGCTGCAACTGGGAGTTGGGGATGACCTAGCGGCATGCGCATGGGCGGCATGGGCACGCACGGGTGTGCACACTCGCCCCCACCCCAGACCACCCCTACCTACTACCCTTGCTTTGCGTCCCTGCATGAAGATTACCAACCCCATGTTGGGACATCATGAACGCCTAGCCTCGACCTTACACCAAGGGGGTGCTGCTTGCCAATTCTCGTCAGTCAGTCAGCCTGGTTGGACAAGGTACTAGCCCCGCACAAGATACACACCCACACAGCACATACCCCCACACAGGGTACAATGTAGCTTGGGTGCACGAGGTACTCATCTTCACCTCCATCTTCACCTCCACCTCCTCCTTCACCTCCATCTCCACCTCCATCTTCACCTACACCTCCATGTTCACCTCCACCTTCTTCTTCACCTCCATCTCCACCTGCATTTTCACCTCCACCTCCATGTTCACCTCCAACTCCTTCTTCACCTACACCTGCATCTCCATCAGCCCCCCCTTCATGCTCAGCCTTTGACCCTCCCCCTCCTGCCTCCCTTAGCCCCTCACCCACCTGGACCCCTCGTTGGTCACCCTACCTCCTCCAGCCCCCCTTCATGCTCAGCCTTTGACCCTCCCCCTCCTACCTCCCTTAGCCCCTCCCCCACCTGGACCCCTCGTTGGTCACCCTACCTCCTCCAGCCCTGCTTCAAGATCAGCCTTTGACCCTCCTGCCTCCCTTAGCCCGTGTCATAGTATTTACCTCTTCTCGATAAGCTCCTTTTCCTTTGGTCCCCGAGTTCTCTTCTCCTAGTTGGTTCGCTCTTTATCTTTACGTTCAGTTTAACTCTTCAGCTTTCTACCTTTGGAGGTTGGCTTGTTTCCATCCAAGCCCTGCCTCCTCAGTGTAACAACCACTACTACTACTAGCCCCACTGTGGTGGAGTGGGTGGCCTGACCCTGTCGACCTACCCTGGACCCCTTTGACCTCATTGGGTCACTCAGAAGCCCCCAACATGGAGTTGGTAATCTTCATGCAAATACTCATTCAATACTGCACCGTTTTTGATAGCGTTTATCACTCTGGCAGCCGCGAATTAGTGCACGTCTACTGGCAAGCGGCGTTCATCTTGCAAGTGAGGCCATGCCGGTCACCCCTCCCGTTGGACCCCCCCCCCCATGTTGGCGCAAATCAGGCAATCAGCCCTAGGCAGCACAAGTGGTAGTAGCACCTTTTCACCCACCACCGCTGGAACATTTGGCGCCTGCCTTAGGCTTTTGCTAGTTGCACAGGGCAGCTTTAGCCTCCTTGCAAGGTTTATCAATGCATGCAGGGTTGGCAGGACACCGGGGGGCAGTCATCAGCCTCTGGCCCTCCCCCTCCCCCCCTACCATTGGCACTATCACGTTTTGAGGTAGCGCTCCAGGACCCTCTCCTTTTCACCCTCTTTTCAATGTAAATCTCAGCGTTATGAAGCAGGTGTTTGTTGTTGGGATGTCTTGTGTTGGGTTGACCATCGTCGTAAGCCACACACACACTGGGTGAGTTCTAGAATTCTGTACTAGGTTGGCATTATATATGTGCGTGGTATATGTGCGGCTTCAAAAACATGGCACCGGCTACATGGCAGCAGCAGGAGCGGCGGCAGCGGGAGCAGCAGCGGCGGGTGCAGCGGGAGCGGGAGCAGCTGGTGTGGCTGGCGCGGCAGCAGCAGCAGCAGCAGCGGGAGCGGCAGCAGCGGGAACAGTAAGAGCGGGAGCAGGTGGCGCGGGTGGCGCGGTGTTGCTGGAGCAGCAGCTGAAGCGTGAGCTGCTGACACTGCAATACATGAAACAATGCTGCGGATGCAGCGGCAGGCGTAGTGGGTTGCTGGTTGCACGGTTAGGTGGTTACAATATGTTTCGGCTGCTACGCGACAATTATTGAATGCAGGCCGACCCAGCGCTTCCTACCGTCTCTTCCTGCTTCAGCCATTATGCGCACGAACAGTCTGAGGCAAAGCTAGAGCGGGCTTGACTTGTGCTTTGACCGACGCAAGCCCACGCGGGTTGTAACCTAACCCTGGCGTTGTCGGCGCATTAGACCTGACTGACCTCTTGACTGACAAACGACGCTGGTCAGCGCAACAATGGCTTCCTTGACTGTACAGCTCGCGCAAATGGCGCTCAACAAGGTGAGGGTGTATGCTATCACGTTACTGATTTGATGTCGCTGGTGTATACGCTCATTTACCCACGCGCTGAGAAGTAGAGTTAATCGTAGTGCATGTTTGCGATTGAGTGTTCGCACGCTGCGCTTCGCCCCCGCTAATCCCGTGACCGCCAGTCCAGACCCAATGGTGTAGCAGCTGGGTCTCCTGGGTGTTTTCATTGCTGCTGTGTTGACCGGTCGCAGGTCGATCATGATGGAGTATGCAACCCACTTGCAAGCCATCGTAGCCAGCCTTGTGAAGGTGACATGCTCAGATACAGAACCCAACCATCGACAATGCAGCTGACGATGAGTTGGTTTTGCTCGCACGATGTCGTCTGTAGAAGCGAGCGGCGGTTGCAATCCATCGGCAGCATTGCCGATTGATTTACACGATGGGTTGCAAGCCAGCATGGATTCGACGGTGGACAGCCAGAAGCCTGCCTCACAAAAGCCTAATGCAGCATCTGGGGTCCAAGACAAATCCACTCAACTCCCGTGTTTCGACTTCACCAAGGGCCAATGCCTGCGAGGTGACACTTGTCGTTACTCTCATGACCTCAGTACCATTGTGACCTTCAACTCCAAGGAAAAGGGTAAGCCCCCTAAAGTCTGCGTGACTGATGATGCGACGTCAACTCTGACAGAACCTTTTCATGCACAGTTTGCACACAGCACAGGCACAAGTTACAGCTTATGACGCAAGTACACATATGGCTTGCAGGAATATGCTTTGACTACCTTCGCAACCAGTGCCACCGAGGTCTCCTGTGCCGATTCAGTCATGATCTATCCCACATTGCCCAGCAATGTCAAGTTACTGGTCCCAACAAAGGCCGCTCCACCGCTGTGTAAGCCAATATGTCAGACTTGCAGTTTGCTGGTTGTTGTGGTCCATCCCCGTACATACCTACACTGCCCATCTCATGATTGCCCACAGGTGCTATGATTTTGTCAAGGGAGTGTGCCAGCGTGGTGATGAGTGTCGCTACTCCCATGACCTCCGGCTCATTGCCAGCACAGCTCGGGGAGGCACTCAGAGCCAGAAGTCAGGCGAACTGTGCTACGACTACCTCAGGTTTGTGTGCTGCACCATTTATACCTGCTTAGCCCTACACAAGCCTCTGCTATGTAGCAAGGGCTGTGTTTGCCATGCCGCAGGGGTCGCTGCACCAGAGGAAACAACTGCAAGTACTCACACGCCAGCTCAAGCATTGCTCAGAATTCTGCGTTCTTGTGTCCAGAACATGCCACTGGGTTTGATATGTTTGTGCAAAGCGCACCCAGCCATGGACCCTCCCACATGCACTCGCTGTCAGACGGACTGCACGGGGGCCTACCCACCCATGGATCTGTGATGCCATTCCCTCGAGATCTAGGAGGAGTGGCCCACAATGGCCCCCACTTGGCGAATGCTATCTCGGCCAGTGGTTCACCCAAGGCTGGGGCTGTACAATACAACAACAGGTGATCTTAGGCTGCATCAGTGTCAGAATGTGTACGTCTCAGTTGCTCTGCATTCTTCACTGTGTGTAACTGATGGCAAAGTGACCCATTCAGAGAGCACTCTGCACTGCAGGCCCTCCCTGCCGTATGCAGCTGACAACGACATTAGGTATGAGCATGATGAACCCTACAGCACCGATTGTGATGCAGGCAGTTGTTCACTGAGTGCCTTCCCTGTGTGGTTTTGCTCCGCAGACGTCCTGACCAGCCCATCTCTGGCTCCATTCCATCCCACAAGCTGCATAGCCTGCCTCCCCAGTTCCCAACCCTGCCCCGCCCCAGCCAAGGCTACGATCCAGGTCCTGGCAACGCACAGCAGGTCAGCCAGGGCCTGGCCAGCAAGAGCAACTTTGAAGCCCAGCCTGATGCTTTCCCTCATTTCCACCACCAACAAGTGGACCAAGCCAGCCAGCAAATGCACCCCTACGGCCACCGTCACCAGCATGCCCAGCAGCAGCAGCATCGTCAACTGCCCTACCCTGGTAAGGCGCCAGGGCTGTATAGCGCAACACACTTGCTGTGCCGGACAGCACCTGTCAGGGCCAGCTTCAACCCGTCCAGGAAGAAGTGTGCTTATGTGTTGGGGCTGCTACTGTGGAAAGCCACCCGGCATTATGGCTCACTGGGGCAGCACCTGTCAGAGTCAACCATTTGACTGTGCCCTGCCTGCAGGGCATGTGTATGGGGGTGACAGCGAGCACATGGCCCAAGGCATGCTAAGGTCCCACTCAGCGCCTCACCCCCTGGCCACGGGGTTTGGAGTGACTCCCCTGTCTGTCTCCGCCATCATCTCCAGCCTTGGCAATGCCCACCCCCAGTTCCTCGCAGAAACACTGGCTGGGTTGGCTGCTGCTGCACAAGCCCAAGCGCAGCAGGTGCGGTGAACCCTATACTAGAGATCACCTGAAAAACCAGATCCACCACCTCATGTCTGCAACATGGGCCACTACTACCATATCATGGGCCATTCTTGTTGTATTGTGGACTTTGTGTGCACTTGTGTTTGTTTGCAGACGCATGCCCACCATGGCATGCCTGGTCCAGGCGCTGCCCAGTCCTCTCACCGCCTCCCGCCACGAGCTCCTATGCCAATGGCCCCTCCCCACCCCCCTACTCAGTACTACGTCGCCAGTCACACTCCAGGCCATGCAGCAGAGGATGCAAAGAGCCTGCCGTGCAGCAAGCCAAGCAGTGGTCTGACCACCGCCAGCTCTTCGCCAGTGGCTGGCCAGGGCTCATGCCCCCAGCCCATCCCTCCCCGCCACAACCCCTCGTCCCAGTCCTCCTCCTCGTGGAGCGCCTCCCTCCCCAGGCAGCTGGCAGCAGGCACGGCCAGCAGCAACTGCGTTGGATGGGCGCTGAGCGGAGTGGACAGTCCCTCTGGTCCCCTGGGCGCCTTGGAGGGCCTCCTGCCAGGGCCCCAGGTGCCCCCTCCCCCTCCTGCTGTGCGTGCTCCGCTGTCCTCAACAGCCCAGCTGGTGCCTGACTTGCTTCCCTTGCTAAAGGAGATTTGGAACAAGCCCTGATGTGGCCTGATCAGGCATCGTGGGCAAGTGGCAGGCCGCATGCAGGCATTGGCAGTAGATGAGGCTGGGGCTTTGCAGGGGGGGTGGGGGGGGGGAACTCATCCTGCACTATTAAGCATCCACCAGGTCATGCACCAGCTATTGGCTGCTTGCTCATCATGTTGTGCAATCTCAATGCATCTAACCGCCTTGGCGAGGAGCCTCAGAGGAGTCTGGTAAAGCCAGCAGACCTGTACGACCTCGCGGCCTTGGAGTAAGGCACCTTTAACAAGCCCACACCCTCACAAGGTGTCCTGAAGCTGTGTCATGAAGTTGTGGGTGGGTGGGTGGGTGGGTGGGTGGGTGAGCTGTAACTCCACCAGGGTCACTCATCATTACCACTAGCTTGTCTGTTCTACGCGTCTGATTCCTAGTAACTGAGGAGGTCACCCAGCATGGCTCAGCAGGTGCTTCTCAGCTGCCAAGCTGCCTGGAAGGTCAGTGTATAGCCATTTGTGCAGACATGGGACTTGCACCAGGGAGGGGGAGGAAGCTGTTATGAAGCTGTGCATTGTCTTTGGCTTTCCGTGCAGAGGGTTTGAGCAAAAGAGGTTAGGTAGCCGGCACTGTTATGAAGGGGTAGGAGGGGGCAGCAAGCTTGCGGGGCAGTGCCTGCAAACCGTACTATTGTGCCCGCAAGCATTCCATGTGCATGAGGCCTTGTAGAGTATATGTCAGCGTGCGTCCTCCTCTGTCAGGACTGTCAATTACCGCTTGGATTGCTCAGGGCCTGATGTCTTTCTCGTCATGTGTCTGTGCAGAGGCAGTGCAGAGAGGTGTTGGGAGTGTGGCATTGGGGGTAGGATGTGCTACATGCTTGGTTGCCATGGTGATGATGGGCATGGCGCCAGTCGCAGGCGGCCGCCATGGAGCATTGTGGAAAGCAAGAGGTTACACAGCTTTGGGTTGGCAGGACTGCAACTCTTTGAATGTCGCCCATTTTGTCTCGAGGGGTTTTCAATTACCTTGGTGATGTAGCTTGGTGATGTGTGCGGTCGACCTTGGGTGGGCAGCTTTTCGTGACCTGATGATGCCTGCATGGACTATAGGAAAGTAATGCTTCTTAGTCTATGAATCATAGACAATGGCGCATGGATGACTTGCTGAAGATACTACGCCCCGGCAGGGGCAGTGAGGTGTTGCCTTGTTTGAGGGCATGTAAGGGTCTGTGTTGGTGTGGCAGGGGCAGTGAGGTGGGACGAACCGTCAGCCTTGTTGTGAGGGCACATAGGGGTCGTTGTGTGTCGTGCTTCCTGCCTGAAGGTTAGGTGGCTTACGCTTAAGCCGTCAGCCGTTAGGCTGCTTGGCCGCCCTCCCCCTCTAGGGGTTCGGGACTTTCTGTAACGCACTTCAAAGCAAGGTGCACAAACAAAGGCGCACATAGGCTCAACATGAAGTCATGCAAGTTCTCATTATTGTTCTAGAAAGTCATGGCAAACTCCACCTGCTGCCGGATGGAACTCGTGGCAGTGCACTCAAAGATGAAATGCATGGCGTCATCCACTACCCCCTCTGTGCATCTTGTGCATGTGCGATCAATAAAAGTTACCCCCTCAAACCGAGCCTTCTCCACCCTCAGACCGCTGTTGCCTAACCTGAACCTAGTCAAGCTCATGCACCCCCCATCAGCTCTCTAGCGGCAAGCTGGAACTGAGCACTCCAGCTGGCCTGACATCTCCTGCCTAACTCCACATCTGCCTTGATCACCCTCATTAGCAGGTCACTGTGAGATAGTTTGG
This sequence comes from Haematococcus lacustris, assembly GCA_030144725.1. NCBI lineage: Eukaryota > Viridiplantae > Chlorophyta > Chlorophyceae > Chlamydomonadales > Haematococcaceae > Haematococcus > Haematococcus lacustris. Next base: position 3,644,419 of record JASKMD010000009.1, read on the forward strand.
CAGTGTTCCAGAACTTGCAAGCAGCCCTAAGCCAGTAAAGTTGGTGGGGCAGCTGCCCCAACTCATGCAGCACCATCAGGCCTGACACTGAACTACGTACCCTGGCAGCAAACCTGAGAAAGCTGAGCATGCGTGTTTGCACTGGGTTGGAGAGCTGCATACCGTGCCCAAGGAAGGCAGTGCCCCATACCTGGCTGCCATACAGCCCTAAGGGGAGCACGAACGCTCTGATGAGGTACGAACGCTCTGCTGGACCCCATACTCTCTAGCACGCTTGCACGCCTGGCGCATGGCGAGGAACATGCCAGCCCTCATATGAGTGGCAGCAAAAGCAGGGGTGGCGCTTCGGTTGAAGTGCATGCCTAAGTACTTGAACTCTCTCACCAAAGGCTAGGTGCTCTCACCAAAGGCTAGGTGCTGCAGTTTGTGAGTTGCTGTCAGACCAGCCGCTGCAACCTGTGGGGCGAGGTGCTCACCAGGGTCAGGTCATCAGCATACATGAAGTGGGTGACAGGTGTGCCTTGCACCCTCACAACATCAACAGGGCCTAGGTACTCCTTACTAATGTCGTGAACATAGAGAGCAAACAGGAGTGGGCTGATGGGGCAGCCTTGCTTGACACCTTGGTCCGGAGTCACTGGGAGGGTGCGGTGGGGGCCATCTATCCCTATACATATCATCCCTATACATATCATCCCTATACAGACCCTCCAGGCAGGCAAGCAAGGGTTGTGGCAGCTTGACCCCAACCCGCAAGTGCTCCCACAATTGTTGTCGAGGTATGTGATCGTAGGCCTGTTTGAAGTCAATGAAGGCAGTGAAAAGCTTGCGGTGCTTGGCATCTGCGCTGGCCTTTTGAGCATGGACAAGATGGCGGAGAATGAACATGGGTTGCATGGTGCTGCGTCCTAGGATGAACCCAAACCGCTCAGCTGGCAGCACTTTGTGTGCCATGCACCAGGCAGTCAGCACGTGTCGCAAGACGTTAGCATACAGGCGGTACAACACACTACTCACAGCAAGCATTCTGTACTTGTTGGGGTTTGTAGGGTCTGTGTCCTCGAAGAGGGGGCTGATTCTAGCTACCTTCCAAGCTAGCCCAGCAGCAGACCCCTTTGGCAGCAGCCCAGCAGCAGGCCCAGCAGCAGACCCCTCTGGCATCAGCCCAGCAGCAGCAGACCCCTCAGGCAGCAGCCCAGCAGCTGAAGACCCTTCTGACAGCAGCAGCAGCAGCAACACACGCACTCCAGCTGACATAGGTAGCGACCTGGCTGACGAGCGGGCGTTCCAGTTTGACCCAGCCACTCAAATGGGCATGGGGCTGGACCCTGGGGCCATCCAGGCAGTCAGCGCAGCTTCAGGAATGTGGCGTGCAGATGGCCGCTTGCAAGGCTTCTACAGGAGGAAGTTGACCAGGAGCCAGGTGCAGCATGACAGCGGCCTAATCCAGGCTCGCCGCAACACTCAGCGGTGGAATGACAACATCAAGCACCTGGCAGCAGCCACCCCAGCAGGCACCTCCCTGGTGGCCATCCAAAGGCATGTGGCCGTCACCCTGGCCACTTGGGATGCAGTGTGGGGGGAGTACCTGCATCCCAAGTGGGCAGAGCAAAGGATGAGGCTGCATGGCGCGCATGAGAAGGTCCTGGAGCGCTACTTCATGAAGGTGAGAGTGCCAAGGGTAGGGGGGAAGGGGCAGGACCACAGGCTGAGGACCTCCCCACATGTGACCTGCTAGGTGCCCATGTCCCCAGTTCTGCCAAGGATGTCATGCGCTTTGTGTGTGCCTTGTGTGCCATGCAGCTGGAGGAGGAGGCAGCCAGCGTGTCCCAGCAGGAGTGGGGGACCCGCAAGCAGCTGGTGGTGTTCTTTGGCAACGCATGCATTGGCACGCGGGGTGGGTGGGGGGCCAAGGCTGTGCTGCAGGCCTGCCGCAAGGTAGTGGAGAGGCCCAACAGCGGCAAGCCAACCGACAGGGTGCCAGGCAAGGTGGTGACAGTGGATGAGTTCCGCACCAGCAGGGTCAGCTCAATCCTGAAAAGCCCCCAGCCCTGTGAGGAGGAGCTGGACAGCAGCAAGCCCACCAGGCCTAAAGGCTGGAAGCTCAAGCCGGGACAGGTGCAGGACCGCTTGTTGCGGTCAGCCTGGAGCAAGCGGTTTGAGGCGCCAGTGCGGGGCCTCATGTGGTGCCCTTGGCTGGCCCAGGCCACCCCTGGTGACCTTGGCAAATGGGTGGACAGGGACTGCAATGCAGCCCTCAACATCCAGCGGGCAGGGGAGAGCAAGTGGCGCCCACTGGAGCTGTGCAGGTGGCAACACCGAGGAAGACTTCCTGCCCAGGGCAAGGAATACCCAGCACTGGGCTTCAAGAAGCTGCGAGAGCGAGCCCCCAAGGCCCAAGCCCAGCAGCCTGTAGCACAGTAGCATGTGTGCACCGCATATGTGTGCCTACATCAGAGCATGTGCTTCATGCCAACATAGATTGCCCGGCCTTCGCAAGCGGGTTGGGGTAGTGAACCACGTAGTGGTCCCGGATGCTTGCTGCATGCAAACAGATCGGATTACAGATAACACAGCCCCTGCCCTGTAGTAATAGTAGGGGAACAACTGTGCTGGGATGATCCCAGCAAACATTTTAACAAATTTGCATGCTGTGAAACCATGCGGCAAGCAGAGGGAGCAACAGGTATGTGGTAACACCCTCCTCAACTGTGCGGGCGTGCTTGACAAAGGGGGCTGAGAGCCCATCAGGGCCAGGTGCTGTGTCATTGTTGAGCTCACGAAGTTGTGCTTGTACAATGGATGTGATGTTGTCAAGATGGGGCAGCTCATAGGTAGGTGGATGTGTTGTGACAGGGGCAGGGGCAGGGGCAGGGGCAGGGGCAGGGGCAGGGGCAGGGGCAGGGGCAGGGGCAGGGGCAGGGGCAGGGGCAGGGGCAGGGGCAGGGGCAGGGGCAGGGGCAGGGGCAGGGGCAGGGGCAGGGGCAGGGGCAGGGGCAGGGGCAGGGGCAGGGGCAGGGGCAGGGGCAGGGGCAGGGGCAGGGGCAGGGGCAGGGGCAGGGGCAGGGGCAGGGGCAGGGGCAGGGACAGAGTGAGGTCTGCCTCTCTCAAGAGGGACGGCTTGCAAATGAGCTCAGGAATCACATCAGGTGCTTCATGTGTCGTAGTGGTGGTTGTGAAATAGGCCTGCAGATGCTGATGCCACTTGCCAATGGGAACCACGGACTGTTGGCGTGGGTGCTTGACTCGGAGCATCTTGAGGGCATCCCCAGGGTTGTGTTTGAGCATGTCTTGCATGTAAGCTGATGACAGCTCAAAGCAAGGCACACTACTGTGCCTCAGCAGGCTGCTGCTGCTGCTGGGCCTTGAGTGGCTTGTCTCGCAGCTGCTTGTAGCCCAGGTCAGGGTACTCCTTGCCCTTGGCTGGCAGAGCTTCCTGGTGTGGCTCTCCCCAATGCGCTGCATGTTGAGCGCTGCATTGCAGTCCCTGTCCAGCCACCTGCCTGGCTGTTGTGCTGGCTTCGCCTTGGCAGCCTTGCCCTCAGCTGCTTGCTCAGTCTTGATGCGCTTGCTGGCTTGGCTGGAGGGGGAGTGCCGGGTCCTGGCTCTCAAGCTGCTGGTTGTGTGGCTACCTAGCTGCTCCATGGGCCTGTGGGGGCTTGCGCGGTGGCATTACTGGGCACCACATCATGCCCCGCACTGGCTGGTCACGCTGCTGGCTCCAGGCTGGGCGCAGAAGGCGGAGGTCCACCTGCCCTGCTGGGGGCTTCCAGCCTGCAGGCCTGGTGGGCTGCTCATGGTCCAGCTCCCCCTCACATGGCTGCTGGCCATTCGCTGCTGAGCTGACGCAGAGGTGCGGTGCTCATCCACAAGCACCACCCTGCCCCGACGCTGGTCTGTGCCCCTGGGCCTGCACACCACCTTGCAGCAGGCTCGCAACACCGCATCAGCACCCCAACCTCCCCCAGTGCCAATGCCAGCAGCGCCAAAGAACACCACCAGCTGCTTAGCACGCCCATGGCGCTCCATGGACACCTCCGCCATGTCCTCCTACGACTGCAGCCATGCACACAAGGTACAAACATGGTGGCTGACATGGTGGCACCAGGTTAGGCATGGCACAGTCAACCACTCTTTCATTTCACCCACCACCTCTCAGTCCCTTACCCTCCCTCCCACACACCCATCCTCACCTGCTTCAAGAACTGCTCCAGCGCCCGGTCTTGAGCTCCGTACAGCCTCAGCCGCAGTTGTGCCCACTTGGGGTCCAGGTACACCTCCCACACCGCGTTCGAGGTGGCCAGGGTGACGGTGATGTGCTTCAGGTTGGCCACCAAGGAGGTGCCGGCTGAGCTTGCTGCTGCCAGGTGCTGGAGGTGGGGCTTGATTGGAGTCAGCCACTGTCATGCTTCACCTGGCCCTTGGTCAGCTTCCACCGGTCCAGCTGGTAGCTACCAGCTGGCCTGACTCCTGGTGGCCCCTGATGCCTGACTCCTGGTAACCCCTGAGGCTGCACTGACTGCCTGGGTGACGCCAGGGTCGATGCCCACCCCAATCTGCGTTGCTGGATCAAACTCGAACTCATGCTGCTCAGCTATTGCCTTGCCTATGTGGGGGAGTCCCACCGCATGAGCTGCTGCTGCTGCTGCTACTGCTGCTGCTGCTGCACTTGGGCGACTGTCGCTGCTGCCAGCTGATGGGGTTGGGGCAGGAGGAGGGGGGAGGGGGCACAAATCAGGCAATCAGCCCTAGGCAGCACAAGTGGTAGTAGAACCTTTTCAGCCACCGCTGCAACATTTGGCGCACCTTAGTGATGGAGCTTGGCATGGCGCCTGTCTTAGGCCTCTGCTGATTGCACAGGGGTGCTTTAGCCTCCTTGTAAATTTTATCAATGCATGCAGGGTTGGCAGGAAGGAATCGACAGCCTCAGAACTATACAGCCCTCCTGCCACACCAAGACACAGCATAAGTTGTAATAAACCACGGGCTGTGAGCTCACTGCCGCTAGCGTGCCTTGTGCCCACCTCACCACCACGACTCCATAAACTACATTACCAGCTCGAGCTGAGCTGAACCAGCTCCTACAACTCTTGCTTACCACCACCACCACCACGCCTTGTGAGGGGGTCAGCGTTTCATGGCGGGGATTAACCGTTATAGCTGGCTATCGTCGCCTCTTACATCGCCTCTTGCTCAGAAATACAATCTTGGTTTACATTTATGACAACGCATGCCACTCATGCCGCCCCAACATGGGGTTGGTAGTGTTCATGCAAATAGTCTCTCAACACTGCACCGCTTTTGATAGCGTTTGTCACACTGGCAGCTGCGATTGTGTCCGCGTTATCTGACCATCAGCGCAAGCCATTGCAGTCTTTGCTCTCGGGCTGCCCCATGTGCCCGCGAACAATAACAGCGGCGAGACGGGTCTCCTTGGGACGGTGAGCCACACCCCTGTGACCCCATCTACCTAGCGTAGTGAGCTGGTTGTGCACAAATGGAATGTCCGGCCAACACCCAACGCGATGCCTGCCGGGCGTGCAGGGCACCTAGACGGGGCGATTGAAACATATCTCCATGCTCGCTTCCGCCGAATACACCACTTGGGTCGCCGCACACGACCGGGTTACACGGCGAGTCCAGTCTTACATTAAACGCGCATCATTACATTGCAGCAGACGCAACAAACGTTACATCAAATGATTGAGTATATGGGCTGCAGTTGCATGAAGATTACCAACCCCATGTTGGGAACGCCTGAGGCTCAGCAAGAAGCGGCTTGAAAGCTCAGAGGCACAAGGCACATGATGAGGTCGAAGCGATGAATGCATGTCCCGCAATGGCTCAAATTTGTACTACTGACTTTGGTGCTTTGCTGTGCACGGCCTACTAACTGCCTATAAAGGTAGCTGGCTGGGCAAAAGTAGCTGGCTGGGTTGCCTACATTGTGGATCATTTAGCACATTATTTGGCGCGGTGAGTGCAGAGTTGCAGCCGTCCTACTACCAAGGGTCGGTATGCTGTCAATTACCGACAGTTTGGAGCACCTGAATGCCACTTATATGATCATTAGCTCGTCAATTGTACGCATATGACCACGCAAATGTCGCAGAGGCAGATCCGAGTATAGTGTGTGCCTCTTATTTTTCATACTAATATACACTACCGGCACCATGTATACAGTATACAGCTTTCCATTTACATCAACGCATGATAGCTCCCGGATGACCTTGGTTGAAGGGTCGAATCGAGGCTCCCGGACGACCTCACTTGGACGGGTACGGACAAGTCAAAACTGACTATACTTACAAGCAATCACAGTGTCGCCACAGTACCGTGAAGGCTACCAATGCAAGACTCCAGCTCAATGGGCCAGACCCCCTTGCGCTCCATCGCTGCCACGCTACATGCAAGACGACACTCTCAAGACACCAAGCTTAATCTGGCAACTGCATAACTTCAAATGAACGACAACGTCAACACAGTGCATGCACATTAAAGCTGAGCATGCGGGGTAGAGACCAACACAAGGGTAAGCAGCTGCAGTCACACATCCCACTCCTACCTACGGTGTGATAGTGTGAGCAGGAGGCTGACAGCAAGTTTCCATGCAAGCAAACACCCCGCCAACAACCACCAACACCACGGCCTACACTGCACCAGACATTGCCACCCAAGCAGCTCACAACAGCAGGCGGCGTGCTAGTGAAGGTAAACTGCAAACTTGCACATGGAGCACTGGCCATGCAGTTGGTTGCAGTTGGTTGGCCAGTAAGGGTAGGGGTGGCAGCCGCAGTGGCCGCTAGCGTAAATAAATCAAAGGGGATACAAAGGGTGGGTGGGCGGGTTTGAGAGGGGCCAGGGTAGGGGGTGCAAGCAGTCAGTCGGTTGCGTGACACACAGCACTCGTAGCCAGCCATAAGTGGACCTGGCCATCATCCAGCCATCATCCACACCACCTTTTGGGGCAGCAGCTCTTACTCTTGCCCCTGCCTGCCCCTGCCTGCCCCCGCCTGCTGCTAAAACGCCCGCTTCAACGCTCCATCCCCTCTGCTCACTACTTCCCTCCTTCACACCTTCCATCCCCCTCTTAACTCTTCCTCCTTCTCCTCCACCTTCCCTTATCCTCCTCCTCGCACTGCTCCTCCTTCTCCTTCCCTCCTTATCCTCCTCCTCACATTACTCCTCCTTCTCCTTCCCTCCTTATCCTCCTCCTCACATTACTCCTCCTTCTCCTTCACCTCCTCGCACTACTCCTCCTTGATGCAAGGCCAGCCCCTCTCCCCTGCCCAGGTCACATCAGGTCAGGCCAGGCGCTGAAGGCTGGCCAGGCAGGGTGACGCAGCAGCCAGGCCAAGCCAAGGCCCATGCACCGCCCTGCCTCTGTTGATGGAGGAGAACCCCTGCTCAACGCCCAATAGCTCCAGGGCGTGATGGAGTAACGTGGCAATTGGGCAGATGACTGGTTGACTGGTTGGTTGGTTGGTTGGTTGGTCCTTTTCAAGGCCCAGGGGCTCCAGCGGCTCCAGGGGGTGGTGGGGGGGCAGGGCGCTGGGGGCGCAGACTGGAGCTACGACCCAGGCCACCCCCCTCCCCCTGCTGCTGCTGCCCCGCCATGCTGGCCCCGCTGCCGCCCAGCCCTGTGTGGTCCTGAGGGTGGCCAAAGCTGTTCAGACTGATGAGGTTGCTGCCACTGGTGGGAAGCCCAGCCCCCACCCCACCCCCCGTGCCGGAGTGCTCGAGGCTGTACGCCCCACCCCCCACCCCACTGGCTGCCCCAGGGGTGGCAAACACGCTGGTGCCTGGCGTGGGCTGCCCAGCTGCATCCCCCAGCGCCGCCCTCACACTGGCCATGCGCTCCGCATGGCTGCGAGTGGGGGGCAGGCCCCGGGGCGCGTCTGCCGCATTGCCGGGGTTGGCGCGAGACGTGGCCAGGCTGGAGAAGCTGCTGCCCCCCGTGAGCCCCCCCCCTGCTGCTGCTGCTGCTGCCCCCACATGGGCGCTGTCGGTGTGAAGGCCTGGGCTGCTGGCAGGCGGGGGGAAGGCGGCCGTGGGTTTGTCTGGGGTGGAGTGCATGGAGCCGGCGGGGTAGGAGGCCAGGCCACGGCCCAGGCCAGCTAGGCCGAGCTTGGCGGCTAAGGCGCTGGCCTTGGAGCTGAAGGAGGAGGGCGAGGTACCCAGTTCGACTCCTGGCGTGCCCCGTCCAGCTGGGGAGCTCGACTGCAGGGGGGCGGGTCCAGGGTCAGGGTCAGGGTCAGGGTCAGGGTCAGGGTCGCAGCAGGGGGGGAGCTGGATGGGTCAGGGTGGAGTAGGGTGGGGTAATGGCCGCGGGGTGGGGTGGGGGGGAAGGGAAGGGAGGAGGAGGAGGAGGGGAAGGGCAGTAAGGTATAGGGTGGAGGAGGGTGAAGGGCAGTGAGGTAAAGGGTGGAGGTGAAGGTGAGACAACGGAGACAAGCGTGAGGGTGACAGCTGATGGCTCTACTCTCCCCCTGGACATTCCCCTTCCTCCCCCCCTCTACCATCACCCCCCTTCTCACCCCTGGTCCACCCCTTCATCCCATCAACCCCCCAGACCATCTATTATAACCCCCCTTGGCCCTATTTCGCAATATTTCCTCATGAGCACCATTTACTGCCCAGACAGCACAGCAGTCACACTGAGCCTCTCACTTTTCACCTTCCACCTTTCAACCTCTGTAATTGAAGATAAATCCCCCCCCCCCCTTCGCCCCCCTACGCCCTTCTCCCCCCCCCCCCCCTTTCCCCCCCACACACATACAGCCAGCACCTGTGAGTCAGCAGCCCCCCCTGGCAGGGCGGCCATGCTGCCGCAGCCGGGCCCATG
>JASKMD010000009.1:3653763-3684692 GCA_030144725.1 Haematococcus lacustris
GAGCATGGACAAGATGGCGCAGAATGAACATGGGTTGCATGGTGCTGCGTCCCGGGATGAACCCAAACTGCTCAGCTGGCAGCAATTTGTGTGTCATGCACCAGGCAGTCAGCACGTGCCGCAAGACGTTAGCATACAGGCGGTACAACACACTACTCACAGCAAGCATTCTGTACTTGTTGGGGTCTGTGGGGTCTGTGTCCTTGAAGAGGGGGCTGATTCTAGCTACCTTCCAAGCCGCTGGGATGATCCCCGTGCGCATCATGCTGTGAAACCATGTGGCAAGCAGAGGGAGCAACAAGTATGTGGTAACACCCTCCTCAACTGTGCGGGCGTGCTTGATGAAGGGGGCTGGGAGCCCATCCAGGCCAGGTGCTGTGTCATTGTTGAGCTCACGTAGTTGTGCTTGTACAATGGATGTGATGTTGTCAAGATGGGGCAGCTCATAGGCAGGCGGATGTGTTGTGACAGGGGCAGGGACAGAGTGAAGTCTGCCTCTCCCAAGAGGGACGGCTTGCAAATGGGCAGGCACAGCTTGCCTGGTCCTGGCTGGCTCAGGGATCACATCGGGTGCTTCGTGTGTCGTAGTGGTTGTTGTGAAATAGGCCTGCAGATGCTGATGCCACTTGTCAATGGGAACCATGGACTGTTGGCGTGCGTGCTTGACACGGAGCATCTTGAGTGCATCCCCAGGGTTGTGCTTGAGCATGTCTAGAAGCTTGGCAGCTCTGTGCTTGGACCACGCAGACTTAGCTCTAGCAACCAGCCTCCTATAGGCCTGCTTTCTAGCCCTGTAAAGGTGCAAGGCCTCCCCGCTACGCAGAGCCTGCCAGAGTGCGGCTTTAGCCTCCTTGCATGACCGGTCAAACCAGGCAGGCTTAACTGTGGTGTGCTTGTCAACACGCGCCAATGGGCAGAGCCTTGGCCTGAGCATCCCCGCACTGCCCGCAGCCCGTGATATGATGTCATGCACAAAGCGGTTGATGGAGTCAGGGTGTGTGCCTTGCTCAACAGCCTGCTTGACAGCCATGACCTCCTCTTCTAAGGCAATGAGGGCGCCCACATACCGAGCAGCATGATCTGGCTTCCATTGGAACTGTGGGCCAGTGTGGCAGTCAGCATTGCAGGTGTGGACGGGTGTAGTGGCTTGTGCTGGTGCCTTGAATGATAGGGTAATGGGGGAGTGGTCAAACTCATGGCAAGCGTCAGGGAAGGAAGATGTGTGGCTCAAAGAGTAAACCGATTCACTCATGATGATGTGCTCCGTGCGAGTGCTAGCTCTGCAGGTGCGCTGTCCCATGTCCCCATGTCCCCTGCCGGTGGTGGCAACAAGGCCTGTAGCTGATAGCACGTCAACTAGCTCCCTGCCCGCTAAGTTAGACTTGGCTGGGCCAATCCTAGGCACGCAAAGCTCCGGATGCAGCATGGCCCAGCCATGGAGGTCACCTATCTCGCTTAGCTTGCCTAAATGAGAGTTCAGGTCACCCATCAGGAGGACATGTGGTGTGTGTGATGTAGCCTCCTGGAGCTCTAGCAGCAAGTGGTTGAAGTGCTCAGAGACATTGTGAGCGGGGGGTATGTAGCCCACACCCAGCAACACATCGCCCTCAAGCCCGCACACACACCCTGCCAGCCTGACCCAAAGCAGCTGCATGGCACTACTGGTGCGCCATAGCCTGGCGTGCCTGGCTAGCTCCTTGCGCAGCAGAAGGGCCACCCCCTGACCCGGCACCCCCTGACGTGAAACAGTAGTGTGAAAGGCACTATGGGTGGGCGCATGCTGCATGAACTCCGCTATCCTATTGCTGCGTGTCTCGCACAGAGCGATGACATCATGCTCGGCCACCAGCCTCCTAATAGCTGTGAACTTGACTGAGGTGGTGTCATGCTTAAGGCCATTCACATTGTGGACCGCTAACCTGAGCTCCCGGGGGGCGAGTCCCTAGCCCCGACCCTCTCCCACGCCCTGAGCCCCCACCGCCCTGAGCTTACCCGTAGGAGTCTCCCCAGACGCACCTAACCCCGCTTGATGCCTTGTGCGGTGATTCCCCAAAGGGGGAGAGAGCGGGCGGCTCTTGGTTGGGGAGCCTGGGGCCGAGTGGCCGCCACCCCCCAGGGGGAAGGGCGGGGGGGGGGGCAGATGGTCGAGGACTGCTGCTGTTGCTGCTGCATTGCGCTGTGTCTGGTTGGGCAGGGTGGGGCGACCAGGTGCCACAGTCTTGGCTGTTGTCTGGCTGGGGCCCGCTGCTGCTGCTGCTGCTGCACTGCGCTGCACCTGGTTAGGCGAGGCGGGGCGGCTGCCCGGCACAGCTGTCTTCCCCGGAGCCTTGCCGGCTGGTGCCTGGTTAGGCCCCCCTGCTGCTGCTGCTGCTGCTGCTGCTGCTGCTGCACTGCGCTGCACCTGGTTAGGCGAGGCGGGGCGGCTGCCCGGCGCAGCTGCCTTCCCCGGAGCCTTGCCGGCTGGTGCCTGGTTAGGCCCCCCTGCTGCTGCTGCTGCTGCTGCTGCTGCTGCTGCACTGCGCTGCACCTGGTTAGGCGAGGCGGGGCGGCTGCCCGGCGCAGCTGCCTTCCCCGGAGCCTTGCCGGCTGGTGCCCGGTTAGGGCCCCCTGCTGCTGCTGCTGCTGCACTGCGCTGCACCCGGTTAGGGGGGGGGGGCGGGTTAGGATCTGCAGGCTGGTTGTCCTCTTCCATTGCTGCAGCAGCCGCTGCCGCACCCTGCTGCTGCTGTTGATGCTGCTGCTCCTGTTGACGGGTGGCGAGGGACCTTGGTAGGAGGAAGGCTGCAGGCTGGTCCGCAGCCGCATACTCACAGGCTGCCTCAATGCTGCACTCATCCATGCTTTTCAGGTCTGGCTTGCTGAGGTTGCTGAGGTGGACAAACAGGGGGTAGGTAATCTGCCTCCCCTTCCAGGTGGTGACGATGGCTGTACGTGACTTGTTGCACTCAAAGCGCATGCCGTGTACAGGGGACCGCACACTGCTCTTATCCACAACGGCCTGCAGCTGCCGGCGAGCTGGCCACACGACACGCTGCAGCGGACCCTTGCCCAGGTCTGCTGGGAGTGCGGCCTGCTGGGCAGCAGCCAGAACGCTGAGGGCTGAGGCATGCGAGCCGACACTGACCTTAGCGATGGTCGGGCTAGAGTGCATTACCCGGGCATCAGTGACGCCGACGCTGGTGCACAGAGCCTTGATGGCTGCCTCATCAGGGCGGGGGGCAAAGAAGACCACCACCCCCGCATTGTTGCGCTGCTCTGTTGCTAGCTGGATGTTGAAGGCCATTGCTGCCAGCTGCACGCTGCAGCGCTGCTCCACTGAGGCCATCTCTGCACGCACCTCCCTCGATTCTCCCTCTAGCTCAATGTGCCCCACACTCAGTTTGGCTACGTCGTATTGGACATTCTGCAACTCGCTCTTAACTGTCTCAATGGTTTGGTTGATGGAGGTCAGTTGCGGCATGACTATCTGCTGCAGCGTCTGTGTCAGTGTTTGCGCTAGTACCTCCTGGAGCCGGGCCTCAGTTATTGGTGAGGCCCCTGCCCCAGTTGGCTGCTGCTGCTGCTGCTGCTGTTGCTGCTGCTGTTGCTGCTGTTGCTGCTGCTGCTGCTGTTGCTGCTGCTGCTGCCGCTGGTGCTGCTCCCGCTGCTCGTTGAGAAAACGCTCTGTGAGCTGCTCAGATAGAGCAATGCGAGCTGCCTCCTCCAGAGTGAAGTGGTCGGCACCCCGGGCTGCTGTTGCCGCTGACTGCTCTGTGGGGGGGTGAGACCGAGGCCTGGTCAGTGGGAAAGAGGCGAGGGCAGCGAAGGAGTTGCTGAGGGGGGTAGGTTTGGCCATGTCGGGCGCGGGGCTGGATAGCACAGGTAAGAGTTGGAGGCGCCGCCAATGCGGCTTGCGGCTTACGGCTTGCGGCTTGCGGCTTGCGGCTTGCACGGCTTGCACGGCTTGCGGCTTGCGGCGGCGTGCTGCGGCGGTGTGCTGTGCTTGGCTTTCTTTCCCAGTTTTGATGAGAGCACCCAAGAGGTATGGGTTTGGTAGCTGTCATGGGCGCCCATGGGTTTTGGTCGAGTCGTGGCGTAGGGAGCCACATTACCAGTCTGACAGCCTGCAGCGGGTTTTCTTGGGGAGGGAAGGGGAAGGTGGGGAGGAAAACGGGTGGGGGAGGAGGGGAGGTGTGTTAGTCTGAGCTAAGCTTGGGGGGGGGGAGTGGGCCAGCGCCCGACAGGGACTGTGAACCCAGCGTGCATCAACCAAGACTAGCAGCATGACGCGAGTACGAGTGGGCCAGGGCCAGCTGTGGCAGTGGCATCAGCAGCTGACTTGCAAGAGCAGCCGACTGGCAGCAGCAGTGGCTGTACACAGCATTGAAGGAGGCGGGGTCCGGAGGGGGAGGCGGGTAGTACTCCAGCTGCCAGAGTCAACTCAAAACCGTCGTGGGAATGCAATGCTGTGATGGTTATCTTCGTGATTGTGAGTAGAACCGCATCAAGAAGCTTAGACATTTAGATTTTGAGTTACTCCCAACCTCTTCGTATACAAATTTGATTCCCCTCGGGCTTCGTAAAGTGTTGCCGACGGATACCTGCGCGCCCTGGAGCTAACCGACCGCGCTGCATCAGCGGCTGGCCTGCCCAGCCACCGATGCCCCCTCTCCTGCTCAACTCCGCGATAGCCCCGCAAAAATGCAACCGTTCTTGCGCGCACCGCTTTGTGCAGCTATGCATTCATTTACTGCGCTACACATGCACACGGCGCCCACCCCGACAGATCGCTTGCTCAAGCTAGCGCCCGTCCTTTCGGACCACTAGTGTTCCTGTTCCCGAGGCTTTGCCCAACCAGCCCATGCTGCTGTTAGGGGGTTACTGCTGGGAGGGCACACTGCGGGGCGGGGCGGGGCCCAAGAATCTTCAAGAAGCTGCGAGACCAAGCCCAATAGCTTGTAGCACAGTAGCACACAGTGCTTGAAGTGTTGCTTACATCAGAGCATGTGTTTCATGCCAACATGAAGGAGCGCTCGACTAATGAACGACTCATTGGATTAGTCCCGGCCGTATTTTAGTCGGCGCTGCTTCCACATCTAGCGATATGAGCGTACCCGTGCGACCCCAGCGCACTGGTCGCATCACAAGCGCGTCACATTGTCAGTGGCCATTCCGGCTGGCCGGCTGGTCGGCCGCGGCTAGCAAGCGGGCAGGTTGCGATGGCCCAGGCTCTAAAATGGTACAACAAAAAGGGGCTTCCGCCGTCTGTGGTGTTGGAAAGCAAGCTATGGCTAGCAAGTTCAAGGACACTTGGGACTTTCTGTACGCCCATTGCAAGGCTTGATTTTGATTTTGGGTGTGGACTTGCACAAGGAAACGTTCTACCGCACCACACAGCTTGAGGACTTGCATCGTGAAGTCATGGAGCTATTTGTGAGCGCAACTGGTCAGCATGGGGTCAAACCTACCAGGAGGGACGGGCACAGCTGGGCATCAAAAGGGCGGAGATGATGGTCTTCATTCATGCAAATGTCCCAAAGAGTGCATCTCTAATGCCCTCTGGAGCTTGTGGCTCACGGCATTACCGCGGGCACGTACACGAGCAGCTGAGTATACTTCGATGTTTATAGGGGGCATACTTGATACATGATATTTATGATACATAGAAGGTTGCGGCCTTCGGAAATCGAACCCCGGTGGGAGCCTTGACAAGCCACGACTAATGACGACCTAACGAGACGACCTAATTAGACGCATTTGACTAATATTAGATCTCATGAGAACTAATGAGAAAAACCGCACCCTAGCCAACATAGATTTCCCGGCCTTCGCAAGCGTGTTGGGGTAGTGAATGAGGTATCGGTGCCGGATGCTTGCTGCATGCAAACAGGCCGGATTACAGATAACGCAGCCCCTGCCCATAATAGTAGGGGAAACATGCGCCTGGGTATGGAGTGGATGTGATGTGATGCCACAGTCATGTGCATGATTCTGCAGAATGCTTGATGCTGGGGCTGTCATCAGCATCCCATCAATACGTACGCAGCCACAGAGCAGGTAGCAAGTTTGCATGGCCAACTTGCTAGCGGGCCTTGCCTAACAACCATGCATTCATCCTTGTCACGGCTCCGACCCAGCCTTGCCCAGCAGCAACCTGGGCATTCAAGCCATGACAGTGCTGAGCGCGGTGCTTGCCAAGGCGCTCTCAGACATAGCTATGAGCAGCTGCTTGTTGTAGTCTCCAACCGCCTTGCGCAACAGGGCATATTTGTCCATCACTCCCTTGGTCAGTGCCTCATGGTTTGCAGTCATCTCTTGCATGAGCTCCCGCATGGATCGGATCTGCAATGCGACATACATTGAGCTGATCATGTTGGGTCCACGTGCGACAACAATGAAGGCTAGGAGGTAGGGTGAGAAGGGTAAAAACAAGGTTAGGAAGGATGGCGGGAAAAAGGAGGTAGGAAGAAAGAAGGATAAGATAGGAGGGTGTTGGAATGCTGATGCCACCATGCACTGACTGTCCTACTATGCAAACCTCTCTTGCACATGACCCCCCCTTTGCTGTCATTGCCAGCCAGCCAATCAATGGTGGCGGTACCAGCAGCAACTTGGACAGGCATGCTGAAAAAAAGGTAAGTTGTAGAGGCATGCCGGGAAGCAGCTCAAGTGGCCTGCAACATCAACAAGCAGGGTGTGGCCGCAGCAACACACCCAAGGCTTCACAAGAGGTCCAAGTCCCTTACCGCTGCCTCGTCTTCCGCTGCCTTGGCGGCGATAGCGGCTGCCTCTGCTTCCACTGCCGCCTTACTCTTCATCGCCTCCTCCACATACCCAGCTGCTGCCTCCAACTTCAGTGCAGCCTGGGGCCACCCGGGTCAATACCAACACCAACAAGGCAAGTGCATGGTGTTGTACTGTACTGCTTCTTTGCCACAGTGTACTGCAGACTGCAGACAGGTTGCCACAAGTGCAAAGACAATAATGACAACAACAACAACTGCTGACCTGGGCCTCCACCCGCTGAATCTTGTCCATCACGGTGGCTTGGTGTTGTTTCAGAGAAGCTCCTGTAGCACTGGCTTCTGCCAGAACACGCTCATTAGCTGTGATGCCCTCCTTGATGTCCTTGACCTGCAAGGCATAAGGCAAGGCACAGATGCACCCCACTAAAACATGCATCCATTGTGCACTGGTCTGGTTCAGCCAGGTGTGTGGAGTAGTAGCGTTGCGAGCGAGGTCAAGGCTGCTGCCAGCTGCATTATATACTCCTGTGCTGCTGCCAATGCCACATGCCCATGTTCCCTATGTTGCTGCCTGCCTCGCACTGCCCCTGGCTGCTGCCTACTGCTGGCCCTGCAGACCCCAGCTGCTGCCTTGCTCTGCATTCTAATGCCCCGCATTGCTTGACCCCATTGCCCAGGCTGCCGCCGGATGCATCATGTTGCCCTAGCTGCCGTTGTCACCTCCCAGTGCCTGCCTGCCTGGCTGCTTGTCTGCCTGCCTGGCTTCCTGCCTGCCTGGCTGGCTGGCTGCTGCCTACTGGCGGCTTTGGTCACCCCTGGCTGCAGTCTGGTGTCGCCCATCTTGCCAGGGCAGCACCTGGAACCCCTTGTGCAATTTTAGCTGCTACTGCATGGCACCATCCCAGATCGCAGCTCCGTGTTACCCCTAGCTCCTGTTGCATTCACTGTGTTGACAATAAAGTGTCCTACTGGCCACGGCGCTTCTATTGGCAGCCGCCGTCATGCTGCCCTTAGCTGCTATCCATGTCGCTTGCTTCCCCCAGCTGCTATTGCTTGCCCCCTAGTTCCCCTAGCTGCTGTCTCTTGCTATTGCGTGACTTGTGTCTTCTACCTTATAGTCTCTTGCCCAGTTGCCTTCTGGTCTCCAGCCAATGTCACTTGCTGCCCCTAGCTGTTGTTGCTTGCCCCCTACTTGTTCTAGTTGCTACTGCTCTCCTGCCCAGTGTTGCCTGGCCCATGCTTTCATCAAGACTGTCGCGTGTCTCCTGATGTCATGTCGCCCCTAGCTGCCTGACCTGCTTCATGGTGCCTACTATCACGTTGCCCGAGTGCATCAGCTACGTTGTTCCTGACCCTCCACTGCCCCTGACCGCCCCATGCCCTATCGTCCGTGGTGGTTGCGTACCAAGTCCATCAAAGCGCGTTTTGTGCAAGGTTACTTTTGCAAAGGCGAAGGTGGGTTCTGACTGGCTAACTTTAGGGTGGCGCACATGGATTTTGCCCCACCTTTAAATGCAATTGTGAGTTGTGAGGACGGAGAGGAAATGCTTTATGCTTTGATGGACCATGTACTCCCACATACAATTGCATGTAGTGATGTGCAACATTGTTGTATACTGCCATACTTGCTGCAGCACCAAGTCGAACTATCGGTAGGGCGTACCTGCTGCGAGACGTCCTTCTTCCTCGCCACCACGGCCTCCAGCTCCTCCAGCAATTTCAGGCAGCGGCACACTTCCTTGTCAAACTGCAGCATGGCAGCACACGACGCAATGGGCCCCACCTGACACAGTAGGGCACTTTGCCTGACTGTGCCTGGTTGGCCTGCCTTGCCAGCAGGGACCCTGGGCTGCCGCATTGCCTTCACCTGACACAATTAGCACAGTCAGGCTCACATGGCAGCCCCAGGGAGTGTGACCCGCGGGTGTGACCATCCCAGGCACACGAAATGGTGCTGCCATGAGCTGCCATGCTGCTATGAGTTTGCCCTGCTGCCGTCCCAGGCAGCTGAAATGGTGCTGCCATGAGTTGCCATGAGTTGCCACGCTGTCATGAGTTGGCATGCCAGGCAGACGAAATGGTGCTGCCATGAGTTAGTGCTACCATCACAGGCAGACCCGTTGCTGGTGCCTACACTGGCCCTCTGGCCCAGCACTACATGCTGTGAAACACCTGCATGCTGTCACAATGGTATTGAGAGGTGGTGGAGCTAGTGGTTTGAGTGGAGAGCGTGGAGGCAAGGAGGTCAAGAGGAGCAGGGGACTAGACCCTGGTGTGAGGGAGCTGGACCTCCTCACTTGTCATCGTGTTGCTCTGCTGACACAGCCTGGATATCGGCTTAGCGAATTACACACCAATAACAACAGCATCTGGCACAGAGCCACCCTTGGCCAGCTGCCTGGACTGATGCCCAGCGCTGGGGACCACTTGCCCTCCCTTCACAACATGCTGACACGCTGGAGACGGGGCAGCTCCTGTGACGCCTCCTATGTCCTGCCATCCTGAGAAAGCCTACCCCTGAAGGGACAAGCGCTCAAACATGGGATTCCCTGTGCTGGCTGGCAAGTGCACTCAGTGCCCTATCAGAACTGGGGTGAGGGGCAAGGAGCGCTGGGCTGCTGTGATGCTTTAGACAGCCCTGCACAGCTTTTGCTGCCAAGAAGGACTCATGCAGTGGTGGCTGAGGTCTATGGGTATGTGTGTTGCAGCGACGCTGACAGGCTAATGCCATGCTATGGTGATGATGACGTTTTCGATGAGTGTATCACTAACCCCCACTCTAACCCCTGAGCTGCTGATGAACTGTGACCAGTCTGGCTGATGCCCAGCAACAGTCACGAGCAATGTGATTACCCAACACCATGCTGCTGGCATGGACTAAGACCTGATGTGGAAGATGGGGTCAACTGTGTCATGTGCTGCCATGCTGCAGGGAGTGTGCTGCTGCCTGTGCGGAGCAGTGGAGGGCAACATAATGGCCATACTACCGGCGTCAACAGCCACATGCAGCAGCCATTGCAACGGCTCATGGAGTTGCAGCCTGTGATATGTTCACATTGTCTGCATCGCACCTTCACCACCATCTCCAGCTTCCTGTCGTTGGCAATAGATTGACTGCTGAGGTGGGCGCAGTAGGTGCGCTTGGCTTCTGCTGCAATGGCCAGCTCAGCGATGGCCTGCCGGTGCTTGTCAGGGCTCTGCACCCAACACAGCGATTGGGCAATAGGGCTGGTAGCTGAGGGAAGGGCTGTCTTAGTCACTGTCATGCTGTCACTCTCATGCATGCTGTTGCTGCTACTGGGTACTACTGCGCATGGGTGTCCGTGGCAACATGCAAGGTGTGACCACTGATCACTGACAGCAGTCAGACTTGGCCATGTGTGCGCCATGCCATGACTAGAAGCGTGAGCAACAGCAACAACAGATATGGGATGGCGCATGCTATGGGAGAGCATGGTCAATGACAGCAGTGGCTGGGATAAGCTGTCTGACTATGGGTTTGAGCTTGTGGTATGTGTAACAACATGGGAACTGCCCCCTAATGTTTGGCTACAAGGTACATAAACAACAATCATTCATGAGGGAATTCAGCAAAAAAAAATTTGGTGCTAACTATTGGGCTAGGGTTTCTAGGGCCTGAGGCTTCTAGGGTTTCACCCCTTATTCTCAGTGCGGCCAGACGACAGAGGGTTGGGGTGTGTGTGCACCATGTGCATTGGCTCACCTGGACCACCTGGTCCTGCAAGGCCTCCGTGTCTTGTTTGGCAGCTGCTAGGTCCAGCTTGGCCTGACTTGCGGCGTCCGCCAGGCTGTTGGTCTGGACCTTCAGCTGACGCACCTGGCAGCGTGCAGCAGCTAGCTCGTGTTGCACTAAGCACCTGACCAAGCACCAGAACCTGAAAGGATGACCAAGCCGCCATAGCTAGCGCTCACAGAAAACAATGGGGTATCATGCGCACGGTCCACACAATTTTGCGCCCCTAACACTGTTATGTAATGCCAAAATGCAAACAACTCGCAAAATGACTGCAACTGAAGCGTGTTGGCGGTCACATTGCTGCACACACAGCTTAGCTACTATGAAGAGCTGCTCTGGATTTTACAGTGGTCAAGGCAAGAGCAAAGTGCAGAGCGTGCAAGCAGCTAGGGTTGATGCATTGGGGTGTGATGAGATATGATACAGATTCACTAGCTGCACCAGGTGGGGCAGGTGATATGAACTGTGCCAGAAGAACCGGTGTGCATTCAGGAAGGAGGTTATGCCTGAGGCTTGGCCTGCTCCTGCCACCTACCCTAGGTGTATGGAAACCTTCCCAACCCCATGCCCTCCCCCTGCCCTGCTGGTTCCTGGATGCCCTGTTGATGGCTGTCCTGTGCACCGCACCTCCGCCTGAAGTGCTGCCGCCTGCTTGTTCAGGGCTGTGTTGCATGCTGTAACTTCTGCCTCTTGAGCTTCCACTTGCTGCACCTCTGCTGCTTGGACTGCCAGTTGAGCATGCCACCGGCGAAGCTCAGAGCTCTGCAAGGGCAGCGCAAATGCCAGTGGTGACCCCACCAGCCAGGTTTGAAATGCAGTGTGTGAGTGAAGGTACAAGCTATCTGGTCAAGCATGCAAAGGGGCAGCACGGCTATCCCACGTTTTTGGCATGCTCTTCCTCCACCATTTTGGTGTTTGCCACCAGCTGGTCCAATTGTGCCTGCCGGCAACAAGGGCAAACATACCAGGTTACATACCCAACATTGCTGACATAGCAAGGGACGTGTGCCATTTTAGTCAGCCAGGGTGGGTGCTTTCCCACAGGTGGCACCTGTAGCTCCTGAAAAGCCAATGCTTTTTCTTCTCTGAACTTGGCGAAGTTGATAATGGCACTCAAATGCCGACGTAGCCGGGGAGGATCTGGTTTAAAGACATCCTGCAGCATTGCCCGTCCAGTCACGACTGGCAGCCAGGAAGGAACACATGTATAGCAGTGCTGCTGCTTATAAACACACCCGCCAGCTGAAGTCCTTGACACCTGAGGCTGACATTAGCTTGCACAGTTGACGGAAAAAGTTGTTAGCGGCAATGGACTCGTCATGCAGCTCAGGGTACTCAAACGCATCCATTGCGGTGAACACTGGTTGTGTCAGCTCCTCTCTGCAAGCAGTAGGGCACACTGAACCTGCAGTACAGACCGTGACTGGTGAATTCAACTGACCTGGTGATGCCTGTGAGCATGATGACAATCTGCTCAAAGACAGGCCGGGTGACCTCGTAAGAGGGCTTGGCCAACTGAGAGGCATCCAGGGAAACCTCCATCTCCGCCAAACATGGTAACAGCTCGTCATTCTCTAAGACAGGGAACGAAAATTGAGACATCGTGGTATGTGCACGGTCAAACTTATCCAACGGCAAGACTACGGGCGGTTTTCCTTCTACGTCAACTCGCGATGTTGCCAGCTAGCAGAGGAGTAAAGACTTGCATGGAGAAGCCGGCTCAAGGTAAAGTTTAAATATGCAAGTCTTTGCACTGATATAGCCTGCTCACAAAATGAACGAGTTGATAAGGTATTTAGGCACAGTCCTAGCAATCTTTGCTTACCAGCAATCTATGAGAAATATCCTAAGGAGTTATTCAAACAAGTAAGCCAGAAAATTATTTCTAGCCTTTAGTCGTCTTTGACTCCCCTGTAGTCCTTAGTCGTCTCTGACCTCCCGGATGCAGGCCTTGCGCGCAATTCCATGCGATGATCCCGTACCGTAGCGATGCAGCCAGGCAGGGAGCTGGGGCTGGTAACGGCATGTATCCTGGCGCTAGCGGCATCCATCACCTCTGTAACTAGCTGGCTAGAGTCATGCGGACCCATAGCCACGACCATTTCTGGCACGGTTGCTGGTTCTCCTAATAGCGGCGTGCAGCGCACCGTTTGCCAACCAACAGCAGACCCAGTCGTCGTGCCAGGTACTGCGCCCGGCTGCGTTCTGGCCGTCCACATCGTTTGAGCTCGATGCAATTCGTAAGGATGTGAAGGGCATGCTTGCGCAGGCGGGACCAGCCTGTTGCTGCAAAACTTGGTGCTACCTGCAAGCACGGTGCTGACAGCAGCGAACAGCACAGCCAGCAATGGCACAGTTGCAGTTCAGCTGCTGTCCTTGCCTGGAGTGGTGCAGCTCAGCACAAGCTCGAGTCAACTGCTCCTGACCAACGTGACCGTGCAGTGCAGCTGCAGCTGGTTAAGCCAGCTAGCAGCGGCCTTGTGCAATGAGCTACCTCGACTGCAGCTCGCATCGTGGCAGGTGCGCAGCTGCGGTGTGTACATGTGTCTTTGACTAAAGTTCTTGTTTCATGCAAGTGGCAAATTGCTGCTGTTGCTGTCTCCTGTAGGTTGTGTCAGACAGCATCAGCGTGTCTACATGGAGCGGCGGCCAGCTGTCACTGTCAAATGTCCAGTTCACTTGCCCATCAGCCCAGGGGGGTGCAGGCAGCAGCGGGAGCACGGGCAGCAGCGGGAGCACGGGCAGCAGCAGCAGCCCCTCCCTGCTGGCATGTGGTGTTGGGCACGCAGCGCAGTGGCGGGATGTGGTGACACTGTCTTCCAGCCTCCAGGCCCAGGCAGCCAGGGTGTTGGTGGTGCTGGACAGGAGCGTGGACATCCCAGGCAATGCCTCCCTGGCCTCCATATCAATCTATAGGTGCGCCTGTGCAGCCAATCTCAGTGTGCTGCCGTGCCCACGCAAGTGCTGGGCAAGCAAGCTCTGCAGCTGCCCATGCCTGAGTGCAGGGATGTTGTGGTGATGGGCAACCCTGCAGTACAGGCCATGCTGGGGCAAATGGTCCATGTGTCAATGGATGCCATCAAAGGAATGGTGGGTGCCCTCACAGGCATGCTGCCGTACAGGCTATGACCTGCACATTCACAGCAAGCTGTGACCAGGCACTCTGTTCTAACACTGGGTTAAGATGTGTGTGTGCATGTCACTTGGGCTGTGTGCAGAATGCGTGGACCCTTGACACCAGCCGTGGCACGCTCACCTTCTACAACCTGGTGTTCAACAACCTGCCAATGGTGAGGTGCTGCACTGTGCTGCTCCCTGGCAACATGGCCTGAGTGCATGGGGCACCAAGCACCAGCCTGCAGCAGGCAAGGGGACAGTCTAAGCAGCACTTGTCAAGCTTGCACCGCCCTATTTTTCCCTTGCTGCTCAGCATTACTCCACACCATGTTTATGCGAAGCCACTTTGGGTGAGGCGCTGTAGCATTACAGCGTTGTCTTGCAATGATGCCTTGCTTGCTGCCCTGCAGGGTCCATTTGAAAAGCTGCCTTGGGCCACCTTCGGTTGGGGTATGTGGGTTGCCAAGACTGAGCGGTACGTCCCAAGCTGCTGCTCAGTCCAGCAGGGCAAACACAGAGCAACTTGAGCAGGGTAGGGCAGCAGCAGCAGGCTGGCAGGGCTTGGTTGCAGGTCCTGGGATCATATCCTGCTCCTGTGGCTAATAGGTGGGCCTGGCTTGCTGCTGCGCTCAGGTGCTCGCTCACATCGCAGCTGGTGGTGGTGGACAACTGCACCCTGGTGCTGCCGACTTCCACCATGTGAGTGCCCAGCCGGCCAAAGGCTGCTGGTGCCCATGCCAGTAGCACAGAGCACCTAGCATCAGCTAGCAGGGGCTGACTGCCCTCATTGTACTGCCTGTCCCACTGTACTGCCTCCCCCACAGCAGCGTGGCTGATGTTGGTGGACACTTGTTTACCAACCCCCCGCTAGCGTGAGACGAATGCGGGGTTGTTCTACTTTTACATCATGGTGGTATGCCTGCTCATTGCCCAGCTGTATTGATGATACTCTTCCTGCTGCAGCCTGCCCAGTGGGGGGTGTATGCATCCTCCTGGTGCTGCAGGACGTACATGGCCTACTGGACCAGTGAGCTGGTGGCATTTGTGCCTGTCAGGCGCGTGGCAGCTCAGTGGTATGCGATGGACACCACCTGTCAAACAGCTGTACCTCGCACGCCCCTACTGTATCAGGTACCATGTTGATGGTTTGGCCTCGTGTTTATAGGGAACAATAAACTACGATCTACTATTACTAGTTGCTGCTTAGGGGGTGTGAATGTGGCTGTGTTGGTATGGTTATCTTTCCTTGTGTATGATACCCTTTTCGCTGCACTCTCACCTTTGTACACTCCACTCCTTCCTTATGTTAATCAACAATCCACGATGCCCATGCCGCTGCAGGCCAAGCTCAACAGTCAGGTCAACTGGTTCGTTTCCAACGCTACGGGGTTTGGAGTGCAATACATCGACACAACAGTCATGGACTCAAACCCCGACGGCCTGGCTCAAGGCTCCCCTGCAGCCTGCCCTCCCCTGGCCGTCAGCCGTATGTTTGACAACCCCTTCATTCCCTTGTGAGTCCCTGATATGTACCCTGCTCCTCTGCCCCTGCCTCAACGCCTCAGATGACACACGCTGTTGACCCTGACTGCACACCTGCCACCCGCCTGGCCACAAGCAAGCTAGAGTGGGTGCTGGGAGGAGGCCACAGCTCCTCCGTCAATGCATGCTGTTTCTGCTGGATCAGTCTTCTACTTTTGCCTCAGCATCACTAACGCACCCAATGCTCTGCTGCCCTGACCGACCACCCATGACCTGCCCTACTGCCACTTGCGTCGCTGCGCCTGCACAACCCTTGCGGCGTAACAGTGGGTAGCCATGTGGCAGCACCTGCTCTGCTGCACCTGCACCTGCTCATTCCCTGATGCCTGAGAGTGGCAGTATTGTCAGGCATGCCCTTACAAAGCAAGGATGAGCGAGGGCATGTTGAGTCTACAGAAATGTGCAGCTGACAACACTGACAGTAATGATGATCATATCACAAAGCTCGCTTTGCGTTAAAGAAGAGATGGTTGCTTTGCAACCTACACTATTGCGCATCGCGCTATTGAAAACGATATTTACCTTGCGATTTTGCGTAAGTTTCTCTGATAGTTTTACCTGAGCCACTTGTTCAAGTAAGTTCGAGCACAACACGCGAGCTGCACTTGAGCCAGTGACGGCCAGCATGTGTGCTGCGCCTCCTCCTTGTTGCCTGCATACGCAGCCCTGCCATCACATGGGTTGCCAACGCCTCCCAGCTGGTGCAAGCAATGGTGAACAGCAGCGTGCGCAACATAGCGGTGCTGGCAAACCTGTCTGTGTCTCACACTGACTGGGCGACATACGTCAAGACTACGGCGGGCAATGCGAGCTCTAACAGCAGTGACGGCGTAAACTCACCCAACAATAGCAACCTGCTGCTGACCATGACGCGGCCTGTGGCGCTGTCCGGCTGGCCAGATGTGCTGACAGTGGTGGACTGGCAGGGGGAGCCAGGCCAGGTGCAGCTGTCAGCAGACGCCCCCCTGACGCTGCGTGAGTGGGGCAGGGCAGGGCAGGGGCACCAGCTGACACCTGTGGCACTGCTTGCTTGCACATGTCATCATGAAGTGTGACATGCACCATGTCCTGGCTGATTGACTTTGCTTGGGCCAAGCTTGACTGTGATTGGGCTAGGGGACTGCCCACCCATAACAACAGATCATCATTAGAGCGTGAAGCTACACAGACAGTGTGGCAGCGTCAGTGCTGTTGAGCTGTCAGGCTGGGGTGACCCAGCCCCTGCTGCAGCCCAGACCAGCTGTCCCCTCCCTCCTGCAGGCTGGGTGACGACCATGAATGGAGCGCCAGCAGAGGGCTGGGAACTGGGTCAGGTTCTAAACCTGACCACGGTGTTCTCGCTGCCGCCCTACGTTGGCCCACTGCTATTCATCAGGTGACACCAGTCGCCGCCCGCAGCCCAGGCTGGGCCTCTCCCACAGCCAGCTCCCACTTGCTGCCCTGCCACTGCCTGCCAGCTGCCCTGGCCACTGTCAGTGTATCTTCCCTGCCAGCTGCCCTGGCTGGTGCGGCTGATGCTGCCTGGCTGCTGGCTGCTGCAGGAACCAGCAGTGCTTGATCCTGCAAGACATGGGAGTGCTGCTTTGGCCGGCTGTCTATGCAGCGGTGCTGCAGCAGACTGGCGCAACCACCACCACGGTAAGACCCAGCACTGAGGTGAGACTCGGAACTCAGGCATTGCTGCTCTGCACATGACAAATAGGACCTGGAACATCAAGTTCTCCACCATTCAAGTCCTACACCTACTCCTGCACAGACACTGTCACTGCCAACTTCAATACCACTCTGCCTTCACGGCAACAGGAACCCTCTGCCTTGGCCCCTGGCTGCAGAGACATAACACAGCTCAATTGCCAGTGCTCGTGGATCGGTATGTGCAAGCCTTTAACATCACGGTGAGGTGACCTTGCTCCCTGACTGCCATGCTAACGCTCCCATGTCAACATGTGTGGATGGGCCAGGTCAGCATGGCATTGGTTGCAATCGTGGTTGTGGAAACTCATGCAATGGCTTGAAGAGAGGTTGCTGTAGTGTGCCTGTATGTTGGTTAGTGATGCTGCAAGCCATGTCATGTCAAAGCATCTGACTGGAGGACAAAGGCATCTGACTGGAGGACAAAGGCATAGGGGGTCCACGGGATTGGACTGGAGGACAAAGGCATAGAGGGTAGACATTGGTAGGGTAGACAAAGGCATAGAGGGTAAAGGCATTGGACTGGAGGACAAAGGCATAGAGGGTAGAGGACAAAGGCATAGAGGGAGGAAAGCATTTGACTGGAGGACAAAGGCATAGAGGGTAGAGACAGACGAATGGCATGACCACTTACCACTGGTACTGTGACGCGGAGTAGCTGCGTTCGTGCACAACACATGTCTGAGTGCGCACTGTTGGACTGAACCCGTTCACACAGCACCCCTGTCCAGCTTGAAGGATATGACAATGTGCCACGCCTAACAATGCATGTGGTCAACATGTGACTGGATCTGACTTCCATATCCATATCTTATTGCATTCGTAATTTGTCATGCCTGACTCTGATCCATCCACCCCTGAACATCCTGGACCATGCAGCTTCTGTTGATGCCGTAGGTATGGTCTCTAGACGGCCCTGCCCAATCCCTGGGCCTCCCCTTCTACGCCATCCCCCAGCCTGAGGTGGTTCGCCTGGCTGCTCTGGCCAGCAACAACCGCAGTCACAGCCGCAGCCCAGCCGCTGTGGTGGTGCCTGCTGTGCTGGTCCCGCTGGCCGCTGTGGCTGCAATGGTGGGCGCAGTGGTGTGGTGGCGGCGCCGGCGCCGGGCCCTAGCTGTCGCCTGGGCAGCCAACAAGTACCAGGACCAAGAGGCAGAGGGGGCCCGATGTGAAAGCCATGATAGCAAGCCAGATCAGACAGCACCACCCTGCTTGCAGCCAAGCAGCCAGTTGCCAGTCAGTCAGCAGCAGCAGCCAGCAGCTCTGCCAATAGTACAAGTCACACCAGGACCAGCGGTACAAGAAGATATACCGCCACCACATGAGGCTACAGTAAGGCCAGTATAACAGCTTGGTGCAGGCCCCTAAGGGTTTTGGTCTTAGGGCGCCAGATGTGACGCGCACGCACAGCTGGCATCCTGAAGGATATTCAACAGTAACTGCAATCATCTGCAGTCGTCGGTACCTTCACCACCAGGCTGGGGAGAAAGGTAAGGGTGCATGCTTGTGTTTCACCTTTTTCATTCCTTGAACTGCTATAACGGTAAGCGAAGCCAAGCCAGCCAGTATGTTGATAACATGAGCGGTGGGTTGCTATGGCGATGGGAGCATACAGTGCCTGAAGCATAGCGTTTGGATTGTTGTGTGGCCATCTGCTGCACACTGCAAGTTTCACATCTCTCGAGCCTTGAGCCTACAGGACCACCCACCTCCTCTTGGTGCCCGGCTGCATTAATAAAGGTGCATAGATAGCTTTACTCCATGTTTACATCTGTGGTTGCTGTGTCTTTGGACAGTGGGCTGAGACGGGCTGTCATGTAAAGGTAAAAGCCCAACAGGGAGGTTTGGCGGAGATGAGAGAAAGGAAGCAAACAAGGAGTAGTAGGGGAGCTACTAGTGCGGTGTCAGCCAGTTGCAGGAACTGAGGCTGAGCAGCAATGACATGTTTTCGTTTGCCCAAATGAAGTATGAGAAGCCAACATGGCCCCGATTCATACCATTGCAGGTCAAATGCCGTTTTTCGTGCCGTTATGCGCGTTTCTCCAGTTTGCAGAGCGACCATTTTTCAGCGCAAAGCAACTCTATAGTATGGCATTTATGTCGAACACTAATTATCGCGCTGAAATGCACTGCTAAGCATGGTGCCATGCCTTCCACTGAGTAGGCCGGTATGCAACCAGCCAAGACCAGCTTAAGTCAATCTTAACTCAAGGGAGACACCAAAACACTCTAAATATGTTTTTAAAGCCCCAAACACCCAGGGCACACAAGGTGCTCATTGCGCCCTATGCGGTAGGTGAACATCCGTGCTGTTTTCACATGACTAGGTTGACCCACACGACTAGGGACCTCACATAGCACTCCACAACATTATATATTTCGCACTGTATATAGCGGTCGCTGTGAAATTCCATGTTCCAAAGCTCGCTATGAGTCATCGTATGAGATGGCCGCTTGCCGCCGACTTTTTCGCTTCAACGATATGTCCAAGTAAGGTCGAGCTATAATGGGTATAAGATAGGTCGAGCTATAATCAGGGCTGTGACAAGACGTCTTTCGTCTACGTCGTCTTTTCGTCTCAACCACCCGTCTTTCGTCTGTCAATCTGTCTTTCTGTCTTTCGTCTGTCGATGTGTGACTGGTGCCACTATAATGAATCTATGCCATGTCACTTTGAGCTACAGATCATGCATTAGGGCGAAATGCAAATACTGGTGCTGATGCGGCCTTGCACAGCTTGCTGAGCTGATACACCATGCAGCCTGCGTGTGGGTGCTGGGTGTTGGCTCTGAGGGTGAGTGTCTGGCTGGCTGGGCTCTGCAAGGGAAACACCTGTAAGCACCTGCCGCTTGGAGTGCCTCCCCTCTGCCCTCACCCAGCTCCTCCCTGCCTTGCCATGCCGCCGACTCCTGGCCAACTACAGCAGTTGGCTCCCCTCCCCATCTAAAGGCACTTAGTCTGTGGGCCTGGGCTGGTTGCAGTCCAGGCAAACCTCACCGGAGCACGCCTCACAAGTGCTGCAGCCAGGTGCACCGGCACCAGTCTTGGCCCCTCAACAGCAGGGGAGGGGCCCACTCCACTAGCAACCTTGGCTTGCTGCCCACCAGGGCCCTGGTGAGGTGCTGGCAGCGGTTGGCTACCTCTTCCTCCTCCCTCCTAGGAGGTGTCAGCAGCGATTGGCTACCCCTCCCCCTCCTCTTGGTGGCAGGTTGCACTTGTGTTAGAGTTGTGTCGCAGAGGTGCCAGACCGCGGCGCTGCACCAACCGCACCAGCGTCAACGGCCTGGCGGCAATGCACTCGCAGGGCTCCTTCCCCATTACAACCAGCCTTGCCCCTCTGGCAGCAAGTGAGGGGGCTCGCATCACAACCAGTCTTGGCCCTCTGGCAGGCCCACATCCTGAGGTGCCAGCACCAGTTGACTTGACTCCCCTTCTCAGGACTGCAGGACTTGACCCTGCTCAGGACACAAGCTCAGGACTCGCCTGGCGGCTTCTTGGGAAAGTACTGCATGGCACACACACCAGGCATGGCAGGGTGCCCGCATGCCCTGCACCACTCCAGGAGGCCCTGAGGATGCAGCTTCTAACCAGCTCCACCGCCGAGCACCACACCCCAGGAGCTGTGCTAACTGAAGACCTAGGGAAAGCACTGCGCATCATTTTTGCCAGGACCAACAAGTTGGGAGCGGTCCTGGTGGCACTGGACCTGCCAACGGTGGAGGCCATAATAAAGAAAGGCGTGGGTCAGGGATTAGGAAGGCGGTGAACCCATGAGGTGCAGGTAGAGGTGAGTGCAGGTCACTCATGAAGTCATACCATACGATGCCATGCCTGACTGCGCTCCTTGTGGCTCTCAACCTTTCACTGATGATGACCGACCGCACGTTTGCGATGGCAGCAATTACGTGAGCTGCCGTAGTCATGGGTTGTGGTGCTCCAGAGCAAGATGCTGTGTTTTTCTCCAGCATCAAGCAGCAGGAAGACCAAACAGAAAGGAGACTGAGGTCATCAGAACCCCTTCTATTTGGGTACATTACACGTCTACAATATCAACCTTACATGCTCATTGGCAATGATAATGACTACCTTAGCAGTGTCTGAAGCTGGGGGTTATCTAGCAAAATGCAAGCAGGTGATGCAAGCACATGATGCCAGGCATGGAGCATGCCTGCCGTTCATGCCAGCCTTATGATCAGTGCTCTTGACCACACCGCCGTGAGAGGCACACCCAACCAGCCAGTGAGTCAGATGCCCCTACCTGGAACATCTCCGACAACTGGACAAAGGTGCCCTCATCGCCTGCAACCTGGTGGCGCTCCATCACACTAATCACCTGCAGCCAGCACACAAGCACCCACTCATGTGATCGTGTCGGTGCTGGAGGTATGCAGACGTCCTTGTGCATCTAGTGGTGCAGGTCGTGCCAGGACAAGGAGGCCTGTCGTGCATGCATCAAGCGTATAGGGCCTGGCGTAAAGCCTGGCATGCCTGCAGCAATGGACCCGTGAAGCCTGTCCAGCGCCTGGCGTGCCCGCATCAAGCGTCTAGGGCCTGGCGTAGGGCCTGGCATGCCTGCATCAAACAAACCGTGAGGCCTGTCGTGCCCGCATCTAGCGCCTGGCGTCCCAGCATCGTGTGCGCCTGGATCGATAGAGCCATAAGGTTCATGTGCTGCAGCAACGCTGGAGGGGTTTCCCTGGGTTCCAGTGGGTGGGATCAGTAGAGCCTTCAGCAAATGCCATGTAATGATGATGATGACAATGCTGCTGCTGATGGTATGTGTCCTTCACCTTTGCCACTAAGACATGAGAGATTTCAACGATACTGCCTTTGCATGAATACCTGTTGCCTGTTGAGTTGTCGAGGGAGTGTGACGGCAGTGATGCTGCATGGCTACCAAAGGCCGTGAGTAATGCCTGTTGTAAACTGCAGTTATAGCAAGCAGGCAATGCATGTACGGCGCTGCTTTGCTACCTGCTCTGCTTGCACCAACCACTGACTGCTTGCTGCCAAGTGCTGCCCATGGAGGATCCAGGCTTGCAGTACATCCCGCCTGGCTGCCACATGTGCCACAGCACACAGTGAGCACCGCCAGTCAAGTGGCTGGTTGTGCTGCTGCCGCTGCTCCTGTCTCGTGTAGGTGCCCTTGCATGTATGCTGTACTGCTTCATGCACTGCCGCATGCACTGCTGCAGGCATTGCTGCACGCACTGCTCCATGCACTGCTGCATGCACTGCTGCATGCACTGCACATGTTTCACCTTGAACACACTGTCCACATCGCTGATGGCCGCGCACAGCCTGAGCAGCTCATTGACCTCGGCCACATCAGGCAACGGCTCCCCGGCTGTGCTGAGCTGCTGCAGCAGGTCTACCGCGGCCTTGCGTTGTGCATCGCTGCTTTGCGCTTGCAACAGCACCTGCCACATTACAGCCATGCAAAGCAAACAGGGGACAGCAGCCACCATGAGCACACAGCCAAGGCTAAGGTGCCATGATGTGTTGCTGACATTTCCCTAGGCTGTACGTTGTAGGCTGTAGGTTGTAGGCTGTAGCTACAGGTTGCAGCAAGATAGACCAGATGTGCTTGTAGCACCAGCTTACCAACACCAGCCCCTACGTCCGCAACATACACCCTGTAGCCCCTGAAGCTGCAGGCACCCACCCCTGCATTGCTGCCTGGGCCCTTAAGGTGATGGCCAGCTGATCTAGCACGACAGCCATAACTCCTATGAAAGCTGGAACAGCTCAAACACAGCACACACTGCTGTGCCTCAGGCTGCTGTTGCTGCCGCTGGGCTCCGGATAGTGGGCTCTCGGTGGTACTGTTGTTGGGCGTAGCGTGCTCAGTCTTGCAGCCTGCAAACTGTTGCCTAGTCGACCCATTGTGGCTATCACTGTCCACTGTACAGCTTCTAGCATCTCTCTTATATGGCCAATAACACGCCCGCCCAGTGATCAAGAACGTTTTAGCTCACTTGGCTCCATGGCATTGCGAGTGGTCCATCGCCCCCACTGAGCGCCCTGACCTGCAAACACAGTCCTGCACGACCAGGTAACGTCATACCGTGATGACTTGGTTAGAAATGAAAACAGCTCTGCCATACCACTACCTGTTTGACAGTAGATAAATCTGAATGGATATATCAACAATGCTGTATCCCTATCCTCCTGTGGAGCCCCCTACACTTCTCCACAGCAGTGAGAGACCGGTGTGTGTCCCTAACCTAGGAGTCGGGACCTACCCTACGTGTCCCTAACCTGTTCGCTAGAGCCCTACCCTATGCACACTCTAGCAATAAAAACAGCCCCACACCTACAACAAACGCAGAGTGAGCGGTACACGGACGCCGCAGCAGTTGATGCAGTAGGTGTTTTATCTGCAGCATCGTGATAATGCGACAAGAACAAAGTGTGGGGTCATGTTATAGACTTGCTTGCTGTCGCCGCTGGAAGACTGAGAATGCAGCTCCAATCAGCCCAGCGCAGCGGAACTAAGGCCAGCATCCGTCCTGCCCGCAGCATCAGCGTATTGAAGCCTCAACGATGCCAGGCAGTGCAAGCCTGGAAGCAGGAGATAGGCGCAGTTCTTCTAGCAGCAAGTCTCGTGATTAGCGCCCCAGCGATGGCTGAGGCACAGCCGCGCATGCTGAGCGACCTGGCGCGCGGTGATTACAGCTTCGTAGACGTCAATGGCAACGGAATAATTGATCAGGTGATGGCGGCTGAGCTGGCAAGGGTGTACCTACTTAGCGATCCTGGCATGCGCACACAACCTAGACCCCACAACCCAGACCTCCCTTCTGCAGCCCGCCTCGGGCAAAGGGTGTTTAGATTGCACGTTTGACAGGTACATCCCACCGTCTCCATGCGCAGGAAGAGATCAACAATCTAGCCAAGCAGGTGGCACAGGTAAGGCGGGGGTGGGGGAGCAATGCGATAGGCATCACCAGCGCCATTCCCCAACACAAAAACTCTCATGGCAATGTCACGCAGCTAGGCTTACATAGACATTGTCGTTGGATAGCATTGTCGTTGGATATCAGACATGGCAGACAAACAAAACTCATTCAACAAGGAACAACATGTTTGACTGCGGGTAATCTCACTCAGCTACTCACAGTGCGGTGCTGTCGCAGCAAGGTAAGCGCAGGCAATGTTGGCTTTGATGGCAGGAGCATAAAATGGCTCGGCTCGAGTATGCACAGGCTCCAGCGGAGACTGCAGCGGTGTGGGCGCAGTGGAAGCAACATTTGCAACATACAGGACCCATCGTAGAGCAGCTACACCATGCAGGCCCCACCCCCAGCAGCTGATATGCCAAGAGAACACACACATATCAAACATGGCAGACCCTCAAAATGGTACTTCTATTGCGACCCGCAACTTGACACATCCTGCCCAAAGCCCAGTAAGTATAGCAGCAGCAACAGCAGCAGCCTCATCCCAGCATTGAGGTCCCAGAGCTTCAACAAGAGGATGTCACAGAGGAGCTGGCCATCATGAAGAGGCCGCGCATCCTGTGCAGCCAGCTCGTCATTTGCCCCAGCTGCACACACTCGTCTACCCAGACTATGTCCCTCCTTGCCAGCAATGGGTCCAGGGTGCCCAAGGGCTGGGGTGGGGATGAGGCTTGGGGAGGTGGGCCAAGGGTGGTGAGACAGCCACTGCTGCATTGTAGAAGCCACCCGTGCAGCCTGAGGGTAGAGGGCTGCACCCTGGGCAGGGAAGGCTACTCAACATTGCTCCAGCATCCAAGGGGAGGCTGACCTGCTGGTTCCTCGGGGATTGTGATGCCATTGTCATCTTGCTGTTCACGCCTCTACTTGCTGTGTTAGACACACGCTTCGGGGCATTGCTCACTTTGATGTGCCTGCCTTCTCAAGCTGTGTGGCACCCTTCCCTCACGTCTTGTGCCTCACCAGGCAGCAGGCTATGCGGGCTGCCATAGTTGTGCCGCACACATACTGCTAGGTTTTGCATTGTGCTTGGAACAATGTGCCTTGAGTGGGCATGGAGCATGCGCAACTCCTTTAAGTCTGACCCACTTTCTGTGTTGCAGCCAGCACGGTTGCCGCCACCTTCACCACTAAGACATGGCAATCGGGCATAGGAGATGTAGGCATGAGAACAATCACTAAGTGGTCCAGCCGCACTGCACATGGAGTGCAAGGCACAGCTAGTGCACCACAGTAACAATGGGTGGACCTGGAGCTGTACTGGCAATCCCTTTGTCTATAGACGGCCCCTTGCTACTGCAATGTGGGGTTGTTAAAACCCTGTAAAGCTTGCCAAGTGAGTAAACTGGGGAGTGTGAGATACTCCAGACAAGACCAACCTGTTTTGTGCGCAGGAGGAAGGGTTCGTAGCCCCTGATGAGGAGGTGGTGGCCTTCACTACTCGGTTGTTTGATTTGAACCAGGTGGGACGCCTGCCTGAGATGGGACTCCTCCCGGGGACGTTTCCCTAACCCTGACCCTGCAGTAAGGAGGCTGGCAGGGTTTGAACCCCTGCCCCCTGTCATTGGCCAAGCAGCCTCCGTGCCGACGGCTTGAGTGGTGGAAGCTCTACCATCCACCATCTTGGCTCCTGTTGTGCTTGATGCCTTAACATGTGTAGACGTGGTTGCATGCTTGCAAGCAGTGTCCCTGTCAGCACCTTAACCCACAACACATGCAAAAGTACCCCTTAGGCCACCGGTGCCTACTTCTCGCGCTGCTGCCTAGCTCTTCAATGGCTGACGGGCACTACATGGCTTGGCTTACATCGCATGAGCCAGCAGCCATTGTTGATGAAGCTATTGGATCAGCCTGTGTCTTCTTGGGCATTTGGGTCTATGAGTGACCACTTGCACATGCAACTTGTCACCAGGCCATTGTTATTGATCATGAATGCTTATCCTACCTTGCAAGCAACTGAGCTGAGC
This sequence comes from Haematococcus lacustris, assembly GCA_030144725.1. Lineage (NCBI taxonomy): Eukaryota > Viridiplantae > Chlorophyta > Chlorophyceae > Chlamydomonadales > Haematococcaceae > Haematococcus > Haematococcus lacustris. Next base: position 3,679,523 of record JASKMD010000009.1, read on the forward strand.
ACCTGCCATAGCACACAAGGGAAGACCCTGCAATGCAGGTGGCAGTGGCGGCATGCGCTCTAATATGATGCCACTGTGCTCTCATACAACGATTCATGCAGGACGGCAAGCTGGTTGTGGATGAACTCCTGACCGGGATAGTTTTGGAAAATGCGGTGGATAGGGACGAGGTTACGGTGCCGGAAGACGTATTCAAGGTGGGTTTGCAATGGGAGGGGAGCAAGTGGAAAGATGTGGGGGTGGAGTATTCTGTTAGTAAAAGTAGGGTGTGTATGCACTCTGGCTTTTGTGCAAGTCTGTAGATATAGCAAGCTCCCTAACTGTGCAAGCTCGCCTCTGGCAGTTAATGCATTATGAATCTAGCTTCCTTGAGTCTAGCTCGAGCCGCGGTGAACAGGAGCGAGGCAGCAAGGCACGCAAGGGCTTCTGGTCGAATGCAGGTATTTGACCAGGACGGTGATGGCTTTGTGAGTCGCAAAGAGTGGACGGCGCCTTTGGGTGACCTCGGCGTCAACGGCGAGGCTATGAAGGACTTCGTGTTTGACCGAGTGCAGTACCTGCAGAGACAGGATGGCAAGCTAGACGTGGCGGAGACCCGGAACGCGCTGTCCTTGTTGCGCGTGGCGGTGCTAGGTTATTGAAGCAAAGTGATAATGGAAGCGATAATGGATTGAATGGATGAAGAAGGGATGGGCGAAGAAGAAACCAGCTCTGTATGACAGTAGATAAAATATATAGAATGGATATATCAACAATGCTGTATCCCTATCCTCCAGGGGTCAGCAGCTCGGGCGCGCAAGCGCAAGCGCGGCGCAGAGATAAGGCAGTTCGCGTTAAAATGACAACTCAACTCTCACCAGGCATGCCGCAAAGTCAAATGTCCCTTACGTGGTCTGGGAGGGGTGACCAGATGTACCTACATCCCTGTATCCCTATCCTCCTGTGGAGCCCCTACACTTCTCCACAGCAGTGAGAGACCGGTGTGTGTCCCTACCCTAGGAGTCGGGACCTACCCTACGTGTCCCTAACCTATTCGCTAGAGCCCTACCCTATGCACACTCTAGCGCACACACGGGGCCTCTACCAAGCTCTCTACAGCGACATACGACTTACGACAGTATAAGCAATTAACCCATACTATTCTGCCTATAGCGGGCGCGCCATACGCGCATCGCACACCATTCCTGCCCACCTGCCTACATGCGTGCGTGCCTATTGCCTGCCTGCCTGGACATTGCTTTATGGGATCATTTTGTTTCCCATGGCACAATGTGACATGCAGGGCATATGTGGGTGGTGTAAGGCATGCCCCTTCTGCATCAGGGCACGCCTCTAGCATCTCTCATTCTTTGGCAAACTGTGACGCCAAGTCAGGTTATACTTCATCCGCGTGAAGTGAGCGCATAAACTAAATGCTGAAGGACCAGGGCCATACCATACCATGTGCACACGATTCCTATTTGCCTGCCTGCTCCAACCTGCCGACCTGCCTTTCTACCTGCCCACCTGCTCAACTGCCCACCTGCTCCATACATCCAAGCATCTCTTCAGACAAACAAAACTCGTTAAACAAGGAACAAGGTTGAAGCATCTCTTCAGGCAGTGTCCTCGCCTCCCCTGCCATGGCTGTTGCCATTGAACCTGTCTGCCAGGCTCAGGTCAGGTGGGTCTGCATCAAAGCCCTCCTGCAAGGCTGTGTAGCTCTGCCAGCTGAACACGAACTCGTCTGCCAGCCCCTCATGCATCACAGCTGGGAAAGCAGCGGTGGACCATTGGAAGGGTGCCTGCAGCAGCAGCAGCAGCCTCACCTTCACCCTCACCCTCACCCTCACCCTCACCTTCACCCTCACCCTCACCCTCACCCTCACCCTCACCCTCACCCTCACCCTCACCCTCACCCTCACCCTCACCCTCACCCTCACCCTCACCCTCACCCTCACCCTCACCCTCACCCTCACCCTCACCCTCACCCTCACCCTCACCCTCACCCTCACCCTCACCCTCACCCTCACCCTCACCCTCACCCTCACCCTCACCCTCACCCTCACCCTCACCCTCACCCTCACCCTCACCCTCACCCTCACCCTCACCCTCACCCTCACCCTCACCCTCACCCTCACCCTCACCCTCACCCTCACCCTCACCCTCACCCTCACCCTCACCCTCACCCTCACCCTCACCCTCACCCTCACCCTCACCCTCACCCTCACCCTCACCCTCACCCTCACCCTCACCCTCACCCTCACCCTCACCCTCACCCTCACCCTCACCCTCACCCTCACCCTCACCCTCACCCTCACCCTCACCCTCACCCTCACCCTCACCCTCACTACATGGCATTTGCCTATCGGCGTTGCTGCAACACACCCCTCCAATGCTCATAGACTCACAGACATGCATGCATGCACGATCACTAAGGCGCCAGGGCCATGCATGCCAGCCTTGAAGGGCATGGAATGCTGGCCGTGTCCCACAACAGCCTTTGCTTGCAGCTGCAGGTGGGCCAGCAGGGGTCCCAGGCCAGGCACCTAACAGAAGCAGCCCCTGACTGCAATTGACAGCGGGAGTGGTGTCAGCCAGCAGCAGGAACTGGCCTCACAGGGATGGGCCGATTGCAGCAGCAGCAGCAGCAGCAGCAGGTCTAGCAGCAGCGCACCTGATCATCGGCAGTAGGGCCGCAGATGACGTGTGTGGTCCTAGACCTGCGTCACACAGCAGCACAGGTGGCGGTTGGGGCGGTTGGCAAGTCAGCTGGACAGCTCAAGCACTCCCCTTCACATAGCAGCCCAGTACGCCATTGGGGCAGTTGGCAAGACCACTGGACGGCTCAAGCCACCCCTTCCACACACACACACAGCCAGCAGGGCTGTCCTGGCAACACAGCTGCAACACAGGCTCAGGTCATGGCTTGCCGGTGGAGGCGTTGGCAGCAGCCGCAACGGCAGCAGCATGCAGCCCCTCTCCCTCCTGCCCACCCACCTGAAGCTGTGTAGGTCCACCACCTTGGCGTCCACTGCTCCGTAAGCCTTGCGGGTCCAGTTGCCCCCCGTGCCTTGACTGCTGTGGCTGCTGCTGCTGCTGCTGCTGCCGCTGCCGCTGCCGCCACTGCTGCTGCTGTTGGTCATTGGCTCCAGGTCATAGCGGGCAGCGATGGCATTGTTGGGGAGGCCACTAGACAAGGGATCCTCTTGGTATCTGCAGCCCATGGTGGTGCATGGGGAAGTGGGTGCATGGGGACTTGGTGCATGGGCATTTGGTGCACGGGCAACTGTGCCATGTTGCTGACATTTACACTAGATCAAGTAAGCGCACACATCGTGACCGCTAATGATGACCATGTTGCTGGTGCTGCCGCTGCCACTGCCACTGACTGCTGCCGTTGCTGCTGGCAATGTTAATGCTGCGGGTGGTGCTGCTGGTGGGTATGGGCCACTGCTGACATGGGCCCTTGCCTGTTGAAGCGCAGCAGGCGCTTGAGGTCTGCCAGGGATTTGATCCCGGGGACCTCCCCGCGCAAAACATGCGGGCTCGAGGGCAGGAGTGCCACAGGTCCTGCTCAGCAGGGTGACCTGCACTGGACAGCACCAGCAGCAGCAGCAGCAGGCGGAGGTGCAGGTGGAGGCGGAGGTGCAGGCGGAGGCGGCAAAGCAGCAGGTCTGCAGCAAGCAGCACCCGCCCTCGCCCCCCGCCCCCGCCCCTGCCCCATTCCTACCCCTGCAACCACTAATGCCCCTCCTCTCACTCCATCGGCTGCCAACAGCTGCCAACAGCAGCAAGTGGGCTACACCCTAGTAGGCTGAGCTGGTATGGGGCAGTGAGTTCACGAGAACAGCGCGGGGCCAGCTGAGATGGGCTGAACCCGCCCCTCCCCCCTAAACCCCCAACCCTTCCCCCTCTCCCTCACCCTCACCCTGCCCACCCACCCACCCACCTCCCTGCCCCCCACCCCTCCCCCACCCCTCCCCACCACCCCGCTCCCGCTCCTGACTTTACACAGTAATTTGCCTAATTCCGGCCATTTCTTTGCCAAAATCGTCATAACTTATCCACCACCTGCGCCAAAGTGAATAATGGTTATACCACTGAGTTGGGCTTAAGCCTGGTGTTCAACAATAGCAGACTCATGCCTGGGCGCCACAGGCTTGTCACATTGCGGAGGTCCCGGCAGTGTCGCCCTAACCCTAACCCGACAACCACCCTAATAACTACCTAACAATGCCATGCACACAAAATTCGGGGGCGTTTGGTGAAGAAACAAGAGAACACGAGAAACGGGTTGGCCGGAATCAGGCAAGTTACTGTGTACCAGGACCCAGCACAGCTCTACACACCTGACATGTTGTAGATGGTGGGTATGGCCGGGATGTTAAAGGAGGCCCAGTAGCCCTGAGCCAGCAGCACCGGGGTCATGTCCACCTGCGGCCCCACCGCCACCAACACGGCCCACCACCCTGCTCACATGCATGCATGCCTGTACCTGAACCCCCCACCGAGACAAGGTATGTTGCACACACGTGTCCTTGCCTGCCTGAGGCTAACGATGCTTCTTCTTGGCACACAATTCGAGGACAGGGCTTTTGTTAAGATGTGAAGATTGTAAGATTGTGGAAATTGAAACGTTCTTGAGAGGTCCAAGAGGTTTGTGAGCACCATACCTTGAGGGGCACCTTGTGAGCACACGAAAACACATACCCCAGCATGCCCAGCCCATCACACCCCCAGCATTTCCAACCCACAACTCAGCCAAGAAGCACCAGTAGGCGTGTAGTAGCAGTACCAGGCACTAGTGCGCTAGTGTAACCAAGTATGATCTATAGTGTAACAAAGTATATGACCCCAAACAGGCAATATCTGAGCATTCCGGGTATCCCTTTGTTACAGGCAGTGGTAGTAGTGGGTTGTGGGCAGCAATCCCGCCCACCTTCTCAATGGTGCCGGGAAGCTGCTCCAGCACCCACAGCACGTCACGCTGCTGCCCTCCCTCCAGGGCATCCACATCCAGCACCATCCACTGTGAGCATGCACAGGATGGGCTAGGCAGCAGGGGGGTGGGGCGGTGGGCAGGTGACAGGCTGGGTAACAAGGGGGAGGGGGGAGGGGGGGAGAGGGGGGGAGGGGGGAGGGGGGAGGGGGGAGGGGGGAGGGGCGAGGGGCGAGGGGGGAGGGGGGG
>JASKMD010000009.1:3685192-3718906 GCA_030144725.1 Haematococcus lacustris
ATAGTCAGGTCCCACAAGGTCTCTTTGGCAAAATGTACCGTGAGCCATTTGATGCCGCGCTTATACAGCCGTGATCATCGAGCCTTCCCGATATGCCTACTGCATCAAAGGGCCTGCACGGCCTGGACGCCCACCAACCCTTGCCAAGTGTCCAGGTCGCAAGGTTACTGTAGATGGATGCGGCGCTCTTTTGTAAGCGGGTGTTGGTAGGTACGGTACACAACAGCGCTTGCGCGAGGGCCGGCGGTTATGTCGGTTAACCGAGTGGCTCGCATCTCGCATCGGGCTGCCGCAGCTCGCTCGCAACATGCCTAAGCGTTGCAATGGCCCTACTCCTCCACCACATCAAAGCATATACTACGAGCTGCAGGCAGCATGGCTGAAGGAACTGTTTTTTCTGGTCTCTCCTTCGACGACATTATTGAGAGGGCTGATGAATGATAAGAGCTTCCTATGCTTTCTTAGGCTTTCCTATGCTATCCTCTGCTGTCCTATGCTTGCCGATGCTTCCTATTCTTACTACGCTGACTGCGTCGGCCCATCGCTATCAATGGCCGCCAGTCTGCATAATTTGCGCCGCTGATGAACGCTGGTGGTAGCTTGGAGGAACCAGAACAATCTCATCTACTTTCGCAGCCTGGTGAGCGCGAGATGATGGGGTACTTTAGACATGAGCATGCTAGGTATGTCTGGGCGTATGTATGGGTGATAATCTTAAGGATACCGCAATCAAAGTAGATGAAGTTCTTGGGGCAGACCGCTTGCATCTCCACATGAGGTCAGCACAGCGTTTGATGTAGTGCCTGCCCAGAAATGAGGTTTCAACTAAATGTAATTGCATGAGCCTCCCAACCTGCGCAGGGCAGATGTAACACACTGCAGATCCTTCCCGTAGGAGCTATGAGCATACCCCAAAGCTAGGGCGCAGAAACCAGACGGATGCGTAGCAGCAACAAGCAGCAAATCGACCTCAAAAACAGCACTGCAGATTTGCATGCCGGCACCCCATCGCGGCACGCCGACCGACCGACTAGTGACCGCTCTACCACGTTCGTCGTTGCGGCGTTGTTGATTCATGTGCACTACCGTCAGGGTGCAAGGAGTCACTGGTGCCAGGATACCGCGGAGGGGGGCAATGTTGACTTTAGCCCGTCCCTCGCAGGCCAAGCTGCGGAGCACCACGCCGCAGCGGGGCGTCGCGGTTTGACCTCTTGGAGTTCAGTATACGCGACAAAAAGTGACGGTACATTTTATCGAGCCATTTTACCTGACCTTGTGGGACCTGACCTATAGCTTCTGCGTAGCCCCATGCACACCGGGAGACCTAGACCTCTACGACAGAGCAATTAACCAATGTGTTAAGAAAAAACTCAGACTCCCACTAGGCACACCCAATGCCGTTGTCAGGGAGGACATCGACAAGCTCGGTCTTGGCATCAGCTCAACAGCCAAAGAATACCATACCAGAAACACTACAGCCCTCCTACACAGCCTCCAGTCCACGGACACCACACATGCCCACATAACCAGATGCATGCTACACAAACAGATCACTTGGCTCTACGCTCAAGCTGCCAAGCATGGACACCGCATGTTAATTATGCTACGACACACCCTACGAGCCAGACAACTCCTACATGCAACCACGGCGCAGCTCACTGCCACCCAGGAAGGACAAGAACTCTACCCTAAGGAAACCAAACTGCTTGGACAACTCATCACACAGAATACCAGCCCCCTTCCACTCGACATAGTTAGTGCTTGCATGACGTGCCTCAAAAGCTTGGGCATCCGACATGCCACAGAGCTGCAACACACCATCGCTGGCCATACCTACATCATATACTTTTTCGGTTTGTGAAAACTGACGAAGTTTTACGCGCGCGCTATTGCTCTACTGCCAATATAAGCTGTACTACCGTACTCCTCTCCTCAAATCAGACCGAGTCATATGTGGGAAGCCGACAACTCTAAAACAACGGAGGTGCTGAACGCGATTGGACACCGCGTCAGCCTGCTACCCGGTAAGCTAAGTCGCACAAAGCTCAGACATGCCATCCTCTACGTTATGTTGCAGCTGGCCTATTGCTGCAACAACAACGACAACTATATGGCAAGCCATGATGCGGGCACTAGCTGCAACCAAAGGCTGCCCACCGATGCGAAGAGAGGTTACGACGACAGATGGGCGGAGGAGGCAGAAAAGCATAGCAGCCACACTGCTTGCCCTGTTCAATTGTGGCATAGCGCGCACAAAACTAAGCCGAGGCACAAAAACCTCTGGCACAACACAACGCCGAGGCACATAATCCTCTGGCTTAGCACAACGCCGAGGCACATAATCCTCCGGCTTAGCACAACGCCGAGGCACAAACTCCTCTGGCTCAGTACACAGCCGAGGCACAAAAACCTCTGGCATAGCAGAATGCCGAGGCACAAAAACCTCTGGCACGGTATAGAGCTGAGGTACAATAAGTCAGAGGAGGCCCAGCCCAACATGCAGCAAGAGACAGCCATGCACTTAGTTCATGCTGGCCTGCTGCCCCGCACCATGTACCCCCACGCCAACAGCAATCAGCCGGAGGATGCGCAGCTGTGGGTTCAGCCCAACATGCTGCAAGGGACAACCATGCATATTGTTTATGCTGGCCTGCTGCCCCACACCAGGTACCCCCATGCCAACAGCAACCAGCCAGAGGATGCGCAGCCGCGGGCTCAGCCCCACATGCTGCAAGGGACAGCCACGCATGTTGTCTATGCTGGCCTACTGCCCCGCACCAGGTACCCCTATGCCAACAGCAATCAGCCAAATGATGCGCAGCCGCGGGCTCAGCCCAACATGCTGCAAGGGACAGCCACGCATGTTGTCTTTGCTGGCCTGCTGCCCCGCACCAGGTACCCCCATGCTAACAGCAATGAGCCACATGATGCGCAGTTGTGGGCCCAGCCCAACATGCTGCAAGGGACAGCCATGCATGTTGTATATGCTGGCCTAGTGCCCCGCACCAGGTACCCCCATGCCAAAAGCAATCAGCAAGATGATGCGCAGCTGTGGGTTCAGCCCAACATGCTGCAAGGGACAACCAAGCTTGCTGTCTACGCTGGCCTGCTGCCCCGCACCAGGTACCCCCATGCTAACAGCAATCAGCCACATGATGCGCAGTTGTGGGCCCAGCCCAACATGCTGCAAGGGACAGCCATGCATGCTGTATGTGCTGGCCTACTGCCCCGCACCATGGACCCCCATGCCAACAGCAATCAGCAAGATGATGCGCAGCTGTGGGTTCAGCCCAACATGCTGCAAGGGACAACCATGCTTGCTGTCTACGCTGGCCTGCTGCCCCGCACCAGGTACCCCCATGCTAACAGCAATCAGCCACATGATGCGCAGTTGTGGGCCCAGCCAAACATGCTGCAAGGGACAGCCATGCATGTTGTATGTGCTGGCCTACTGCCCCGCACCATAGACCCCCATGCCAACAGCAATCAGCAAGATGATGCGCAGCTGTGGGTTCAGCCCAACATGCTGCAAGGGACAACCATGCATATTGTTTATGCTGGCCTGCTGCCCCACACCAGGTACCCCCATGCTAACAGCAATGAGACACATGATGCACAGCTGTGGGTTCAGCCCAACATGCTTCAAGGGACAGCCATGCATGCTATATGCCTGCTGCCATGGCACGTGCTATACATTGAACCACCCCACATAGCTCAGAATCGTTGTACCACAGACCTGGCGAACAGCCATACCCCTATCACCAGCACTAAAAAAACCACCACTATCCCAATGACCCAAATCCCCTATAGTAGGGTAGGTCCCCAGGCCTACAACGACATGTCAGAGAGTTCGCAGCTGCGGGCCCAGCTCACCATGTCGCCAGGACCCAACATGCATGCTGCCCAGGTGGGCTCGCTGCCCCGCCTACACCGACGGGTCAGGAGACCCTTCACCACCACCCAGTTAGCTAACACTAATGACACCTGCACCACACAGACCTACGAGTATGAACACGAGATGCTTAGTTGGCTGGCACACATCGCCATTGCTATTGCTAGCACCCTTATGATCAAAGGCTACCCCCACCCCACCCCACCCCCTACCACTACACCCTCGCAATCTAGAGCATGTCTCCAACGACACCTCAAGAAAATCAGGAGATGGAGAGCGGTCACCATTAGGTCTGCCTACAACCTGCACCTCTACCTTGACGGCACAGTGGAGCGCAACACAGCCTTGATAAACCTGTCAACTGCCCTAACTAATTGGCAAGCGCATGGCCACTATGCACCTAAGCCGACATGCACCAGCGTACTAGCCCACCAATACAATACGACCCTGCAACGCTATACAATATACAAACTGCGCACCAGCCCCATCCTCACACTACCCAACAGTACAAACATACAAACCCTTATAACCAGGCTAACCCCCCACCTCACGGCCATGTGCACCTGCTACAGTGCTGTACACCTGATCTACATAGGCTGGCTGCTGCTAGCGGGGGGAGACATAGAAGCCAACCCGGGCCCATCCCACGAAGAGGAGCAACACCCGGACATCAACCCCTTTCCTAGGTTTTTCGAGATACAGAGAGACCGCAACTGCCAAGTCCACTCCTTGAACAACGCAGCCGGCAAGCAATGGGTGAGGCCCGAAGACCTGACCAACTTCTGGATTAGCTGGCGGGACAATTTGAACGATGACCGCGATAAGAAGGCGTGGATAGCCGCACGCGGGGACGGGGGCGCCTTTAGTGACGAGGTTATCTTCCTCTACCTCAAGTCTCAATACGGCCTCACTCTTAGGAGGATAGCCAAGCTGCACACCGCATCCGACTGGACTAACGAAACATTGGATGCTCTGGCCATTGAGCACGCCACACTCAACTTCCTCTGTAAAACAAACGGACATAGCATGGCACTCCGGAAACTGGGAGGGCGATGGATGCTACTGGATTCGGATAGCCCCTGCAGATCGGCGGTCGACATCGGCAAGCTGCTGCCCTCTACAACTAAACACCTCCACGAGGTGTTCGCCATTACCCCCGACCCAAAGGCCACACCCTCACAAACTCTAGCCACTACCCAGCAGGGGATACGCCACATCATCAGCCACAAAGAAGATAATCAAACACAGCCCCACTGCTACATGGAAAGGCAATACAAACAATGCTGCCTGGTCCACGCCCTCAACATGGCCATGGGAAGACCCATGATCAAGCCAGAAGATGTCATGACGCACTGTAAAGCACTCGGTACACACATCCAAGATCTAGCCAAACAGGCAAGGCAGGAGCACAGACTCATACCACTACGTAGCAACCTTCCACACATATACGAGGAGACTGGCAACTTCACCATCTCCACAGTCAATCACTACCTCTACCATCACCACAAGGACCTCCATATATGCCCCCACACCATTGAGCGTACACCGGGCAGCATCACACCTGAGCTCCTCAAATCTATCACCGGCGCAGCGAACAGCTACACCAACACAGCTGCTATTCTCATCACCCACAACCATGCCACCACCATCCGGCACATCGACAACACCTGGCTATGGCTGGACTCGGAACGGAGCCGTCCATATCGACTAGAAACGCCGGAGGACTGGCTGCAACTGCAGGGCACGCTCGTGCAAATCAAAACGGGCGATGCGGCCAACACCAACCTCATCCACCCTCTATGCTGGCTAGCGGACCCTACAAGGCGCGCCACCACTGAACAACTGGAACAACACCTTAGCACCGCCCATATAGACCTCACTAATCTAAACTTAGACACACAACATGCGCAAAGCCCCCGGACGACCAGGCTGACACCCAAGGCTGGTACCCAAGGAGACAACCCAACGAGCTCCAAACGTACAATAACCGACACAGAAAACAACCACGCGACGGACAAACACGCCCGACAGCGACTACGACAGGCCCCCACAGTCACCCTTCCCACTCTACAAAGTAGATCACGTAGTGGTAAACGGCATTCGCAACCGAGCATCACCACAGACAAAAGAAGGACCAAACCAAGGGCACAACCCAAGGACCCGCACAAGCAGACTCTGATAGACAGATACATCAGCACAGTCCCCACCCCACCTCCCGTCGCCAACCCAACACCTGACCCATACGAGAACCCACATGCCCAGCCCCAACACACCACCCACCCTCCCCGACAGCCACGACCGACACAAAACCGTAATCACATCACACTTACAACCTTGAACGTAAGAAGCCTTCACAGGTCAAGGAACGATGTCCTCCACCTCGTGCACCAACATGGCCCGGACATCCTGATCCTCACGGAAACCATGACACAACCCAGGAGCAACAGCCCAGACTCGGGCTTGCTGAGGAGAATCATGCCAGACTATACCACATTCCGACACAGTGGCCATAGTGAGGTTATAATAGGCATCAAGCACAACCTAGCCATCCAAATGCACACCACTATGCTACCACCCTGCACGAATGCAGAGGTAAACGCACGATGCGTCATCCTGACCCTCACCCAACACCAGTGCGAACAGCTCACCATCATCGCCACGTACTGGCCGTCGGGATACAACGGCGACGCGCTCTCACTGCGAGAGAAAATGCAAGAACACATACGATCAGCCACGGGTCACCTACCCGGTTCACTCATCTTGGCGGGAGATATCAACGCCACGATGAAAACAGAGGATCGGTCCGAGCACACCGAATACACACAAGACAACATGATGAGGGAGTTCGCCACAAAGATGCGACTGACCGAAGCTGATCCCGGCGACCGGGCCTGGACCTACCAACAACCGCAATGCAACAGCCGCATCGACGCCATCCTCACGCGCGACGCAAGACACGGTCCTGAACACCGCACGCAGGTTGACACACACGCCTACCTCAGTGACCACAGGCCACTCACCGCCACACTCAGTACAGCGCGCCTGGGCATAGACCTAGCAGCCCCACTCCCACCTCAGAAGCACAGCCACACCGTCCTTACCACTCCCATCACCGATAAGGACAGGGAAGCCTACCGCCTGGCAGTACAACAACCCAGCTCCGGCGTCCCACAACTGCACGCAGAACTGACAGCCTTTTTAGCCCCCATATACACGGAGGCTACCCACCACCTGGCTACACTTGGCAAGATCAACCCCCAGCAACCACAGCGCCTGACATTCGTGTCAGGACTCCCTGCCAGGGAAGCTGTGGACACCGCAGCCACAATGCTTACACACCTCCTACAAACCTGCAGGGCGACAGCTATAAAGACATGCAACACTAAGACCCTTACAAGGGGAGGCCAGCACTACCAACGCAGGACCATGTGCAGGATTAGACTGGCACTGGGCAGAAAGCTTAAGACCACTAGAGACCTCAGTCGAAAGGCTAACTCCCTCTTTAAGCAAACCAACGTGCACCCGACAATCGACGAACTCATCCCGGGGACAGATGCGACAAACGCAGAGATCAGGGACGCGGTGCAAGCGCGACAGGGTGAAGACCCAACCGAAAACCACGTGCAGGCCGCGCTCGCCCAACTGACCAATACGTACCGCGACCAAATCCACCAACTAGACGACGACGACTCCGCACTTGCCATCGCACAAGCCCGAGTTAGAATGCAACAACTGATCAGCTCCCAGCCCAAGAAGGCTAACAAACGCATCCTACGCCCGCCCCGCACCGACCACAAAGGCCTGCAGGCGCTAGCTGACCCTGATACCAAAACCATATGCACCGCCCCTGCTGACCTAAACCGGATAATCACCGCCGCTTATGGACAGAAGCTGTCGGCCCCGACCCCCAAGACTGGCCACTACACTAACACACAGACACGAAACTACCCGTGGGCTCGCGCCAAAGCAGACGACGCCTTCGCAATGCACGCATGCCAAAACATACACTGGCTGCACACAGCCATCATGGACAAGGCGGGCTTCCAGGAATGCCTCAGCAGGCTGGCAGGAGGCAAGGCCCCGGGACCAGACGGGGTGGAGAACGAAATCATCAAGATGCTGCCATGGGAGATGCGGGAAACCATCCACCAACTCTTCATCATCATGTGGGCCACAGGCTGCACACCCACCAAATGGAAAACCAGTGACACATGCCTCCTTTACAAAGACAAAGGTCAGGAAACGGATCTCAACTCCTACAGACCGGTTGGGCTAGCCAACACCGTCTACAAGCTGTGGACCAGCCTCATCACCAAGACACTGTCTGAATATGCTGAGGCTAATGGGATGCTCAGCAAGAACCAAGCTGGGTTCCGCTCACATAGAAACACTACACAGCAACTACAGATGCTTGTCATGGCCCTAGAAGATGCTAAACTGGCTAAGGCAGATATCTACGCTCTCCTGGTCGACTTCACCAGTGCGTTCAACACCACCTGCCAGGATAAACTCCTATGGATCATGCACGACCTAGGCTTCCCCACGGACGCGACTGACGCAGTGAAGGACCTATACACGGGCGCTACAACGCGCTTCAGAACTCCTTACGGCCCCACCGACCCGGTACCCGTAGACCGGGGCACTATCCAGGGCGACTCACTCTCACCCTTCCTATTCCTCATCTACATCGAACCCCTCCTGCGCTGGCTGCATGTGGGCGCGAGGGGCTATAAATTCAAATCAGCGTCGGCTGACAGCGGAGAGCGCGCCATCGTCAGCAGCATCGACTATGCCGACGACATAGCAATCCTCTGTAACACTCTCCGTAACCTCCGTTGCCAAGCGGACAAACTCTCAGCCTTCTCGGACTGGGGTCACCTCATCATCTCACACAGTAAAACACTCGCAACCGCGGCGCTTCATCACTCGGTCGAAACTGGCATGTGCAGCAACGCGGCCGAAGCGGACAAGCGGGCCCGCCAACAACTCCAAACCGTCAGCCTGCAAGGGAAACCCGTCACCTACCACCGCCCGACCTCACCTTTCACCTACCTGGGAGTGCTCATCACCATGACGCTGGACTGGAAACCACAACACACCGCTATGATTACCCAACTCCGCCAAAAGCTAGAGAGACTCAGACGTTCCTTTGCTAGCGCTAGACAGGCCATACACATCATCCGCACGGCCATCATCCCCAGTCTAGCCTACAGCTTCTGTGCCGTGCCCTGCACCCCAGGGGACCTTGAGCTGTACGACAGGTCCATCAATCAATGCGTGAAGCTTAAACTCAGACTCCCCTTGGGAACGCCCAATGCCATCATCAGAGAAGACGCTGGGAAACTAGGCATGGGCATCAGCTCCACAGCCCAGGAATACCACGCTCGCAACACGACAGCCCTCACACAAAGCCTCCAGTCCACAGATGTGACACATGCCCACATCTCGAGGAGCATGTTGCATAAACAAATCACATGGCTCAATACCCAGGCCAACACTCAAGGACACCGCATGCTCACCCTCCTTCATCACACCCTTAGGGCACGGCAACTAATCTACACCTCCCTAGCCGGGCTGTCCGCCACGGAAGGGGGACTACCGCTCTACCCTGAGGAATGCCGAACAATCGGCCGCCTCATCACACAAGCCAGCAGCTCTCAAGCACACGATGTCGTTAGCGCCAGCATCACCTGCCTCAAAAGCATTGGCATCACTCACGCATCTGAGCTCAGCTGCAAGGGCAACACACACATCATCACCGGTAGCATGCTCACATCAAAGTACGGGAAAAAGGTCAAGCAGAAGCACATTATCGCCCTCAACAAACTCGCGGCCATGGCGGCCCAACCCTCATGCCCAGACGCGACCGCAACGCGTGCAATCCGAGACAGCCGCAACACATCACTCGATCTCCCGCTCGACCAACGCAAAATCACAACCTGGGCCGCGGGCCTCACGGAACTTGCGCCCACACCCGCAGTGCCAGATACCAGAACTCGCTATATGGATATGAAAGCGTATGCGTTCATGCACGCAACACAACCAGACAAGACGGAGCGGGCACCAGCGGCGCCCGCGGACCACGAGGCCATTAGGTCGAGCTCACGACTGCTGAAACGAGAGCAACGAGCAACACCCTCGAACCCAACAGAGCCTACACGGCCCAAGGCAGGCACAAAACGGAACAAAGATGGCAGATATGTCCACACTATCCCAGCTGACATCGTGCGCATACCAGGCCTTGCCCTCCCGGGGCTCTCAAGCTGGAAGGTGGACAAAGCCTGCCGGTGCAAGCTCACGGACCTAGGGCACACACTTGGGGCCATGTACGACCACCAGGAGGTCATCACCAACATAGACGGCTGGCAATGGGATGGCATCAATAAGGAAAGCTACTACAAGGTGCAATGGAAACCTACCGTCATAGAACGATGGGCACTACATCTGTGTGCTAAAGAAGGCTACACTCCCACACACATAGAAGCCATCAGTAGGGAAGAGGCTAAGGACATATGCACTTGTGAGTTGTGCTGGCTACCAAGAGGGGACAGCCCAATGTGCCACAACTGCAAGAGGGCCTACCACCCTGCATGCCTCGAGAAAGCCCTCCTGTCGGGACACAAGGAACCATGCTACTGGCTGTGCCCCATATGCAAGTTTGGCAGCGCCGACTTCAAGACTACCATGCGTCAGTCAGCGCACTCGGACCTCATACGCGTACACTGGCGCCCCACCCTTGAACCGGCACCTCTCATCACGGCACACCTGGACTACATCGCGCGACGCAACGACTATGAAGAGGAAAATAAGAGGATACAAGAAGCTAAATATGCGCGGCCTGACGCGAACCTGCCGGCCCACACACGGCAGGGGCTACCGGACCCGCACACCTGGCTACCCCGGTGCACCAACTTGCACTCGAAGGCCACCTTCCACACGTACCCCATCGACCCGCAAACGGACATCGTCGGGACGGGCAAATGCGAAACCTTCCTCCAACTGCACCCCCACATGACCACCCCCGCGATGAGCTTCAGCAAGGGGGAGCCCACCATGCCCAAGCACGACCTGGCGCAACACGTAACGGCTCACGATGAATCGGGCCGCACAATAGGCCTCCTGACCAAACAACAACACCAACACCTACACGCTTGGTTACAACACATACCACACGCACGCAACCTGGCCACAGAATTGGTGGCCCTCCTAAGGAGAGAGGAGACACAGAGCAGCCGCCACCCCATGAGAGTGGCACAAGATAAAGCCCTTACCACCCTACACACCACGCGACTCTTTACAAGTACCGTCCAAAGATGGGCTGACCCACTCACAGTTAGACCAGAAACCACTACCTACTGGAGCCCAGACATCAATGACACGGCCTTTGGTGCACACCACAACTGCCTACTGGTACGCCACACTGGGCTGTCCACATGGAACGTACCGGCAGACGATGCAGTAGCATTGAAATGCGTCAACCATGCTATACACTCGGCTACACAGAAGGAGGCCATGGCCACCATCATGCTGATCCCTGGAAAAAAGGGCATCTCCTACCCAAAACACATAGACACCCTACGGCGCTATCCGGAGTACTGCCAGCACTTAGCTAGCATACCCCCCACCAAGACCAACTGCCCCAAGCCAAGCAAGCACGCCAATCTCCACATCTACGTCATCTGGAATGCAGCGGGACAACAACTCGTCACCAAAGGCAACCCCCAGACTTGGCTGGCTAGCACGGCCACTGCCCTCCACCCTCAACGGGACACACACCCGATCCACAACAGACCAACGAACCAAAGCCAGCCGGCCACACCCCCCAGCGGCCACAAACAACACATGCGCCTGCCGCTGGACAGGGACCTCCCCACCTCGGGGCACGAACGCAGCCACCAACAGCTCACGCAACACTCCACGACGCAGCCACGGATGGCCATCACCGAATGGGCCACGATCGCATACTCGGATGGCAGCTGCATTAAGACCTCGGGTGCAGCCCCGGCGAAAGTCGGGGCGGGGGTCTATATCCCGGAGACCAACGTCCTCATCACCGTAGCCGTGGACGACTCAGAAAGCAACACCATAAACAGGGCGGAACTCACGGCGATACACGCGGCACTCAAAGCAGGGGCCAAACGCATCGCCACCGATAGCCTCTGCTCCCTCTATCAGATCCGCCGAGCCCTCGCCAACCCAATGTCGCTCATCACTCACAGACACAATGACATCTTGACAGACATCGCCACCCTTATCATCGACAGCCCCGTGGCAATCCAATTCTTTAAAGTCAGGGCCCACTCGGGCATCATCGGCAATGAAGGCGCCGATGCCCTCGCCAAGCACGCGGCGCTACACCCAAAGCTCGCCAACACCCCGGCCTACCGCCCGAACACACGAAAGGAGACCAACACCTGGCTCAACAACGAAGCCGAAGGCGAGACCCCCGCCCCACTGCCGGATTGCCGCCAAAGCGTGCGAGCACACATGCACCGCAAGCACAGCCTCGGTCTCGCCAATCAAGATAGTATCTACTACCAGATGTCCCAAGACATCACCAAAGTCGCGGCGAAGGGAGCGGGCGAAAGGGTGATGACCGACACGAACATCTCCACCCACGCGCAACGAACTGCCCTACTCTACCGCACCGGCGGGCTCTATAATCAGAAGCTGGCCATGCGCTGGAAACGGGCGACTGACGACCGATGCCCACTCTGCGGGGAAGCCGACAGTGCCACTCACCTTCTCTCAGGCTGCAGTGAGACGCTACCGCTTGTGCAAGAAAGGCACAATGGGGCCGGACGCCTCATCGCTAAAGCCATAAGCAAGGGAACCCTGGGCGGGTACATCCGTTATGCCGACACCGGCAGTTGGGAGAAGGGCGCAAAAGATAACCTAGACCTCCCTAACGACACACTACACACAACGCTAAGCGCACTAGGCCTAACCCCTGCAGAAACTGAACACACCACCAGACCGGACATTATCATGGTGACCCCACTGGCGAAGTCCGGCAAGCTCCGCAAAGACACTAAGCAGGTCAACATCATAGAGATCAAGTATTGTCCGGACTCACGGTGGACGGACCAACTAGATAAGGCACTGAACCAACATACCCACTTAGCCCAGACCATACGCAAGGAAGGCCACATGGTTGCAATCATACCAATCCTATTGGGTATAGGCGGCATCACGTACGAAGCACACACGAAACAACACCTCCTAGCCCTGGGGGTCACTCAAGCCAACACTACTAAACTACTCAACAAACTAACCAGACACGCGGTGGAGACGGCCCACTCCATAGCAAAGACAAGCTATAGACTCAGGGCCACTAAAGGGGGGGGAGGGTAGGTTGGTCTCTTCTCCTGTTGGACGGTGGGAGCAGGCCGCGCCCCAGGCGGTAGCTCCTCCCTTAATGCACGCCGGTGAATACCGGAGTAGTCTTCTTCTTCTTCTTCTTGTCCATGCTCAAAAGGCTAGCGCAGATGCCAAGCACCGCAAGCTTTTCACTGCCTTCATTGACTTCAAACAGGCCTATGATCACATACCTCGACAACAATTGTGGGAACACTTGCGGGTTGGGGTCAAGCTGCCACAGCCCTTGCTTGCCTGCCTGGAGGGTCTGTATAGGGATGATAGCTATGTGCTGATAGATGGCCCCCACCGCACCCCCCCAGTGACTCCGGACCAAGGTGTCAAGCAAGGCTGCCCCATCAGCCCACTCTTGTTTGCTCTCTATGTTCACGACATTAGTAAGGAGTTCCTGGGTCCTGTTGATGCTGTGAGAGTGCAAGGCACACCTGTCACCCATTTCATGTATGCTGATGACCTGACCCTGGTGAGCACCTCGTCCCACGGGCTGCAGCGGCTGGTCTGCCAGCTGCAAGGCTTTGCAGACAGGAAACACCTTACAGTCAATGTGGGCAAGTCAAAAGTGATGGTCTTCAATGGCAACTCACAGACTGCAGCACCTAGCATTGGGTACAAGCATGAGATCCTGCCTGTGGTGAGAGAGTTCAAGTATTTAGGCATGCACTTCAACCCCAGCGCCACCCCTGCTTTTGCTGCCACTCATATGAGGGCTGGCATGTTCCTCGCCATGCGCCAGGCGTGCAAGCGTGCCAGAGAGTATGGGGTCCTGCATGATCCATATGCCCTGTGTCACCTCATTAGAGCGTTTGTGCTCCCCTTAGGGCTGTATGGCAGCCAGGTATGGGGCACTGCTTTCCTTGGGCATGGTGTGCAACTCTCCAACCCAGTGCAAACACGCATGCTCAGCTTTCTCAGGTTTGCTGCCAGGGTACGTAGCTCAGTGTCAGGCCTGATGGTGCTGCATGAGTTGGGGCAGCTGCCCCTCCAACTTTACTGGCTAAGGGCTGCATGCAAGTTCTGGAACACTGCCAAACTTTCCCACAGTGACCTGCTGATGAGGGTCATCAAGGCAGATGTGGAGTTAGGCAGGAGCTGTCAGGCTAGTTGGAGTGCTCAGTTCCAGCTTGCCGCCAGAGAGCTGATGGGGGGTGAGTTCACCTTGAGCCCGGACATGGTCCTAGGCACCAAGGCTATGGAAGTCAAGTGGCTCGAGAGGTGGGGGAGGCGTTGGGTTGGGTTTGAGGGAGACCCTAGACTGCCTGAGACGGTGCATCGGGAGAGATGTTCGTATGCTGCATGGTTTAAGCATGGGGACGGCATTGGCATCAATCACATGGCACCACACCTGCTTAACAGACAGCTCTCTACAGAAGTTCGCACGAGCCTGACTAGGTTCAGGTTAGGCAACAGCGGTCTGGGGGTGGAGAAGGCTCGGTTTGAGGGGGTAACTTTCATTGATCGCACATGCACCAGATGCACAGAGGGGGTAGTGGATGACGCCATGCATTTCATCTTTGAGTGCACTGCCACGAGTTCCATCAGGGAGCAGCCGGAGTTTGCCTTGACTTTACAGAACAACAATGAGAACTTGCATGACTTCATGTTGAGCCCATGTGCACCTTTGTTTGTGCATCTTGCTATGAAGTGCGTTTCAGAAAGTCCCGAACCCCTTGAGGGGGAGGGCGGCCTAGCAGCCTAACGGCTGACGGCTTAAGCGGTGTAAGCCACATCACACTGGGATTAGCCCTGGCCCATGGACGCCCATTGAGAAGCATGACATCTACCTGACTCAACCCCACCATCACCCTTGTTTGCTACCTGGCCCAGGGCCCCTCGGGCACCCTCTTGAACCACAGCCAGGCAGCCACGCCCTCTTGCCAGCCATTGCCTCTTGTCAGTGCCCCACCCCACCCCACACCCAGCAGCAAGCATTGCTCCGCAACTTGATGACATGCAATGGAACCGGCAGCATGGATCAACACCCATGCTGGACTCTTGGCCACATTAGACACACTTTAGAATGACACCCATGCTGGACTCATACCCATGTGAGACCTGTATCCCAAACTGCAGCTGCGTGGAAAGCTTTGTCCCTTGAGCCATCTCCTGGTGAGCGCCAACCTGTGGGAAACCTCCCTCTACTCCTTGGCCAGCTCAAGAGCAGTCAAGCAGCGACCACTGTCTAACTTATTGGTTCACTAGATGAAGAGGAGCTTGCATGTGTGAGCTTGTTCTGCTGCTGCTGCTGCTGCTGCTGCCTCTGCCGCTGCTGCCGGACCCAGTGCGGTCCCATCCACCACCCAGTCAGTGATCTACAGCGGAGTGCCTAGCACATCACTGCCTCCTAACCTGACAAGCCACTACTGAGCAGTAGGCGGGTCAGCGCAGCTGCCTCTATCCTGTTGGTGCTGCTTCTAAGGCCATGTTACTGAATGCTGCCTGCCCCTGCTGCCCTTGCAGCCCCTGCTGCTCTTCCTGTTGCAGCCCATGAGACGTGGGGTGTGGGTGAGCTGCGGTGCCCTGAGGAGCACCAGCAGCAGCACCAGCAGCAGCAGCAGCGTGGGGGGCCACCCTACCCAGAGCCTCCCCAGGTTCCTCCACAAAGGGCATAAGCCGCTCCCCGCTGCTGCCCTGGCCCAGCCCGTGACTAGGATTGCGCCCCAGCCACGCCGCCATGCTGCCTATGGAAGTCGCAGCTGACTGGCTAGACCCAAGCGACTGGCTGCCAGAGGTGGTGTGGGTAGGGGGGCGGCCAGTGGAAGAACTGGGTGACGGGGAGGACACAGGTGGTGGCAGCAGCTGGGGCAACCCCTGGGGCTTGGGGGCTGGCCACAGCCACTGCTGCCTTTGCTGGGGCTGGGCGGATGAGGTTGTCAGAACAGTTGGCGCCCCTCCAGCGGAGAAGGGGGCAGGGTGTTGCTGTGAGTGCAGGGGCGGGGCTGGTAGGAAGTGCCAGCCAGCAGCCAGCTTCTCCAGCACCTGAGGCAGCGACCTGGCAGTGGGTGTGGAGCTTGTGCCTGGTCCAGCAGGAGCCGGGGGCAGCGCAGCAGCCGGGGTGCTGCTGGCTTGCGCTGTCTTAAACACCATGAGGAAGGGTGGGGCTGCAGGCGGGGGTGGTGGCGGGCTGTCAGGCGCAACGCCTTGGCTGAACACTTGGCCCTGGGCAAGGTGCCATGCCTGGTCCCTTGCCGCCGTCCCCTCCCCGGCCAGGGCTGCATGGACCCCCTCCTGACCCCGAGCAGCCGCCAGCTGCCCCTCTTGAGAGAGGCTGGGCGCAACACACTGACCCCCTCCCCCTGTACCTGCCAGACTGGGGTGAGGGCCCTTCTCATCTGCTGCACCCCCCTTCCTTGCCTCGGTCGCAGTCTGGTCGCAGCCTGGGACAAGCCCCTGGTAGCTGAGGCCGCTGCTGTAACCACTTTGGTTAGCCTTGCCTGGGTGGAGGGGCCCCGCGGTGGTTGGGGCGGTTGGGACAGCGAGGTGGTGCAGGCATGGGTCAGTGAGTGCCTGGCCCTGGAGGGTGGCTTGGGGTGAAGGGCAGGCTGCCTGGCCGCCACTGCTAACCCGCTGCAGAAGCAGGGCTGCTCCGGTGCACTTGTACCCGCCCCCTGCCCCCTTGTCCATGCAGGCAGGGGGCAGGGGGAACTTGGCAGGCTGGCCTGGGAGGGGTGGGCTGGAGGCCAGGCTGCCGGCGGGGGCAGAGCACCAGGTCACCTCCCCTAACTGGCCGCCCTGGGACAGCCTGTCAACCAGGAAGGTGGCATGGGCTCCTGCTGCTGCTGCTGCTGCTGCACCTGCACCTGCTCTGTCTCTTTCTCCTTCCTTGCTGACACTTGCAGCTTGGGGCGTGACCCCACCTGATGCTGCCCCCACCCCGGGTCCTGCACCCATTGGGGCAGCTGCGGTCGCTGCAGCTGCCCCTCCTGCTCCCTCCCCCTCTTTTGCCGGCAGGACTGGGCAAAGCTCTGTCACAGGGCCAGGCACAGGTGCCTTTGGTGCTGTCATCAGTGCTGCCTTAAGCAGCACTGCAGGGGACCCACTCCTTGCAAGGCTGCTGGGTCCTGTCGGTGAGGCTGTGCGGGGCACTAGAGCAGTCACACCTACAGCAGTCACACCTTCAGATCCGCACGGTTGAACTGGCAGCCCAGCTACCTGGTATGCCAGGGACGCCTCCCTCTCAAGCCCAGCCTGCATGGCTTCAGGCAAGAAGAGTGGCCTCACTGCCGAGGGGATGAATGCTGCCAGAGGCTGCTGGGCAGTAAGTGGGTGTGCGGGCAGGCAGGGCGGGAGGGAGGCTGAGGAGGGGGCGCCAGCGCATGCCTGGTCGGCTGATGGGGTAGGGGTGGGTGGCCTTTGCTCGTCAGACGTGGTGGTGAGGCAGCAGGTCGGCTCGCAGCTGGAGGACAGGCGCCGGGCAGGAGGCCACTGCTGCTTTATGCTGGAGTCATGGAGCAGAGGGGCAGGCAGGGGGAGGATGGGTGAGGAATTGGGTGGCAGGGGCTGCTCTTGTCCTTGGCCATGGCAAGTGGAGGCAGAGTAAAGTGGTTGGGAGTGGGGGAGCGCTGGAGCAGCTCCGGGCATCAAGAGGGGAGCGGCGGCACACCTCAGTGGCCCAGCACTGCCAGAATCCAGGCCGGGCAGTCGCGTGTGGCGTTGAGGGTTAGGCTGGGCTGGCTTAGTTTGCAAGTGAGCAAGCCAGGCCTGCAAAGCGGCGACGGGCACAGCCCCCACCCAGCGCTGCCGCCCCCGTACACCCTGCCCACCCATCCCCTGGGCCCCCCTCTGCTGCAGCCCGCCAGCACCCCTTCCTCCCCTGCTCCGCCACACCCCTGGCCCCTGTGCCACCAGCCCCTCTACAGGCTCTCCCCCCAGTGCGGGGCAGGGGTCCGGCCCCACCCCCTGAGCTGGCCTCCCTCCTGCCCCAGACTCAGCTGCACCACCGGCCACCTCCAGGTCCCCCAGCGGCACGCTGTCGCTGCAGCTGACCACAGACCAGCAGTGCGCATAGCAGGACAGCTCTTGGGTCCTCATGGGGGTCGCAACCCCATCACAGCGACTGTCCCCTGACACGGGCTGCAGGACAGCCAGCGGTGAAGTGTTCTGGTCCTGCCCCACGTGCCGGCCCTGCTGCTGCTGCTGCTGCTCGCGCTTCCAAAGCCGTTGCTGCTGCTGCTGCTGCTGCTGCTGCTGCTGTTCACGGTTCCAAGGTCGCGCCTGCTGCTGACGTCGCCCTGCATACCGCTGCTGCTGCTCCCGAGGGATTTGCTGCCAGGCAGGGCTTCCCGTGCCTGATACAGTGCAGGATGTTGGTGAGGGCGAGGTTGGTTGGCGGCCATGCAGCCCACCAGGTCGAGAGGCAGGGGGTGATTGAGGGGTGAGGCTGAAGTCTGTGAATGGCCCTGCTGAGGGCCAAGAACTGACTCCTGGTCTTGACTCAGCCCCCACCACACTCTGCCAGGAGCTGACTGACCCTGCCCTGGCCTTCCCGACCCCTGTTGGGGCTGCAGGCGGGCCAGGGGCAGAAGGCAGGGAGCGGAGGTGGTAGGTGAGGGAGGAGAAGGCGGTTAGGTCGCCAGCAGACTCTGCAAGGCCAGTGGCCTCAGCAGCAGCCAAGCGTAGCCTGCGCTGCAATGCTAACAGCTGCTCTGTCACGTTGGCAAATGTGGGGCGGGACTGCGAGCAGCAGGGGATGCAGCAGCAGCAGCAGCAGGGCACACCAGGTCAGTGCCTGCACACACACCGGGCCTGGCCACCGCAGTGCTCAGGCTGACGGCCCCCAAAGCCTTCAAGGGTGCAAGGACAGTGCATGGGCTACATGGCTGGCATGATTGGTGCTCTAGTATGGTTACATAAAGAAACATGTTCTGCACCAGGGTCTTAGCTAGGATGTGTGATCAAAGTCGTTGATAGGGTGTGAGCTTAGAGTGAGGGTGAGCTCGGCACTGATCTCAATCTTGACTTTAGACTTGACTCGGCACTGATCTCATACTCAACGGTGGACCAGATATTGGCTTCTGCGCTTTTGGCTGGATCCTACGGTTGTTGCTGATCCCAGCTTCCCTTGCCTCACAGCTTCATGCCTTGCCCCAATATCCCTCTCCCTTCAGGGACATTCACAAGTGTACCTGAGGGTTGGTGCGCAAGCAGGCCAAGGTGAGCGCCTTGAGCTCAGGAGGGCAGGACGCCTCCCACTGCAGGTTGTCTGCCCCCGGGTGCAGCCGGGCAGCGGCGGCAGCGGCAGCAGCGGCGGCAGTGGTGTGGGAGGAATCATGGCGCATGCTGCGCCGCCAGGCCGGACTGCCGTGGTACATCTGCAGCAAAGCGTCGTCACTGCACGTCTACCACCACTCCCACCAACACTAACACTGTCACCACTCCCACCACCACCACCACCACCACCAACAACAACAACAACAATGACAACAACAATGACAACAACACCAGCTTCACAACAAGCATAGGCAGCGCTACAACCAACACAGCCGTTGTAGCTTCAGTCACCATGACCGACACCTGGACATCATGTTACTCGAGCTGTACTTCACCCATGCTGGTCAAGCAAGACCGAGGGAAAGCACGCAACGCAGCTGTGCAAATCCTGTCACAATTGGCACCTGTAACCCCTTGGGAGCGTAGAGCATTGCATTGAGCTCCCACACATGTAGTCCCCTCACCTCATGCAGCAGCATGCCAAAGGCAAACACGTCAGCAGGCTTTGACATGATGCCGACGTGCAGTACCTGCAGCAGGTCAGGGCATGCCACTGGTGCATGTGATGGCATCGAGATTCTATGCAGATCTGCAGTCATCTTAAGAAAGCGTTTCTTGTGCAACTGGTGCAACAGCGTTTCTTGTGCAACTAATACAGGGCACATGTGTGTATATGTGTGTATATATATAGGGTGTGACATTATTCGTTTTACCATGTCATTCTTTCTAGTACCATACTGTTCATTTTGATTTCCAAAGCTCTGTACAACATGAATGCATATGTGAGGTGTGTGCAAATCCCCATTAATAAGAGTGCACGGGGAAATCATGGGGCACTGATCTCAGCTGCATTTTAGTCATGAAGACTCAGCCAACAGCTTGTTCTGCGCATTCCGCATTGCGAGTGAACATACCATTAGTTGCAGGGTTCAATTTCTGCTATCCAGGTCAATTCAATAGCCAGTCACTTGCCAGCACCCAGTAAGGGCTGCCCACTGACCTCGGGAGCGATGTAGTAGGCGGTGCCCTGGCGGGCATTGGACACATGCTCCTGGCCGCCAGCCAGCTTCCAGCTCAAACCAAAGTCTGCAGCCAGGGGTAGGCAGTGCATCATGACACAAAGGCAGTGTGCTCAACACATTGCGGCAGTGCATCAACACATTGGGGCAGCATAACCTTGTTGCCCGCTCACTTGTGCACAGTCGTGCAGTTGCCACTGCCATGTGACTCACACCGTGGTTGCGGACTAGCTAGGGCCCTCACAAGAGCAGCGCATCCCTCCACACCCCACCCGCTCCCCAGACTTGGAAGGCTGGCGGCATGTCTTTACGGTTGAGCGTCCTCATCCTGCCTGCCTCACCTGCTATCTTTGCCACGAAGCCAGACAGTGTGTTGGATGCTGTGCGGAGCAGTACGTTGGAGGGGGTGAGGTCGCCATGCACCACGTTGCGGCTGTGCACGTGCGCCATGCCCGCTGCGATGTCGGTGGCCAGCTGCAGCACATGGGCCTGGGCAGCAAAGGAGAGGAGGGACAGAGATCTGGCATCATGAGAGAGGGAGGATCAGACACACAGGGTTTGAGCCAGAGCCCAATTCCAATTGTGCGAGCAAACCAGCACGGAGCAGGGCGATGTGGTCGTGTTGACGACACTCAGTGCGGCCAGTCAATCAGGGAACGAGAAGAAGAAGGCGAGCGCAGAGAAGGAGGAGCTACCGCCTAGGGCGTGGCCTGCTCCCACCATCAAGCAAGAGAAGAGACAAACCTCGCTTACCCCCTCCCGTCAGGGCACACCAAGTGATAATGACTGTGCAAGACTACACGAGCAGCTGCTGCACTGTCTGTGTACTCCCTACTGCTGCCGCTGCTGCTGCTGCTGCCTGCATCACTGTTGCTGCCACCGCTGGTGCTTTTGGAGCCACTGCGACAACTCAGCACCAGCACTGCCATGCAGGTGGGCCACATACCGTGGCAGGCCTGGGCTGACCCGAGGATACATCTTGCAGAAGGCCTTCATCAATGGCGGTGTGTAACGGGCCTCCATCACAGAACTCTGTGTCATGCAGCGGCACCAACAGCAGCAACGAGGTGACAGGAGCAGGGGCAGGAGCAGCATCTGCATCCTGTGCAGAAGGACAGGGAAGAATGCAAGAGAAGGTCGCACTCCTTATGGTTGGTGCATGTAAAATAGCTGCCAGCATGCCTTGTCATGTGATGTCAAGAACACAGCTGTTGCCAGCGCCAGAAGCAGTAGCAGGAGAAGGTGGTAGCAGAATTTGCACTCAGGCACAGCACAAACCTTGGATGATGTACAACTTGTATTCTGTGGGCACGTCCACATTTGGGATGGACTTGGGCGGGTCAGGGCCTGGAACTGCGAGAATGGGTCAGGGAGCAGCACCAGGTGGCATGGCCTGGCTTGGCGTAGCGGAACACATCAAGGTGAGCATGCTGGTGTAATCCAGTTGTGACTGACACAGCAACAGCCTTTGTGACGCTCTCACAGTGGTAGTGACATGGGAAGGAACCGCTGGTCTTTGTCATGACAACAGTCAGCATGCAATCAGGGCATTGCGCAGAAGACAACAGTCAAGCTAGGGTGCTTGTAGTGCACCATCACTTATGTGCAACGGAACAAGTGCTAAACAGGCCATGCTCCGAAACACATTTGCCCTATGACATAGTTCAGCCTGACGGACACAGCTCATGTAGCAGGAGAGGGAGCCATCATACCGTAGCAGACCAGGTGACATACATGGCAGGGATGGCAGGTGTGCTGCTAAGGTCATAACATAGCACTTGCATGTTGGCTACTGAACGTGAACCATTGCAACACTCTATGGCTCATCAGCCCATCCGACGTGCGACATGCGACAGAAGCTAGTTATATGCCCGGCGTGTGCGCAATGAGCGAGCTTGTCACATGAGGTGAGGAGCATGTGTGTTGCAGCAACACTGACAAGCAGGCGCCAGGCGCTGGTGCTGGTGACACTAAAGAGTTGTGGCAGATGATGAAGATGACCACCTTAGCCCTGTTAAGCTTACCAGTGCCTGGGCTGCGCAATGGAGGGCCAGAGGTGCTGGCAGCAGATTCTCGACCTGAGGATGGCTGAACCTTCAACACCTGCAGTGGTGTCACATTACGTCTTGGCGCAGGGCATGGAGCCTTAGGGAGCGCTAGAGAGGCATGCCTTGGCCTGCCACCCTCGCATGGCCTGCCACACTTGCTTGGCCTGCTACACTTGCATGGCCTGCCACACTTGCTTGGCCTGCTACACTTGCATGGCCTGCCACACTTGCTTGGCCTGCTACACTTGCTTGGCTTGCCACACTTGCTTGGCCTGCCACACTTGCTTGGCCTGCTACACTTGCATGGCCTGCCACACTTGCTTGGCCTGCCACACTCGCTTGGCCTGCCACACTTGCTTGGCCTGCTACACTTGCTTGGCCTGCTACACTTGCTTGGCCTGCCACACTTGCTTGGCCTGCCACACTTGCTTGGCCTACCATAGTCACTGCCACCTCACACAACTTAAAACACTGCATACCAACACAGCCTGCCACATGCCGTGATTTGATGGAGATGAAGCCAGTGTGCTGGTATAACCCTGGTGGCATGTAGAATGGCATGTGATGATGGTGGCAGCGGTGACAAGGCCCTTGACAGGTGTGGAAACCTTTGACGCATTAGGCTCGATTCAGTGGGCTTCAGTACCATGAAGGGCGTGGCACTGCACCATGTCATTCCCAATGTGACATGCGCAAGCATGCCGTGCCTGCATGCCACACATGGGCCTGCATGCCTTCCCTGGCAAAGCCTGATTAAGGTCAGCCTGCTGGTGGGGTCTGACCTGCAGGTCATACGCATAGGTGGCCACGATGTTGGGGTGCTGCATGGTGCGACAGATGGCGGCTTCTGTCATGGCGCGCTGCTGCCGCTTGCCAGCGGGCATGCTTGGCAGGACGGTGAACACCAAGGTCTTCACAGCTACGGTGAGACCCCTCCAGGTGCCCTGCATTGCCAGCCAAAGGTAGCAAAGTACAGTCAGCCATGGCCAGCCACAGCCCACCACAGCCCACCACAGCCCACCACAGCCAGTCACAGGCAGTCACAGTAGCAATGACAACTGTCTGCATCATTACATTACATTCAACAACACGCAGCATGCAGAGGGACCCACAACTGAAAACCCTGCAGCATACAAGGCAGCCTTGATGCTGAGCAGAGTTGACGACTACGTTGCAGTGAGTCCTGAGCAGCCCCTCTCAGCCTGCACCTAAGCAAGCTGTGAGGGAGGCGGTGCTGGCATGGTCACCAGGACGTACAGCAACACTGCTGAAAAAAAAACATGGCTACTCAAGCATGGCAGCCTAGCTGTACAGTGCAAAGTTCCACTGCCCCTCGTTTGCGCTGTGCATAGGTCCAAACTTCACACCTGATACACCACACCAAAGCCTCCTTGCCCAATGACCCCTGCAATCACAGCAGCAGCAAGAGCAGCAGGCAGTTGCTTCTCTTCACAGACGTACTTTATAGACACAACCAAAAATCAAGAACAGTGACAGCATTGTTATTGTAATTCTACAGGCACGTCTAACATGGCATGACCCAGCCTAATTGCCTGTGTATCAGCAGCAGCAGCAGCAGCAGCAGCAGCAGCAGCAGCAGCAGCAGCAGCAGCAGCAGCAGTAGCAGCGGCAGCAGCAGCAGCAGGAGGACAGCCGTGCTAGCTGTGGGGCGCAGCACACTCACTAGACACTTCCACCTCCTGCTCCTCCAGCTCCTGCTGCATGTTGTTGACCAGGGCCCGCAACTGCTGAGCCACACTGGGCTGCTGCAAGTGCACCTGCAGACACATTTTTGCATAGATGAGGTCACCCTTCTTGGCTACTGCCATGGCTGCAAGCACATGGGGGCTGGATGAAGTAGGACCCAGTCCCGCATGCAAACATCACCACGTTACTCTCCAGGCATGCTTGCATCCCTCATCTCCAGGGTCCTGATTTTCTGCCAGCTTTTGCACTTAACCTGGCAAACATACCCCATCACCCTTCACCTGACAAACATACCCAATCACCCTTCACCCATGCCCTCACAGCCTGTCTGCCATCTGCCTATATCTACCCCGCCTACCAAACACACCCCATCTGGCAGACACACTCCAACACCCTTCGCGTGGCCCATTTCCATGACTTCACACTCTGTCTAGCTGCCCTGTACAGTACCCAACCCTACCTGTACCTCCCTACCTTACCTGCCTATGCCCATGTACCTATGCCTGCCTGCTGTCAGAGCAACCCGTGCATGCCTGCCAGTCCACCACCTGCCAGCCCTCCATCAACCAGCCACATACCCAGACTTCTCCATTCCCACGCACCGCGTACCCTGCTCCATACCCTCACCATCACCCTCAGCAGCCCACAACCCTCCCCGGCCCTAGCAGCCCCCTATGCATTACGACTTACCCGCTGCATGTCTCGTGACATCTCCATGCGGTTGATGAGGAGGGCGTCATCTGTTTCAGGAGCCTTGTCAAACGAGTCTGTGCCCAAGCTCTCGTCAGTCGTTGTACCCTCTCCTGTGGCGGGTGCCTGAGGGCAGGTGGCTCCAGTCGCTTGCGTCTCAGGCTCAGCAGGCGCGGTCAGCACCACCCCATCGCCACCTTGTAATTGGGGCCGCATCTGCTGAACCGCACGTCTTTTTCGCTTGGCCAGAGCTGTGCCGCTTCTGCGGCTGCCATTGCTGGTCCCAGTGCCTTTGCTGGTGTCTGACCCGCTGGTCTTGCTGCCGCTCTGCACTGTGCCTAAAGCGGGAACGAGCATCACCTGCCTGCCAGCAGCCTGCATGGGGAGAGGCATGGAGCCGCCCATGGCCCACCCACCCGGTTGCCCTTGTGCCTGCTGCAGAGCATTGAGAGCCCTGGGGCCCGGCTGCGGCACAGCACTGCCAGACACGTTGCTGACAGCCAGGCTGCCCACACTGGCGCTGCTGACTGCACTGCTGCTCAGCGGCTGGCTGATAGAGGCACTGGTTTGTGCGCTGGTGCCGCCGTGGCTGGGCATGCTGAGAGTCGTGGTGCCCGGCACTGCTGCAGAATGCCGCATGGAAGGTGCGGCAGCTGTGCGCCCCTGGTTGCTGCTGCTGATGCTGCTGCTGCCCATGCTGCCTCGTCCCTTGCTGGAGCGTTTGAGCACCCCAGTGCTGGCGGCCGCCACCCTGAACATCGTGGCATTCCTGGAGACGCTGCTGCTGCTGCTGCTGTGCACACTGCTGGGCCGAGTTCGGCTGCCGGCTGGGAGGCGTGACCCAGTGTTTATCATGTGAGGCTGGAGGAACATGATGGGGCCTGAGGATTGCTGCGTGCCAGCAAGGGTTGGATCCTTGACAAAGTCGATCATGGCTGTGCCTGGGACGCCTATCCCAAACATGGATGCGCCGGCAGCCTGGCTTGACAGGGATTGAGGGGCTGTGGGCTGCTGATTGAACTGAGTGCTATAGGCACTGCCCATGCCCGTGGGATGGGAGCCAGCGCTGGGCAGCATGCTGCTGCCTGGCTGGGGCCCCCTGGAGCTGCTGTCTGCTTGCCCTCCTGCCGCAGCCATGGTGTTGTGGTTCCACAAGGCTGACAGCTGGGCTGCATTGGAGGCCAGCATAGCAGCAGGGGCTAGCCCAGTGGGCTGACCTTGCAGGGCTGTTGGGAATGCTGGTTGGGGCAAGGGGCTTGATGTCTCTCCCTGAATCAGCACTGCAACCTGCCCAGACAGCACCTGCTGCTGGGTTGGCCAAGAGGCTGTGCTGGAATGACTGCCTGGGTAGGTGCTGGGTGGTGCTGTCTGATCTGGCTTGCTGTCATGGCTTCGACGTGGGGCCCCCTCTGCCTCTGGGTCCTGGTACTTGTTGGCTGCCCAGGCGACAGCTAGGGCCCGGCGCCGGCGCCGCCACCACACCACTGCGCCCACCATTGCAGCCACAGCAGCCAGCGGGACCAGCACAGCAGGCACCACCACAGCGGCTGGGCTGCGGCTGTGACTGCGGTTGTTGCTGGCCAGAGCAGCCAGGCGGACCACCTCAGGCTGAGGGATGGCGTAGAAGGGGAGCCCCAGGGATTGGGCAGAGCCGTCTAGAGACCATACCTACGGCATCAACAGAAGCTGCATAGTCCAGGATGTTCAGGGGTTGATGGGTCAGCGTCAGACATAACAAAATACAGTTGAAATAAGATATGGATGAGTCACATCCAGTCACATGTCAAGCACGTGCGGTATTAGATATAGCACGCAATCATATCCATCAGGCTTTGCAGGGATGCTGAGGTATGACAGCCAAACAGTCAACCACATAGAGCATAAGATACATAAACAAGTCTGAGCTTGTTCCATGTCTGGTCAGTGTACTTGACGCCCAACCAGAGGCATGCGCCAACTCAGCAATGGCTCATGCACAAGAAATTAGAGCCAGCATATGGTTACTACAGCTGCTGGCAATGAGATGTAAATAGGAGTTCAAGCATGTGAGGTAGGCAGGGCCAGCTTGGAGAACAAACAACCTTTCATTTCAAATACAAGGATGTATGCTGTATGTGGATATGTAGGAAGCTCTACTTACAGCACTACTACGGCAGAGGACCACCTACTCTGCCGTTGTAACCGCTACCATGGCAGAGGACCACCTGTAAGCACTACCCACCCTATCTGTATCTGTGGTTGCAATCACTAAGAATTGCCTAGGAGACATGGATATACATATACATACATATATAGCATGGGTATATATGCTATATAACATGGATAGCATGGGATAGCATTGGGGTATCATAGTGGCCCTGTCCACCCGGAATTATGGAAAACTATTTGATCCTGTATTGATGAATGTCCAACATCATCTTGTTATCATTAGCACCCATTTTGGGCTAAGCGCCAGATGTCTCCTACGCATCAGGTGGGCCACTATGGATGCAATCGCTAGGAAGCTACCTCTTGTAGTCTCAGCATCAGGCGGCATGTCCACCCACCGTGACATTGTACCCCACAAGGAAGCGATCTGTCAGGAAGGGCACGCGAGCTGTAAAGGGTCCCTGCAGGCAGTGGGCACACACAGGGGTTGCTTGTTGCGCCCATAGCTTGACAACAGAATGATCACCACCACCACCACTATCGCCATTATTACATGGCATTTGCCAGTCAGCTGTGACACCTGCTACAACACGCACACACACACGCCAAACGACTTGTGTGAACCAAAGAACGGCATCATGGTGAGGTTGGCAGTGCAAGTGAGCTGAGCTGTGTTATATCTCTGCAGCC
Source organism: Haematococcus lacustris (assembly GCA_030144725.1). Classification (NCBI taxonomy): domain Eukaryota; kingdom Viridiplantae; phylum Chlorophyta; class Chlorophyceae; order Chlamydomonadales; family Haematococcaceae; genus Haematococcus; species Haematococcus lacustris. The sequence goes on from JASKMD010000009.1 coordinate 3,712,972, forward strand.
AGGAGCCAAGGCAGAGGGTTCCTGTTGCCATGAAGGCAGAGTGGTTGTGAGATTGGCAGTGCAAGTGTCTGTGCTGGAGTAGGTGTAGGACTTGAATGGTAGAGAACTTAATGTTTCAGGTCCTATTTGTCATGTGCAGAGCAGCAATGCCTGAGTTCCGAGTCTCACCTCAGCGCTTGGTCTCACCGTGGTGTTGGTGACGTCGAACTGCTGCAGCACCGCTGCATAGACAGCCGGCCAAAGCAGCACTCCCATGTCTTGCAGGATCAAGCACTGCTGGTTCCTGCAGCAGCCAGTAGTCAGGCAGCATCAGCCGCACCAGCCAGGGCAGCTGGCAGAGAGGATACACTGACGGTGGCCAGGGCAGCAGGTGGGAGCTGGCTGTGGAGGAGGCCTAGCCTGGGCTGCGGGCAGCGACTGGTGTCACCTGATGAATAGCAGTGGGCCAACGTAGGGCGGCAACGAGAACACTGTGGTCAGGTTTAGAACCTGACCCAATTCCCAGCCCTCTGCTGGCGCTCCATTCATGGTCGTCACCCAGCCTGCAGGAGGGAGGGAACAGCTGGTCTGGGCTGCAGCAGGGACGGGGACACCCCAGCCTGACATCTCAACAGCACTGATGCTGCCACACTGTCTGTGTAGCTTCACGCTCTAATGATAAGCTGTTGTTGTGGGTGGGCAACCACCTGGCCCAATCATAGACAAGCTTGACCCTAGATAAGTCAAACAGCCAGGACATGGTGCATGTCACACTTCATGATAACATGTGCAAGCAAGCAGTGCCGCAGGTATCAGCTGGTGCCCCTGCCCTGCCCTGCCCCACTCACGCAGCGTCAGGGGGGCGTCTGCTGACAGCTGCACCTGGCCTGGCTCCCCCTGCCAGTCCACCACTGTCAGCACATCTGGCCAGCCGGACAGCGTCACAGGCCGCGTCATGGTCAGCAGCAGGTTGCTATTATTGGGTGAGTTTACGCCGTCACTGCTGTTAGAGCTTGCATTGCCCGCCGTAGTCTTGACGTATGTCGCCCAGTCAGTGTGAGACACAGACAGGTTTGCCAGCACCGCTATGTTGCGCACGCTGCTGTTCACCATTGCTTGCACCAGCTGGGAGGCGTTGGCGACCCATGTGATGGCAGGGCTGCGTATGCAGGCAAGAAGGAGGAGGCGCAGCACACATGCTGGCCGTCACTGGCTCAAGTGCAGCTCGCGTGTTGTGCGGTGAGCATCGTGTGGTTGCCAAGTGTGTGCATGCTTGTGCCTGCTGGCACATGGAGGTGCTGGCAGAGCAGCCCTGGGAGTCCACCCTCACGTGCAAGTTGGATGACTGTGGAGCGTCTCTTACACACCTTCATAACAATATTACAAGGCATGTTATGGTCATGATGCAGGGCCACTTCGGCTGGGGTGCTGACAGCCCTGCTTCCAAGAGAAAGGCCCTCCTGGCCAAGCCCTGATGGGTCATAGGGTGAGGGTGGTATTGGCAAACCACCCTCACAACATAGTGCATGGGGGTTTTATAAAAGGCCTATCTTCTGACCATTGGCATTGCAATGACGCGTGGGCGGTTAAAGCAAAATTGTTCGACCCCTCGACGCTAATGTCAAGAGCGGGTCAGGGCCACAGGAACATCCAGTGCCTGCAGTGCCTCGCCCTCTCTCTCAGAATCTTTGTGGCGTAAAGGTCTGTTCGACGCCAAGATCTGTCCAACTGGGCATTGTGGACCCACGCAGCCTAATCGCGCCAAACACGATGCGCGGTGTGCCCGCTGTGCATGCACTGAGCAAAATGTGCACTGCCCTGTGCACCCTATACAATCGCAGGCTGTGCTTGCCAGCCTTGCAGGCTTGCGCATCCCTTGAGCATTCAGATGAATGATGGAGCGTGTCACCAGTGATGGGAGTTGTGGCAGTCGCGGGTCCCCTATCAAATGTGCCCTCAGTGTGTTGATCTGACAAGGTAAGTAGCAAATAGGGTTAGGAGCAACCGGTGCAGCCAGGCAGTTTCTCCATCATTACATGGCATTTGCCTTCTGCCGTTGCTGCAAGAAACATAGTGCTAGACTCAATGCATCACATACAGCCAGGCAGGCGTTTGACATTGACAGCATCGTGTGTTTGTCAATGTCAAAGCATTCACTCAAGGGCGATAAGAGTAGCGTGTGAAGCAGGAAGTCACAAGGGGTTGGCAGGTGCAGGCAGGCGAGTGGCAGCCAGGCGTATGGCAGCCAGGCGAGTTGCAGCTAAGCGAGTGGTGGCCAGGCAAGTGGCAGGTGCAGCCAGGCAGTGGCTTGACAGAGTCAACGTCATGTGTTTATGTGGCCAAGGCCCATTTACTCAAGGGCAGAAGCAATAGCTGAGCAGGGACTCACAAAGGGGTGAAGGGGTTCTCAAACATGCGAGTGAGGGCCAGGGGAGTGAGGCCTGCAGAGGAGCCTGGAGCCAAGCCGTCAGGGTCCCAGTCTGTCATGAATGTGTTGATGAAGCGTACCCCATTTCCTCTTGCATCGGCGAGGTACCAGTTGACCTGGCTGTTCAGCCTGGCCTGCAGCAGCATAGCCACACCAAGGCTGGCCACAGGCCCAAGGACACGCCCCTGCCATGCGGACAGTGTTAGATACCAGGGAGGAGGTTGGTAAGGACCCTGCTGTGGCTGGAGGAGGAGGCCATCTGAGAGCTGCTGACACATGCCACAGCCTGCATGCTGACTGTTGATGATAACGCTGCATCACAGCCATGCAAGCCGACAGGGCCAAGATCAGGCATTGCACCAAGTTCAGCATGCCCTTGTGTGTCGTACTAAACCGTCAAGTTGACACCCCTGGCCAGCAGTAGCTGCCATCACCACCGCCACCACTAGGTGCTGCAGTACACATTGAACGGTAGGCCAAGGGCGGCTGTGTTGAGCAGCCCCAGCCAGGGACATGCCCTGGTGCATGTGGGGCAACGCACGGGCTCATCGTGGTATCAGCGCACAGGGTGGTGTGCACCTCCACACTGTACCTGATCCAGCAATGGTGTCCTCGGCTGCGGTGGGTTGCAAGTCGCGTCCTGAATGTACCACTGCGCTGCAGCCCTCTTTTCAGGAAAGGAGGATGCCAGTTCTGATGTCCAGTATGACATGTAGCTCCTGGGTGGGGTGAGATAAACAACAATAACGTCAGAACATGTCCTAAAGCAACGAACAATAACAGCGGCGGCAGCAGCAGCAGCAGCAGCAGCAGCAGCAGCAGCAGCAACGACAACAATAAGAACAACATGACAGCTACTCATGGCCTGTGGCCCTACAACCTTTGACCAGCTCGACAACATGCACCACATGTCGAAGAGTAGCCTTCACTATTGCTTCAACCAGGGTAAGGTTCTCAAAGTGCGGAGCAGCCACCAGGGTTGTGCAGCCTGTACAAGTCAGCTCCTACAAACCCAGCCCAGCCCAGCCACTCCTGTGCTGGCAGCCACGTCCTAAACAGACACCTGCCCACACAGCATTTAAGGCCAGCTAGCATCAGGCACGCTGCTACAGGGGAGGCAGTACAGTGGGACAGGCAGTACAATGAGGGCAGTTAGACCCTGCCAGCTGATGCTAGGTGCTCTGTGCCACTAGCATGGGCCTCAGCAGCCTTTAGCCAGCTGGGCACCCACATCGTGGAAGTCGGCAGCACCAGGGTGCAGTTGTCCACCACCACCAGCTGCGATGTGAGCGAGCACCTGAGCGCAGCAGCAAGCCAGGCCCACCAGTTAGTCACAGGAGCAGGATTTGATCCCATGACCTGTATTGAAGCCCTGCCAGCCTGCTGCTGCTGCCCTACCCTGCTCAAGTTGCTCTGTGTTTGCCCTGCTGGGCTGAGCAGTCGCTGGGGACGTACCGCTCAGTCTTGGCAACCCACATACCCCAACCAAAGGTGGCCCAAGGCAGCTTTTCAAATGGACCCTGCAGGGCAGCAAGCAAGGCATCATTGCGAAACAGCACTGTAATGCTACAGCGCCTCACCCAAAGTGGCTTCGCATAAACATGGTGTGGAGTAATGCTGAGCAGCAAGGGAAAAATAGGGCGGTGCAAGCTTGACAAGTGCTGCTTAGACTGTCCCCTTGCCTGCTGCAGGCTGGTGCTTGGTGCCCCATGCACTCAGGCCATGTTGCCAGGGAGCAGCACAGTGCAGCACCTCACCATTGGCAGGTTGTTGAACACCAGATTGTGAAAGGTGAGCGTGCCACGGCTGGTGTCAAGGGTCCACGCATTCTGCACACAGCCCAAGTGACATGCACACACACATCTTAACCCAGTGTTAGAGCAGAGTGCCTGGTCACAGCTTGCTGTGAATGTGCAGGTCGTAGCCTGGAAGGCAGCATGCCTGTGAGGAGCACCCACCATTCCTTTGATGGCATCCATTGACACATGGACTGTTTGCCCCAGCATGGCCTGTACTGCAGGGTTGCCCATCACCACAACATCCCTGCACTCAGGCATGGGCAGCTGCAGAGCTTGCTTGCCCAGCACTTGCGTGGGCACAGCAGCACACTGGGATTGGCTGCACAGGCGCACCTGTAGATTGGGATGGAGGCCAGGGAGGCATTGCCTGGGATGTCCACGCTCCTGTCCAGCACCACCAACACCCTGGCTGCCTGGGCCTGGAGGCTGGAAGACAGTGTCACCACATCCCGCCACTGCGCTGCATGCCCGACACCACATGCCAGCAGGGGGGGGCTGCTGCTGCTGCCAGTGCTCCCGCTGCTGCCTGCACCCCCCTGGGCTGATGGGCAAGTGAACTGGACATTTGACAGTGACAGCTGGCCGCCGCTCCATGTAGACACGCTGATGCTGTCTGACACAACCTACAGGAGACAGCAACAGCAGCAATTTGCCACTTGTATGGAACAATAACATCAGTCAAAGACACATGTACACACCGCAGCTGCGCACCTGCCACGATGCGAGCTGCAGTCGAGGTAGCTCATTGCACAAGGCCGCTGCTAGCTGGCTTAACCAGCTGCAGCTGCACTGCACGGTCACGTTGGTCAGGAGCAGTTGACTCGAGCCTGTGCTGAGCTGCACCACTCCAGGCAAGGACAGCAGCTGAACTGCAACTGTGCCATTGCTGGCTGTGCTGTTCGCTGCTGTCAGCACCGTGCTTGCAGGTAGCACCAAGTTTTGCAGCAACAGGCTAGTCCCGCCTGCGCAAGCATGCCCTTAACATCCTTACGAATTGCATTGAGCTCAAACGATGTGGACAGCCAGAACGCAGCCGGGCGCAGTACCTGGCACGACGACTGGGTCTGCTGTTGGTTGGCAAACGGTGCGCTGCACGCCGCTGTTAGGAGAACCAGCAACCGTGCCAGAAATGGTCGTGGCTATGGGTCCGCATGACTCTAGCCAGCTAGTTACAGAGGTGATGGATGCCGCTAGCGCCAGGATACATGCCGTTACCAGCCCCAGCTCTCTGCCTGGCTGCATCGCTACGGTACGGGGTCATCGCATCGAACTGCGCGCAAGGCCTGCTTTGGTGGGATAGAAGGATTGGGGGGCATATCGTTACAGGTTCTTTTGTTTCCATAAGGTTGCCACCATGTTTCCAACATGGGCAAACTTTTAGCCGGTACCAACCCCAGGTGACGGCAACATAGTAATGGACCTACGGCGTTTACATTTCACTAGCAAGTGTGTTTACCATGGCGGCAGCATCAGCAGACACCAAGCGGACACCCAGGAGACAACCAGGCTGGGTGTCCACTGGGGTATCCGCTGGGCGTCTGCTGATGCCTATAAGGAGGCAGAGCCATGGCGTAAGGCTTTCCTCCCACACTCTCCTGCACCAGCCGCGGTTTGCCAACCATCAATGCAGGCCGATCAGTACTGGAGCATGGTGGGCACTGTTGGGCACTGCCCAGCTCTCGTTTCGCTCCGAGCGCACTATGTCGTAAATGCAAAGGGATGCCCGCCC
>JASKMD010000009.1:3719406-3755830 GCA_030144725.1 Haematococcus lacustris
TTCCTTCCCCCTCTCCCTCCTCTCCTCCTCCACACATCTCCCAGCACGGCCTGTCTCCTTCCCCCCCCCCCCCAGCCCACCCCCCCCCCCTCTGCCACCCCTGCCCCCCCCCCTCACCTCCTGTGCCTTGGCAAAGTTCCTGAAGTCATGGGTCCCCTCGAACATTGACAGGATGTGCTGCCACTGACCCCAGCAATCCCTTGCATGCTGCAGCAGGACTGACTCGCTAGGAAGCTGCGCGGCAGCTGACTGGGCCGCAGCAGCGGCAGCCAAGTGCCAGCAGGGCTGACTTGATGTCAGGGCTGCTTTCGTTTCCATCCCCGCTGCCCTGGCCGCTGCTCCTGCCCCTGCCACTGCTGCTGACCCTGACCCTGCTGCTGCCCCTCCTGCCTCTCCGCCTGTTGTGTCCTCCCCTGCTGCTGCCAAGCTGGCATGGAGAAAAGGAGGAGAGGGCGGCTGTGGCCTTCCATTGGCCTGACCACCCTTACAAGCTTTAGGCACAGCCACCTGAGCGAACAAATGAGCCACACAACACAGCCAGCCTGTTGCAATGCCCCTGCCCCTGCCCCTGCCCCTGCCCCTGCCCCTGCCCCTGCCCCTGCCCCTGCCCCTGCCCCTGCCCCTGCCCCTGCCCCTGCCCCTGCCCCAGCCCCCACCCCCGCCCCTGCCCAGGCACGACCACCACCAGGCTCCTCCCCACCTTCTGCCCTCATCTAGGCCCCTGGACACCGTCCTTGCCCCCACTCTTCGCAAGACGCCTCCAGCTGCCCCCTGAAGCCCCTCCCCCTCACCTCACCCTCACCAGCCTCAAGCACACCCTCCCCTGTCCCCCCCTCTTCCCCGCTCTGCCCCCCCAATCCCCCCCCAACAAGCCTCCCACCCCCTCCCACCTCCCTCTGACACCCCCCTCAGACCCCTTCCTCCCGTTCCTCCACCTTGACCCACCCCTCCCCTTACCCCCACTGCCCACCCCCACCTTGGCCCTCACCCCCCTCCGCCCCCCGCTGGTCCCCCTGTTGCTCCCCCCCCCTCCCCCCCCTCCCCCCCCACCCCCCCCTCTGACTCACCCCAGGGTGTAGGGCCCACAGAGGCACCAGGTACTCGTAGCAGCGAGCAGCACAGGAGTGGCGGGCGTGCCACCCACCGCCCCCCCCTCCCACCACCTCCGCTGCCCCTCCATCCTTACATTTTACCCCCCCCGCTGCCCCTGCTACCCTCTCTGCCCCTGCTGCCCTCTCTGCCCCTGCTGACCTCTCTGCCCCCGTTGCCCCTGCTGCCCCTGCTGCCCCCGCTGCTGCTCTTGCTGCCCCTGGTGGTGGTGCATCCTCTGCTGCCAGCTCCACTGTCCGGCCACAGTTTGGCAGCGGCCCCCGCTTTACACGCTGTGCCCTCACCTGCCGCTAGTGCTAGTGGTGTCAGTGCTGGTGCGGGTGACAGGGCGGGTGTGGGCTGAGTACTCAGCGCTGGTGCCAGCCCTCCCTCAACTGCCTGCAACCAAGGGGGCAACCAAGGGGGCATGATCATACGCAGCTAGTGGCTAATCAGGATGTGCTAGGGTGGGGTGGGGTAGGGGTGGGGTGCTCGGTTCATGCCGGTCCTATTCAGGGGACAGTCAGCTTACAGCTCCAAGCATCTGGAAGAGGGAAGGAGGGGAGGAGAAGAGGAGGGGAGGAGGGAGCTACAAGCAATGAGAGAGCTGCCTCAACACTTTTGCCGGCCCTCTTCTGCCCTCGCTGCAGCCCCTGATTACCAACCTGCCTTGTGATCGCAGCAGGGGGGCACGCTTGCACGGTCTCGCCCACCTCCCATCCCGGCCTAGGTGTGACCTCAGCTTGCAAAAGTGTGACACCTGCCCTTGCAAGTGTGACTTTGGGCGACAAGTACCCCAGGGTGTGTAGGCCCGCTTCAGGAGGAGTGGGGTGGCGGCCATGGGGGTGGGGTGGCCCCCCATGCAGCCAGCTGACAGCCTGCCCCCCTGGGCTGTCTCTGTGAGTGTGAGGGTGGGTGTTAGGGTGGGTGCAGGCAGGTTGATCAGCAGCAGGCGGCTGGGGTTTGGTGCGCAGCGCTCCAGGCAGCAGCTCCACGGTGAGAAGGCGCAGGCTGGGAGGCAGGCGACAGTTGAGGCTGCAGGCAGGCACCAGGGGGGGTGGTCAAGGCAGGCATGTCCCCCGCCACCCCACCCCACCCCACCCCGCCCCGCCCCGCCCCGCCCCGCCCCGCCCCACCTCTGCAACCTCCTGGCCTCCCGCTGCCTGTCCCTGTTCCTTCACCCCCTCCAAACCCTTAAGACTCTTTGCAGCACCCCCTTCCTACAGAGAGCTGGAGCGCCTGGCTGTCGCCCTGGTCCCACCTCAATCCAGGTCACCCTTTTCTCACTGCTAGCCACACTTGCCCTCACTCTATCCCACCCCCTCCGCCCTGCCGTCCTAGGCCGTTCACGCTCCACCCCCCAGCCCTGCCCACCGCTCTCCTGGCTCTGCCTCAACCCTGCCCCTCCCCCTTCCTCTCCCCGCCTGCCCCTCCCCCCTCCCCCCGCCCCGGGCTCCACCTGGCCTGCAGGCGGCGCAGCCAGAGGCTGACATCCCTGGGCTGGGTGCCCGGGTTGCAGGGCAGCGGCAGGCACAGGCTGGCTACATTGCAGGCTGCGCTGACACGGGCGTCGGTCCGGGCGGCCCTTCCCCAGCACACCTGACAGGCAGCAGGGCATGGGGGCTGTGTCAGGGAGGAGGGGGGGTGGGCTGCAGCAGGTACGGGTGGTGCATGCAATGGGAGCCATAGGGGGTTAGGGTGGCTGGGTGGGTTGCCTGATAGGTGTGGGTGGTTGCCATAGGGGGGGCTGGGTAGCAGGGGTTGTGGGGCAGGAAGTCAGGAGGGGGGGGACACGGAGCGTGGCACACTGACGGGGAGGCGGCCAAGCATCTGCTACACATCCCCTCTGCACCACTGCCCCCTTCGTACCTCCCCTCCCCCCCTGCCCCCTCTGACCACTGGCCATTGCACCAGCTGCCCCTAACCCTCCCCTCCCCCCAAGCCCTTTGCTTACCTGTCGCTGCAGGGGCATGGCTGCAGAGTGTGGGAGCAGGCCAGGCAGGTCGAGTGCAGTCAGGGCCTGCATCACAGCTGCCTCCACTGTGCATTCTCCCAGGCTGCCAGCATGTTGCTCTTGAAAACCCTGGGCATGGGCTTGCAAGCCAGCATGCTTGCAGGTGGCTCAGTACAGCAATTGCAAGCAGAGGACGCGCACGGCAACAATTCACACCTGGTGCCAGTGTGCTCCGTCATACGCCAATCCGAACAGGATGTTCGCCCAAACCCAGGAGGTTGCGGGCGTCTCCGCAATTTGTGCTATGTCAGAAACAGGAGACAGTACCAAAGATTGCTCATGTATCATGGCTTCATTCAGCGCGCGCTCATACGACACGCCATTCTCGCGCCAACGATCTTACGAACAGGTGCTCTATAAATTATACATTTGAGTGGCATTCGAGAAACCCACCAGCAGAGCAAACTGCATTTGAACTGCATCATGAACCCGGCTGAATCAGGGGCTAGAACAGAGTTTAGATGGCCGAGAGGGGCTGAGAGGCTAGATGAGGGGCAAAGACCAGCGGCATGACTGGAGGGCGTGACAGGCGAGTGAGAACGAGAAAAAAACCCCCAAAGGAAAGAACGTGTTAGAGATGTTGCTGCAAGCTACACTTCTGTGCACTTGTTTGCACGTTGTCCTTGCTCCTCTTCCTGCCACGCATCCGACAGATAGTCGCGCCACTCGAGGACCTCGTCCGCCTTGTCGGGCTCCCCTATACGGTGCATGGCATAGTCTAGGCTGGCGTATGAGGCTATTGTGCAGCTATATGATGACTCCACTCCTACAATGCAAATGAACACGAGGAAGGACACATTGTGAGCTGAGGTCAAGGTACGGCAAAGGCAAGCATTGTGCGCACACATATTGACACACATACAGGCAGGGTACGGCATACTCACCTTAGCCCAGAACTTGGCCATTGTGCTCTGCTTGCCTCCGTAGAGCCGGAACATGGCGTTGGACTAGCGCGGCTTGGACAGCTCGGCCCACATGGCGGTAGCGCTCCCGGTACCCACTCCCGGTACCGCTGCAGCGCCATGGTGTAGTTGGTGACTTGCGACAGCACATCGTGTTCGGGCTGGATGCCGACATCCATGCTTTGGTCCATGCAGTTGGTGACCAGCGATATCTCATCATGTTGAAGCTGCATGTCGGTCATCGAAGCCTTGGACACCTTGGCGTGTTGCGTGATGCCGCTCTGTCGGTAGTTCTGCGCCGAAATGAGGTTCCGATGCCACACGGACTCCACAGCGCCGGAAGGGTACCGCTCCTCGTGGGCCGCTATCGCCCGGTTCGTCTTGCCCGAGTCGCAGCCCAGCCAGTCGGCGTCCAGGTGCGCCAGCGGGTTGACAACGCCCTCCTCATTGCCCATGCGAGGCAGCTCGTCGAGCGGTCGTGCTGGCTTGGGGCGCATGAACATAACTATGATTGCGATGCCGTTTGTGTGATGTTCACGCGCCCCAAGCTAGCAGGGCCGCCTGCCGAGCTGCCTTGCATGGGAAAGGGCGTTGTCAACCCACTGGCGGACTTGGACACCGATTGGCTGGGTTGCGACCCGGGGAAAACCAACATGGCGACAGTGGTCCACGTGGAGCGGTACCTCTCCAACGCTGTGAAGTCCGTGTGGCATCAACGCCTCATCTCAGCGCAGTACTATCGGCAGAGCTGCATCACGCAACACGTGAAGGAGTCCAAGGCCTAGATGGCCGACATCCAGCCCCATCACGACGAGATGTCGTTGGTCATTAACTACACCACCTCGCTGCAACGATACCGGCGATACGCTGCCATAGCGTTGGCCACGTGGCCCGACATGTGGGCCGAGCTGTACGGAGGCAAGCAACGCACGGTGGCCAAGTTTTGGGCTGAGGTGAGTAGACCGTACCCTGCGAGGATGTGTGCCAGTATGTGTGCGCACAATGCTTGTCTTTGCCTTGCCTTGACCTCAACTCATAATGTGTCTCACCTTGTGTGCCTTGGCTGCATATCTACAAGGGTGTCAAGGCACACTTCAACTCGGCTGTCACACGCCGATGGGCCAGCAGGCTTCAACGGCAGCGACACCATTGGCAGCAGGGGTGTGCCAGTTGAGGAGATGCAACGGGAGGCATGCAAGCAGTTTCTTGGGCGTGTGGTGTTGGTGCATGAACTTTGTATCATCTGAGTCAACTCTGCCCGCACCAACGTGGTGCAATAGCAAGCAGATTCCTTCAGGTGAGACGCTTGAAGTGCATTTGCATTGTAGGAGTGGTGGCATCACATAGTTGTACAATAGCCTCACGCACCAGCCTAGACTATGCCTTGCACCGTCCAGACTAGACATGCTTACAAATGTGCATTGCTCTGTGTCGTCTTGCAAGTGGTTGTACCCAGTGCGCCACACGGATCCGGGGTTGGATGTGCTCGACAAGCAATGTCATCAAACTCAGATTCTACAATCAGGACGTGTCAGGCGCGCTGAACATCCGCCGCATTGCAACTGGCCGAACTGCCCCACCATGCCTAACCTAGGCGGTGTGGGCCAGGAGTGGGAGGAAGTGCGCGACAAATGCATGCTGCGAAACTGGCAGCGGCAGCACCATTGGCGGTGACAGAGACATGTGTATCATGTCATGAGCCAAATCAAACAAATAATGAGAACTTGCATGACTTCATGTTGAGCCCATGTGCACCTATGTTTGTGCACCTTGCTTTGAAGTGCGTTACAGAAAGTCCCGAACCCCTAGAGGAGGAGGGCGGCCTAGCAGCCTAAAGGCTGACGGCTTAAGCGGTGTAAGCCACATCATCAAAATCAAACAAATAGTCACACACACGCAAATTAGTGCACAAATAGCGATTTTGAGGGGGTGTTTTTGGTCAACGATTCGCTTCGGAATGAGACTTTTGTTCCATGGCCACCAACATCGTGAAAATCTCGTAGTAATTAGTGAAATTCCTGATTTATACAATTACTATTTAGGTATCCCTTCTTTAAGCTACTCCTTGCAGTGCAGTACTGAACCATACCTAATGCTGCAGCGTTGCACCAAACTTCAGCGTGGGAAACTTCCCCATATTCAGTCTAGTAGGATGAAATAAAGTAGTCATGTTAGTAACTCATTGGTATTTAATGGTTTGACAATTGTTGCTCCTTAAAATCTCCTTCTCATGGTGTAATACAACACTTGTAACTAGTGCACTACTTAATAACACCCCATTGTGCAGTATTGCACCACACCGAGTGGTATAATTCACCACCTTAGCGATATCTCACCAACCACGCATATTCATGAATTTTCGTTCAACCCCATTCTTACAATCACATTACCGGGCTATGTACCAAATTTCAGGCAGAAAATCCAAAAAATGCTGTTACTCATTTGCATGAGTGCATATTGCCCCTTACAATGGGGATGTGAGTGCGAGAGAGTCATGCATAGGGCAGCGCTTGTAACGTGCATATAAGTCTATTGGCATTGCACGTTGTCATCTCATGAGCTCATTCGTCGTTACATTGGTTTCCGACTAGATGCCCTTGCCGTAGTGTAACGAGAGCTCATGAGATGACAACATGCAACGCATGTAGACCTGTATGCACGTTGCAGCGCTCCAGCGAATAGGTTGGGGACATCGTCACGGTGCATCACGCAACACGTGAAGGAGTCCAAGGCCTAGATGGCCGACATCCAGCCCCATCACGACGAGATGTCGTTGGTCATTAACTACACCACCTCGCTGCAACGATACCGGCGATACGCTGCCATAGCGTTGGCCACGTGGCCCGACATGTGGGCCGAGCTGTACGGAGGCAAGCAACGCACGGTGGCCAAGTTTTGGGCTGAGGTGAGTAGACCGTACCCTGCGAGGATGTGTGCCAGTATGTGTGCGCACAATGCTTGTCTTTGCCTTGCCTTGACCTCAACTCATAATGTGTCTCACCTTGTGTGCCTTGGCTGCATATCTACAAGGGTGTCAAGGCACACTTCAACTCGGCTGTCACACGCCGATGGGCCAGCAGGCTTCAACGGCAGCGACACCATTGGCAGCAGGGGTGTGCCAGTTGAGGAGATGCAACGGGAGGCATGCAAGCAGTTTCTTGGGCGTGTGGTGTTGGTGCATGAACTTTGTATCATCTGAGTCAACTCTGCCCGCACCAACGTGGTGCAATAGCAAGCAGATTCCTTCAGGTGAGACGCTTGAAGTGCATTTGCATTGTAGGAGTGGTGGCATCACATAGTTGTACAATAGCCTCACGCACCAGCCTAGACTATGCCTTGCACCGTCCAGACTAGACATGCTTACAAATGTGCATTGCTCTGTGTCGTCTTGCAAGTGGTTGTACCCAGTGCGCCACACGGATCCGGGGTTGGATGTGCTCGACAAGCAATGTCATCAAACTCAGATTCTACAATCAGGACGTGTCAGGCGCGCTGAACATCCGCCGCATTGCAACTGGCCGAACTGCCCCACCATGCCTAACCTAGGCGGTGTGGGCCAGGAGTGGGAGGAAGTGCGCGACAAATGCATGCTGCGAAACTGGCAGCGGCAGCACCATTGGCGGTGACAGAGACATGTGTATCATGTCATGAGCCAAATCAAACAAATAATGAGAACTTGCATGACTTCATGTTGAGCCCATGTGCACCTATGTTTGTGCACCTTGCTTTGAAGTGCGTTACAGAAAGTCCCGAACCCCTAGAGGAGGAGGGCGGCCTAGCAGCCTAAAGGCTGACGGCTTAAGCGGTGTAAGCCACATCATCAAAATCAAACAAATAGTCACACACACGCAAATTAGTGCACAACTAGCGATTTTGAGGGGGTGTTTTTGGTCAACGATTCGCTTCGGAATGAGACTTTTGTTCCATGGCCACCAACATCGTGAAAATCTCGTAGTAATTAGTGAAATTCCTGATTTATACAATTACTATTTAGGTATCCCTTCTTTAAGCTACTCCTTGCAGTGCAGTACTGAACCATACCTAATGTTGCAGCGTTGCACCAAACTTCAGCGTGGGAAACTTCCCCATATTCAGTCTAGTAGGATGAAATAAAGTAGTCATGTTAGTAACTCATTGGTATTTTAATGGTTTGACAATTGTTGCTCCTTAAAATCTCCTTCTCATGGTGTAATACAACACTTGTAACTAGTGCACTACTTAATAACACCCCATTGTGCAGTATTGCACCACACCGAGTGGTATAATTCACCACCTTAGCGATATCTCACCAACCACGCATATTCATGAATTTTCGTTCAACCCCATTCTTACAATCACATTACCGGGCTATGTACCAAATTTCAGGCAGAAAATCCAAAAAATGCTGTTACTCATTTGCATGAGTGCATATTGCCCCTTACAATGGGGATGTGAGTGCGAGAGAGTCATGCATAGGGCAGCGCTTGTAACGTGCATATAAGTCTATTGGCATTGCACGTTGTCATCTCATGAGCTCATTCGTCGTTACATTGGTTTCCGACTAGATGCCCTTGCCGTAGTGTAACGAGAGCTCATGAGATGACAACATGCAACGCATGTAGACCTGTATGCACGTTGCAGCGCTCCAGCGAATAGGTTGGGGACATCGTCACGGTTCCTAGGTTAGGGACACATACCGTTCTCTCACTGCTTTGGAGAAGTGTAGGGGCTCCACAAGAGGATAGGGATACCGGGATGTAAATATATCCATTCAGAGGAAAGAAGTCTTTGTATGGCAGGGCCTGTAACTTACATGTATGGCAGGGCTTGTAACTTACATGTATGGCAAGGCCTGTAACTTATCTTCGTAAGACCATACCCTATTGTCTTACACTGTAAGACAATAGGGTATGGTCTTACGAAGTGGTATGCTAGTTGTCTTACAAAGCCACTAAACAAAGGTTGGCATGGCTACGGCCCACAATGACCCACGGCGGCAACAACACCAAAGCACGACCTCCTCAGCAACTCGGAGAACCTCTAGACCCAGCAAGTGTGCATGAACACGCAAAGACATCATCAGCCATGCCAATGTTCAGAATGTGAAGCGTGGGGGGACAATCAGCATTAAAAGACGACCTCCGCGGCAACACATAGGAGGCCCTACACACAAAAAGGTAGCAACGTCAGGGATGTATGACAATTCTAGAGAAACAATCAATAACACACCAATGCTCATGGACAATGATGTTCATGCACCCAGCGAGAGGGGGGGGGGTGAACTCAAGGCCGCACATGCTTTTGGCAAGGCGTGCATTCAGAATAAGCATGGAACTAAATGCATGGCGGTGAGAAGGCTTGCTCTGGCATGTGCAGGCAGCGGCATGATGTTAGACCGGCAATGTGACCGGCTACAACAGCTTCAGGGGTGCAGTGTGGCCCACACCCACTGATTTAGGCACCAGAAGTAAGGCAGTAAGCACAACTCTACCCACGAGGATCAAACCACGCAAAGATGCCGTGCGTGGTAGTCCCCAGCTGCTCGGTCCAGGCTGCCGCAAGCCAGGCTACACGCAGTTCCTGACCCTTGCAAAAAGCACCCAACCCTATGGAGTAAGAGGAGGCTGCTTCCACACCAGCAGTCCAGCTCACTCCCGCTTGCTGCAGCTATCACCACCTACCAGGTGCCACCAGGTTCCTCCACACCAACACTCCAGCTTACTCCAGCTTGCTGCTGCTGCGTTTGCTGCCACTACAACATTAAGGCACCATGGCCGGCTGTGGGGCTCCAGAGGGCATCAAGCCATATTTGTATGGCAGCCCTGCGCTGCTGCAAGCTGGCACAGCCGAAGCACATCAGCCAAAGCACAGTGCCGAGGGCTGTAGCTGAAGCACATGAGCTGCCACCACCTGGCCACCGCTGCCGGTGCTGCCTAGGCCCCTCACTGCTGCTGCTGTTGTCGCTGCCGGAGGGCCTTCAGCTGCCGTGGCCTCAGCTGCTGCTCTGCCCCCCTTAGCAGCAGCATGACCTGCAGGGCATACAAGCGAAGCGCTGGCGGCACGACAGGGCCAGGCTGCTGCAGCTGTATGGCGCATGGCGCATGTATTTGAGGTCCCTCACGGCTCACATGCCCGTGCCTAGGAAGGAAGGGCAGCCAGGCAGCCCAGTTGTTGACGGCTCCAGACATGTAAGGTGCCATCTGGTTATATTCCCTTAGCCATCTGCCTTCATTTTGCATGCTGTTGGCTCTGAGGCTGTTGTGGTATGGAGTGGCTGAAGTGGAGAGAGTAGTCTTTATAGCTTCATGAGCTGCAGCAACGCTGGCAATGTTAAACCGAACCGTAGCACCTTTGATGTTGTTGATGCTGACGACAATGACAATGCTGGTGTGAATGACTATGTTGACGACCATGTTGCTATTGCTGCTGCTGATGATGATACGCTTGTGGAGCATGCAATAGCACTTGCACCGACTACACCCACCGCACCAGCCATGGCTGCCTGGCACTGCCTTACATTACTCCTGAATGCCCTGCCCTTCTCTCTTGCCTGTCCCCCTTCCCTCTCTCCACCCCACCCCACAAAACACCGGACCCTAGCCTGCAACACAATGTTGACCCATGCGTTCTTGGCCCTAGGGCGATCATGCTTGCTTGAGAGGTGCACCGTCAACAAAGAGAACCAGCCGCTCATGCTTGCCTGCCTTGCATCGGAGAGCTCCGTCACCATCTTCCTCGACTCCGCGATGTCGGAGACCAGCGTCAACAATGGCGCTGCGGGCTGGTAGCGCCCAGCGGCGTCAGCATGGGCAGCTCGCCCTGCAGGCGCCGCAGCCCGCTGACCTGCAGGAAGGAAGGGGGCGGAGGGCTTGAAGCCAAAGGAGGCGTGTGGGGCAAGCAGGTGATTGGGAGATGAGAGTGATGAGCGTGATGTTGGGTATGTGGGTTCAGCAGGCAAGTAGGGTATGTTGTGATGTATGGTGTAGTGTGATGTGTGATGTGGCGAGATGTGTAACAGAGCACAGGGACATACAGGAAAACGATGGTGGGTTTGGATCAGAACCAGCACCAGCCCCGTGCCTCCATCCATGGCCCCGCGCCCCCATATTCATTCACGCTCTTCCTCCCTCCCACACTCAGCGCTTGAACCCCCGTCCTCCTGCTCCCTGGGCCCCACTACCCTGCCACAATGCCCTCCTCACTGCCCTGCCACAATGCCCTCCTCACTGCCCTGCCAAAATGCCCTCCTCACTGCCCTGCCACAATGCCCTCCTCCACCCACCCACAAACTCAGGGGCACAGGCACTCCGCAGCTTGGACAGCTCTCCCGCCAGCAGTGGGCTCAGGTTGTCGGCAAGAACGCTGGAGGGTGGGATGGCGAGGGGGGTGGGTAAATGGCAGGGGGGCGCCTGGGTGGCCAGGGAAGGTGGAGGCAGGAGGGGGCTCATGGCTGCAGTAAGGTCCCCCCTCTGTCCAAGGCCATGCATGCCATCTCTTATGCCACCAGCAGCAGCAGCAGCAGTGGCAGCAGCAGGGGGGAGGGCAAGAGGGGTGGCTGCCTGGGTGGCCTGGGGAACCCCCTGCTGCTGAGCATCAGGCGCGCCAGGCGGGGTCAAGGTGGCAGCGGGCAGCTGCACTGCGGTTGAGCTGGGAGGCTGGCAGCCACTAGGGGAGGCAGGCTGAGGGTGTGGGTGCAGAGGAGTCGAACCCAGGACCTGCCGACCACCTGGCTGTTGCCTGGCTCGTCCGCGCCCAGCCTGCCGGACAGCCACCTGGGCTGGATGTGCCCCTGGCCTTGGTGTTGGGCTGTGTGGCCCTTGTGGCGCACTGCTGGGCCCCTGGGCAGGGGGGGTTAGGCTTGCATCCTCCTCCTGGGAGGCCACCTGCCCTCGCCCCCCCTCATCTGCCTCTGTACCTGCCCCTCCCCCTGCGCATGCCCCTTCCGACCCGGCTGCCTGCTGGGGTGCACCCGTCCCCTCCTTTGGGTTCCTTGGAGGGAGGGGGTGGGGAGGGTTTATAACTGCCTCTGCGGCTTCACTGCCGACGTTGCCGGAGGGCAGGGGATCGCAGCTCGCAGCATGCCGCCCGGCACCTGGCACACTGTCGTGGTCACTGGGCGCAGAGTCGCGAGTGCCGGATGCGGCATTCTTGTCAGCCGCGGTCACACCTGCTGGGCGGGGACCGGCATGGCGCGCGATTGATCTGCGCAGAGCGTGGTAATCGGTCGGCGGCGTAGGTGTAACGGACGCGACAAAGTGTGACCCCGGCAGCAGACCAGGCACGCTTGCACCGGCCTCTTGACCCGAGCCGTGCGGTGCTCCCGCTTCGGGCCGCGCTGCTGCAACCAGGGTTCCTTCACAGCTCCTCCCCTGCCCACCCATTCGCCCAAGCTGCGTCCCGGCTTGTGCTTCCGACTGTGCAGGCAGTGGTTGCTGGGCCGCGATCTGCATGGCCAGGCTGTTGTCCAGCAGGCAGGCCTGGTAGCCCCAGGGCTGCAGCAGGGAGGGGCAGGAGGCGCCAGGGGCTAGGGGCTGCCACTGCTCCCTGTCAGCGGCGTCCTGGTAACGGCGGGACATCACATGGCCTGCGGGCCCAGGGACAGCAGGGGCAGCTGGGCTTGAGGGTAGCAGGGGCAGCAGGGTGGGGGTGCGCAGAAGAGTATGGCAGTAAAGTCAGCATCAGGTGGAGAGGGGAGAGGGGTAAACAGATGCTTCTATCCAGACCAGGGAAGCCCCCTTGCGGACGCTCTATTGCAATCCGGTGCAAGTGTGGCACAGGGACCTGTCAGGGATGAGATGCGGGGCAGGGGAGGGAGCAGATGCAGCGAAAGGGGGCGAGGGGGCCACGCTGTGAGTGGAGGGGGTCCCCACTACTACCCTGCTGACCTTGGGCCGCCTGACCCCAGCCTGCTGACCTGCACCTCCCCCCGGCCCCCGCCGCCCCCCTTGGCCCTCCTGACCTGTGGGGCTCAGGCTCCTGCGTCTCCCCTGCACCTGCTGCTGCTGCTGCCCCTCAGCTGGCTGCCCCGCCCAGCCATGCTGCTGCCCTCGCTGCTGCTGCCCTTGCTGCTCAGCTGGCTGCTGCCCAGCCTGAGGGAGCGCTGGCGGTCTGGCGCCTGCAGCCTCCAGGGAGGAGCAGGACAGCGACTGCAGCGACTTGAGAGCGGGGCGCAGGGTGCCAGGCCCGCTGTCAGGGCCAGGGTCAGGGCCCAGAGGCTGCATGGAAGGGGAGGGGGCTGAGCCAGGCCGCTGTCCCTCCCCCTCCTGCAGCCTGTCCTGCCCTTTCACTTGGCTGATGCTGCTGCTGCTGCTGGTGCTGCCAACAGCAAAGGGATACACCTGGGAGGAGGTGTTGGGAGGGTGGGAAGCCAGGCGTGGGGGGGGAGGGGAGCGAGTGGGGGGATCTTGAGGGTGGTCAGGGCCATGGGGAGGGGGGGGGGTGAGGGTGTGGTGGGGAAGGCTGAGCCCAGGTGAGGATCCGGGTGGATGGCTGGGACAGGGGTGGGGCCGGGCTGGGCAGGCTGTTGCCTGTTGCTGCTGCCTGTGGGGTCAGGTCAGGTCAGGTCAGGTCAGGTCAGGTCAGGTCGGGTCAGTCAACAACAGGCAAAGCAAGAGCAGGTCAAGCCAACATCTAGCTTTCTACAGCAAGCATAACACATGGGTGAATACACCAACACACCAAGCATGCAAGCTTTGCAAGCAGGGTCACACTTACCATTGCATTTGCCCCTTGGCCTCTGCTCCTGCGCTTCAGCTGTCGCTCCCGCCACAGGGCCCTCAGGCTGACCAGCACATCATCCTCGGCTCCCCATGGCCCACCCCCCTCTCCCAGCCCCTCCCCCTCCCCCTCCAGCTTCATCAGCCTCACGGCCTGCATGGCTTGCTGGATGAGGGCAGAGCCGTCCACTCCTGGAAGCAAGGGGGTGGCATGGGGGGGAGGGAGGGGGTGAGAGTGGGAGGGAGGGGGTGAGAGTGGGAGGGAGGGAGGGAGGGAGGGAGGGGGGAGGGTGTGATACTTCAGCATGGTGTGATCGCTATGCCTGCAGGTCACTCTCACCCAACCACCTGCCAACCACCCACCAGGGGGTAAGGAGGCCTGGCCCGATGCCTGTTGATGGTGCAGTGCGTAGTTCTTCTGCAGCAGGGCCAACAGCTGGGTCGCATCCTGAGCCCCCAGGCCTGCCATAGGGGCAGACCCTGCCGGGTGGCCCGGGTCAAGTGTGACGCCCGCCACACGTCTCACTCCCTGGGTCACACTACGCCGAGCATGGTGTAGGGGGGGCAGGTCCTTGCCCAGGGCAGCTTCACGACTGCCCCTGGCTTTGAGGGCATCACTTGCTTTTGAATTTGAATTTGAACCCTGCTGGTCATTTGAGTTAGATGGCAAGCTCTGAGGCTGGGGCTGCTGACTCAGCGCCAGGGATGTGTGAGGGGATTGGGCTGCAGCTGACCCTGTCCTCTGCTGCTGGCCTTCGTCTGCTTTGTGGGTCTCACCCCCCGCCTCAGCACCCTGCTGCTGCTCCTCCTCCCCTTCTTCCCCCACACCCTCCTCTGACTGCTCCGCTTCCAACAAGTGCCACAGCACGGCAGGATGCAGGCGGAGCTGGTGGGCCAGGGCTGCGACCTGCAACACGGGCGCAGCAGGGTTTGGGTTAGGGTTCACTCGGCCTGACCCTGACCCTGACCCTGACCCTGGCCCTGGCTTTGACCCTGACCCGGACTATGACCCTGACCCTGGCTTTGACCCTGGCCCAGCAACACAGGCAGAGCAGATGGTGCTTGGCAGGAGGGAGGGAGAGGGTGGGTGGTAAGTCAAGGGTGAGGGTGGAGATGAGGCTGCGGGTGCAGGTTAGGGTGAAGGTGGGAAGCAGGGCACAGGGGAGGTATTGGTACAGGGAGCAAGGTCAGGGGTTTGGGGAAAGGGAGGTGGGAGGGGAGGGGAGAGGTGAGGGAGGAGGGGGTGGGAGGAGGTGAGGGAGGAGGGGGTGGGAGGAGGTGAGGGAGGAGGGTCTGGGAGAAGGTGAGGGAGGAGGGGGTGGGAGGAGGTGAGGGAGGAGGGTCTGGGAGGAGGTGAGGGAGGAGGGGGTGGGAGGAGGTTAGGGAGGAGGGGGAGGGGGAGTGAGCGACAATTCAAGAGTGTGACCAGACCCAGCGTGCCCAGCGCTCACTTTGTGTGTGAGGACCTGGTCCACCCCCATCTGCTGCACCCCCTCCCCGCCTTCCTCCTCCCCATCAGGTCCACTCCAGGGTTCATGCTCAGGGCTGCCACCACCACCCCCGCCTGCTGCCCCGGTCTGCCCAGGCCGTCCTGAGCGCTCTTGCAGCTGCTGGGTGTTCCATGCAGCCACCTCTGCATCCCTCTGGCAGCCCAGGGTCAGGGCAGCAGCAGGCAGGTCAGGAGGCGGGTCATGGATAGAAGGTGGAGGGAGTGCTTGACAGGGTAACACAGCACTCAACAGGGCACCTACAGTAGTAGGCATCCTGTAGAGGGCAGGAAGGAGGAGGGTGGGGATGCAGGCAGGCAGGGAGGAGGAGGGTGGGGAGGCAGGCGGCAGGCAGGCAGGCAGGCATGAGGTCGACTTCATGGGGTGTGTTGAAGAGCAGCAGGCAGGCAGGGAGGGGGAGCGGTTGGCTAGCGCACCAAGTGGCGCAGCTGCTGATCCACCCTGTCCCAGCACTGCAGCGCCAGCTCCTGCTCCATGGGGGAGAAGTACATCAGCATGCCCTGCAGCCAGCCAGCAGTGTGCAAGGGGCTAAGCCACAGAGAAGCAAGCTGGTCAGCAGGCCTAAGGGGGCAGTATGGGGGTCGGCAGCCGGTCAGCCAGTACCCCTCCCCTACCCCCTATCCTTGCACATCTTGCCTCGCCCCATCCCTACCCCTCACCCCCTACCCCCACCCCCACACCCCCTGCCGCCCCATGTGCCTAGCAGACACCAGTCACCCCCTCCCTCCCCCTGGGGCTGGGGCTAAGGGTGGTCAACCCAACCCCACCCCCCCGACCCTAACCCACACTGGCCCCCTCCCACCCCTGGGACCAGTGGTTAAGGTGGTTAGCCTGGCCGTACCGGCCTGACCCTGATCCAGAGTCCCCCCCTCCCTCCCCCTGGGGCTGGCTAGCGGCTACCTGGCGCAGGCTAGCGGGGAATGCAGCCGGCGGCTGGCTGGCTCGCCGCGATATGGGCGTATAGTACAGCGCCTTGTCCGCCTGCCACTGCCGGGTGGGCCCAGGCAGCAGGGTGAGTGGCTGCCGCATGAAGGGGGCCCGGCGCCCCCCTTGGGCGCCCAGGGCGGTTGCCATCACCTGCTGCTCCCCCCCGGGGCCTGTGGGTCGCCTGCCTGCCCCACGTCTAGCAGCAGGGGGGGGTGCAGGTGCCGCAGGGTGACCACGAGGTGGGCCTGTGGGGGGTGGGTCTGCTGCCAGAGAGCTGAGGGGCCGGGTGGCCTGCGCCCCTCCCACTGGTTGGCTGGCTGACCTGTGGGCTGCGGCAGGCGCCATGGGGCTGCTGGGTAGCATGGCCTCTCGGGGAGGGGAGCCCCATGCGCGGGCAGCGTCAGGGGCAGGCTGGAGGGGGGCCTGGTGGGAGGGCGGGGCAGGGGCAGGGCCGGGGGGAGAGGGGCGGAGGAGGAGCCGGGAGGTGGTGGTAGCGCGGGTGTCCCGCAAGCCTCTGGGCACCTGGCAGAGAAGCAGAGGATGGCAGCGCAGGGCAAGGGGTGGGGTGAGGGACAGTGGACAAGGAGGGCCGGGAGAGGTCCTCCCACGACTGCTTGTTGTGGTGAGGTGCCCCTGAGGTAAGGCTGTGTTGCAGGCAGGAATGGCAGCTGCAGACCTGGCTCCGGGGTTGAAGTTCTGGCAGCACTGCTGTGCTGCAGAGCGCTGACTATGGCAGAGGGTTACGCAGGGCAGTGCTGGCTGTAGACCTGGCTCACCCGTTGCAAATGGCATTCCAGCTGAGTCTTCAAGATGCCGGGAATTAGGGGCTGGTCAACATCGCCCAGCCCAAGCTCTTTATAAAGAGTTGTGCGAGCTGCCTGAGTACACGCGGGGATTTGTCAAGTGCACTCCACACAACACCAGGTGGCGCTGTGCCCGTGCTTAGGGTCATCAGGGTTGACCCTCAAAACAACCCCTTTCCCTGCCGGCATCTTTCTTATGTTCATTGCTGCATAGAGTTCATAGCAGGCACGAAGTCTGGGCAGTCTAAAGTACTTCTGCCGTCTCTACTCTTTGTATCTAGGAGTCATGCAGCTCAGTCCAGCATGCAACACATGTCAAGTCATGAGTGCGGCGAGCAGAGGTTGTGCAGGGAGCCCGCCTGCAACTTGTCCTGACGGGAGCTGCTCGACCTCACCTGCAACTTAAGCTCCAGCCTCGTCTGGGCACGAGGCCGAACCCCTTGACCCCTCGTGGGCGGGCGAGGAGCACCATCATCGTCACTCATTCGCAGCGGGCATTCTATTCAATACGGTGCGTGCCGACCCAGAGACACAAGACATGGGACTTCGAGGAGTTCGAATCTCACTTGCCCAGTCGTAAGTGACTTCGGCACAAGCCTACGGGCAGCCTCTTTCCCTTACTTATCACCGGGCCTACCCCGTTACCAGGTGAGCGCATGACCTTTAAGGAGGGATTGGGCGGCAGGAGCAGCATTGCAGTCCAGTTCTTTCTTAGGCTTGAAGCCTAGTGTATTATAGCTAAGCAAACGGTTACATAACAAGCAGCGGCCGCCGTTTGCACAGCGCTGCACCCAGCAGCCCGACGCAGCAGCAGCAGCAGCCAGGCGCAGGATATGTGCGACCAAGCATTCAGCCCGTGCAGTGGAGGGCTGTGCAATGGACAGTGCCGCTTGACAAGGCAGTTGTATCCCGCGGAGACATGGACCTGTTCACGTTGCCGGGCTGGTGTCGCAGGGACAGGGCGACAGGATGGTGACGCCTCTGAGGAAGATGAAGATTGTGAAGAAGCGCACCAAGCACTTCGACCGCCACCAGAGCGATCGCAAGATCGCTGTCAAGGCCAGCTGGCGCAAACCCAAGGGTGGGCTTGCCTCTTGCTGCTGTGCATGCTAGAGCCATGACTTACGTGGGTGGCCTGTTGACTAGTATGCAGGTATTGACAACAGAGTGCGTAGACGGTTTAAGGGCACTATCCCCATGCCCAATGTCGGCTACGGCTCAAACAGCAAGACCAAGCACCAGCTGCCTACTGGGTTCCAGAAGTTCATCGTGTCCAATGTCAAGGACCTGGAGCTGCTGCTGATGCACAACAGGTACCTGCCTCAGCATGAGCCCAGGAGTGCACCACACCTCATCCAGCTGCGCCCCAAGCAGCCGCAGCGATAAGTCAGCACAGTTGTGAATGGCCTGTTGCTGGTCCCCGAAGCGTTGTTACTGCCACAGTGGGGTGGCATGGTGCCTCACATGCAGCCACTGCTGGCCAGCTTTACAACAATCATGTTTGGACCCTCACGAGCTACAAGTCTCACCAATTAACCGCAGCATCGCCAATTTCACTCTTCGCGCCCAGCAGACATGCAGGCGCTGCACTATTGCACCTGAACTGCTGCGCCTTGGCTGATGACTCTCGGCACTCCCTTCCTTGATGTGATCAGGAAGTATGCGGCGGAGATTGCACACAACGTGTCGGCCCTGAAGCGCAAGAGCATTGTGGAGCGTGCACGCCAGCTGAACGTCAAGGTCACCAACGCCAGCGCCCGCCTGCGCAGCCAGGAGGACGAGTGAGCTGAGCATCTGCTGGCCCATGCTGGGGCAGGCTCGCCTGGCCCTGCACCGGAGTTGCTGCCTCCATGACTCCACCCTCACAGCCAGGCAGATGCCAGAAACACAGTCCTGGGTGTTTGGGGGTATTTGGGGGCTTGTGCTGCCTGGGTTTGAACCAGGGTCCCAGTCAGCATGTGATACTCTGGAGCTCTTGGGTGTCAACCTGTGTGCTGTTGCCTGATGCACTGCTATGCGGCACAACCCAGGGCTTAAGGCATCAGGGCAATGCAGCGCCTTTTGCTCTTGTGGTTTTGTGGCAGCAGCAGAGGTGGGCATTTCGTGCCAGTCATGCAGTCAGGGGTGGCTGAGTGCTACTGGCAGCCAGGGGAGGTAGCTGCTGGCGGCCGTGTGGGAGGTGGCTGCTTGCCTGGCTGCTTGGTTTGCAAGGTCCTTGACAACAGTGGAAGGACGCTGGTATGCTGCTGCCGGGTGTGCTGCAACATCGCCCCTAAAGCAGTTGTAAGGTGGTGGTGATCAAGCAGTGGCCTTGTGCAGTTGAAGCTGTTCAAGAGCCGATGAAACAACAGTACTGCCCCGCTTCCTCACACCTTGCCTATGACCTTGTGGTCACAATACTGTACGCTATTGTTTTGATCACGGAACTGTAGATGTTCATCACGTTGCGCATGTGCCTTTTTTGTTTTGCATCAGTCCAAGTCCACGCCACCACTACAGGCGGCAGAAGGTGCGTACATCACACGTGGTCAGCCATGGGTGCTGGCCAGCAGCAGCCTGGGATGGCAGCATACATTAGCCATCACAGCCACAACATCATTGTTTACGCCCTAGTTGCAAACGGGCCACAATTGCAAGAGGCCAAGCAGCCAGACTTGGCTGACAACTATATATGTGTCAGGCCAAGCAGTCATACCGTCTGACAATCTCATCGCCTGCATCAGGTCACAGCGCAATCATAAGGAGTACCAGGTTTAAAACCATGGATTTGTTGCTCATCACAGGCGCTGGACAGTCAAGGACACCTCCGTCAAGTCCACGCCTGCTAGTGCCGCAGGCCAGGCCCACGCCATCACCGCCTCCCCCCGCCCCTCCCTGCCGCTATCACTGCTGCTGCTGCTGCTGCTCGACTCCAACTCCCCACTGCCCTCCATCGCCGCCTTCACTTCAACATCAGCCCCCCGATCCACTGCCATACGCATCTCCCCCTCCATACTGCTTGTTGAAAAGTCCATAGCTGCTGCCTGGCGATGCAGGCTGTCAGGGCGCCCATGTTGTGCTGAGGAAGCTGGCCACGTCTTCAGGTCCAGGTTCCAGGCTGGTGGCTCAGCTACCAGGCCCCGACCTGGGCCCTGGTCGGAGGTTGTCGAGGTCGGCAGCCGCCGGGTTATGCCTGTGGCTGCTGGCCCCTGCTGCTCGTGGCACCCTGGCTCTACTGCCCCTTCCTGCCCTCCACCCACCTCCTGCGCCTGGCCCTCCCCCTGTCGCTGTTGCTGCCACACTCCCTCACCAGTCTCATGAACCTCCCTGCTAGCATGGCTCACTCCCTGAGCGCCTGCATTGCTCCCTTGGCCCTGACCTGGCTGGCCCAGGCACCCAGCCTCCTCTGCCTTGGCGGCCTCAGCTGCAGCCGCGGGTGGCTGCAGGCAGGGCAGCTGCCCAGATGGGGACAAAGCATCTGGCAGGCAGCCGATGGCACATGCCTGCCAACCAACCGCTCTTCGCCACCGCTTTCTTACCCTGCCATGCTGCATGAGCTGCATGAGCTGCATGGGGTCCAACCCAGGCTCTGCATGTGGCGGCTGCACATGCTGCTCCCACCCCTCCCTCCCCTCTCTCCCCACCCCTGGCTCATGCAAGCACCTTGAGCCTGCCTTGGCTAAGCTGGACTGCCAGGAGGTGGCAGCTGCTTGCTGCTGCTCTGACCCCTGGCTCAATGGAGCCAGCTGCTGTCCACCTTCGCCCTGGCGGCCTCCAACAGCGTCATCCACCCCTGCTGCAACTCCTCCCTTCACCCCATCCTTAACCGCCCCATGCGCTGGTGCAGTGTTGGGTGTGCTGGGAGCTGGGAGCAGGCTGCTTGGGTGTGCCAAGGCCGCCAGGACCGCCAGATGCTCTGCTCTCACAGCAACGGGGTCTTTTTGCATCACACTTCCCCACACTTGCCCCTCTCCTCCTCCAGGGCTGCCACTGATGGGAGCAGGGCTGTGATGAGCCTGAGGGCGGGGGTCAGGGTTGGGGTGGGGCTGGAGAAGCTGGTGAGAAGGTGGTGTGATGGCGAGCAGCACCATATGACGCTGCAGGATGGTGGAGAGGAGCCTGAGGGAGGCCAACGCGGAGGAAGCTGCTGAGAAGGTGGGGGGAAGAGAGTCTAGCCCAGCCCTAGAGGGAGATGAGGCACAGTGGACTAGGGCTTGTGCTTGGGCCAGGCGGGCTTGTGACACGCCTGGTGAGCAGCAGTAGCAGCAGCAGCAGCAGCAGTAGCAGCAGCATGAGGGGGGAGAGTGATGTGCAGCATGAGCAGTATGGTGGCAGGTGACAGGCAGTAGGGGCAGGCGCACAAGCAGGGGCAGCGGTGCCAATGGCAGCGGCAGCAGCAGCACAGTGCACATGCTGGGCACTGCAACAGCACATCACAGCAGGGCAGGTGCTGAGATGCTGGTGTGCTCGAAGACGACTCCCCTGATCCTCCTGCCTTCTTCAAATCAGCCCACTAGTCACATGCTGGACAGCTTCAGGATCACCCTGCCCTCTGTATGTCCACCTACCAGCCAAGCACTCGCCCAGGAGCTGCAGCAGCTGCCGGGTGCTCAGCTCAGGCCAGACAGGCAGAGTGCCATGGACCAGGTAGGGTGCCCCCACACGCCAGCAGCCAGGCCCCGCTGGCACCCCTTGGGCCCCCTCCCACGCCTCCCCACCGCAGCCAGCGGGCCCCCGCCCCTCCCCACCCTCCTGGTCAGCCTCCTGCTGGGCTACCCTCTCACCGCCTGCTGCTTCCCCATGCTGCTGCTGCTGCTGCTGCTGTGGTGGCGGCGGCGATTGGGTGTCACGCTGGGGTCGTTTGCCCTTCCTACCCGGGTTAGTGTGGTTGCCAAGGGGGTTAGGGGTCCTTGCAGCTGCACTGCCTGCCCTGATCCCTGGCCCTAGGGAGTCCCCTTCATTCAGCGTCAGGGGCAGCAGACATACAAGCCAGGCGGCCAGGCTGAGCACCTCTTGGTCTGCAAGGGGGCAGGGGGCTGGGGTGTGGCCAGGGGCGGCGTGGGCTGGGGTGCAGCCAGCAGCGGGCGCAGCTCCAGAGGGGTCTGCGGTCAAGGCAGGAAAGGTGGCCTGCCTCACATGCCGCAAGTCGCTAACAGCCACTAGCGCAATACTGCAGATTTCTTCAAAGCTGCTGTTGCAGCTGCCGAGGCAAATGCTTCTTCTTCTGCTGCTGCTGCTTCTGCATGTGTGATGCCATCTCAGCCTCATGCCCCACACATATTCATCAGTGAAGCAGGTTACACGCCCCAATCAAATCCACACACCATTCACACCCATCGCGTCACACCTGGTTTCAGATTCTCACACTCATCACGCGCTGCACATTATAGCATGCATATGCAGGGTTGTGTATGCGAGTGTCAGACCTGACACTGTGGTGGCACAGGCGGTGATGCAGGCTGTGGCCCTGGCTGGCTTAGGCTGGAGCCAAGCCTCCCTCAACAAGCAAGGCCTGGCCTATGACGTCACTCCAGGTCTAGTCTTCGTGGTTTACTTCTGCAGCTACACTCACACGCTAGTGTTAATCCTGCTGCTCCTATCGTAGCAGTCGCAACTGGGTACACATCTGACGTCACCTCTCCCTAGCTTCCCAAGTCCTGGTCACACTTCAACATCAAAATCACAAAACCCGGTTATGCATGCTTGCCTGCTTCAGCCCACACCTACCTTGGCTGGCAGGCAAGGTGGCCGCCAGGATTGCGAGGCGTGAGACGCAGCTTCTCAGCAGTTGCAGTCTCAGGCTGGGGTACGTTTTAAACAGCAGGGCAGCCCCTGAGGCCAGCAAGCCAACAGGCACCAGCCACATCTCAAACCCCCTTAAACAGGGAAGGAGGCTGAGTGGCTGCCAGGGCAACAGATACTAAGGAAGGCACCTCACACAACAGCACACTGCAGGGGGTTTGCTACTGGGCGGGTAGGTGGGCAAGTAGGCAGGTGGGCAGGCGCGCATACCAGCAGGCAGGCAGGGTAGGGCAGGCGTGCATGCAAGCAAGCAGGCAGGGTAGGGCAGGCGTGCATGCAAGCAAGCAGGCAGGGTAGGGCAGGCGTGCATGCAAGCAAGCAGGCAGGGTAGGGCAGGCGTGCATGCAAGCAAGCAGGCAGGGTAGGGCAGGCGTGCATGCAAGCAGGCAGGGTAGGGCAGGCGCAGAGGTTTGCGGCCATCAGGCCTGTAGACTCACACGTGAACCATGCCTTCAGCGCCGCTAGCTCGGCAGCAGTGTCCTGCTCCCCATCAAGAGGCTGGCCCAGCTGATGAGGGTGCGCTAGCAGGTCCAGCCCTTCGCAGCCCTACACCAGGTAGCAGCCCATGCCTACGCCGGATGCCAGCAGCACTGCAGAATATGACCACCCACCCGCAGCAGCATACCACGCAAGCCAGCATGCATGCATGCGTGAATGTGGTGATTATGAGGTAAGGACACGCTTGCAGAGAAGGATGTGTCCAGAACATGCAGAGGCTTCCACGGGCTTTGCATGCAGGAGTGGATGCCTAAGCATGAAGCCCACCTGCCTCCAAGCACTCCATTCTCTTTGTCCCAGGGGAGGTGACAGGTTCAAATCCCGCAGGCAGCCAGGCACCATGGTAGAGCACCAGGCAGTGGGAATCAGGGCCCGGAGGGCGGAAACCAGCTCCCGTCGTGCCTGTTTGCCAATGGGGGTGGTGGGAGGGGCTTCTGGGCCTGTAGGTGGGCAGCAGGTGGGCAGGAGGTAGGCAGGCTTGTCTGAAGGGCACGACAGGCAGATGGGCAGGCCTGCTTTGAGGTCAGATGTGCAGGCAAATGGAAGAGGAAAGCTGGTAGGATAGGGTAGGGTGTGGTATGGTAGGGTGTGGTAGGGTGTGGTAGGGTGAAGATATAATGGTGGTAAGTTTGGATTAGGAGGGTGTCACTCACTGCATTGCAACCTCCAGTTAAGTTGAGCATCTGCTGCATCTGCTGTCAACCTCTTCCCCTTCCTTCCCCCTTGCTTATCCTCCTCCTCCTCCTCCTCCTCCCCTTCCTCCTCTTCATCGCTGCTCTCCCTGCCTCTGGGTCTGTGAGACCACACCTTAAGCAGCTTGCTGCTGCTGCTGCTGTCCCTGCTGCTGCTGCCTGCCTTGCTGGCTTTGGTAGTGGCAGTGGCTTTGCCATTACTGCCAGGGAGAGTGGTGGCAGCTGTCTGGCAGGAGGCCAGTAAGGCACGCAGCAGCAGCCCAGCTCGCTCCAGATTAGCCTGCACATGCCTGGCTTGACCGTCCCTGAGAGCAGCAAGGAGCCACGGCAGCCACACGTGATGTGCCGATGCGCTACGAGCTGCTGTGTGTTCACAATGCATGCATTCCTTGCATGGCTGTGCCTGCCACCCGCTCCCTGTACCTAGCTCCCTTGAACACTGCCAGTTCCACGACGCCCTGAATTGCAGCCCCTGGGATTTGAACCCAGGCTGTGGCACACCTGTCCTGGGATGAATGGACAAAGGACTTGAACACTGTACCTAGCAACCAGGGTGGTGTGACAGGCCTGATACCAGGAGGAGTTCATTGTTGTCGTTGTTATTGTTGTTGATATTGCTTCACACTACTGGTCTATGAGGTGCAGCGGTTCAGTGGAGGAAACAGTAGGTCACGTGAACCTGGTAGGTCCCCTGACTTGTAGATGGCCTGTGTGGGGGCAGCCCTTCCACTGCTCTTGGCTGTGGACCCCCTCAGTGGCTGCCAGTGCTGCTGAGCTCCTTGCTGACACTCTGGCTCTGGTGTTCTGCTGGGGGAGTGCTGAAGAGCAGCAGCTGGACCAGCCTCCCCCACTCGCAGGAGGTGCTGTTCACCTGCTTACTTGTTCAATGAAGTACAGCCAGCACAGCTGGTGTGCGGGAGAGAGAGCCATCCACCCACCTCCTCTAAGCCATCCAACAACCCCTACCCACCCTCACCCACCCCGACGTACCCACCCCTACCCACCCTCTCACACCCCGACTCACCCACCCCTACCCACCCTCTCAAATCCTGACTCACCCACCAGTAAGTGCCCTGCAGCCAATGCAGTGCTGCAGCCGCCCCTGTCCTGAGCAGTGCCAAGCTGGGCAACTCCCCATGCGTGGCATCGTGCCTGATGTCAACCAGCACTCGGGGCAGGCCAGCTGAGGAGGCCAGCAGTGTGAGGGAGGTGGCCACGCGGCCGCGCTGCTGCGCATCAGAAACCCCGTTTACCAGCCTGCGGCAGTGACAGCAGGCAATTGACAGTGATGTGATCATAGCAGCTAACACTGTGGCAAGCAAGGCGGTGGCAGCAGCTGCTAAGCAGTAGTGTTGGGGTCACAGCGGCCACTTTTGTGGCAAACCAAGGCAGCGGCAGCAGCTTGAGAAGATGGGAAGCAGTGGGGTGCAACCTGCAGCTTGCGGTGGATGTCTTCAGCTGTTGCATCACCGCTGGCGGAAGATGATGATAGTGAAGGCAATGCATGATGACGATAATGACTACTGGGTCACAGAAGAAGGGGTGCATGGGTCTAAGGCAAAGCCGTCAGGGCCACCTGATGAGTGCCATAGCATACAGCAATCGGAGGCTGTGGCTCGAAGGCTCAGCCGCAGCTTGGGTCGAAGAGTTGAGGTGTTGAGGTACAGGGCTGTCCAGCTGCATAGCCTCCGCCAGGGCAGCAGTCGTCTCCACAGCCAACGGCACCCGCCCGCGGCAGCGCCAAGCCTCCACCTACGCCATAGTGCGCTTGATTGGAGACGGCCTGGGCGTGCTGCTTCGGTACAACCCGTGGGCTTCACCCGCGCCAGGCCCTCGGCGCGCTCTTGAGCAGATAATAGCTTGCGCCCAGTATCCTCCCATTCCTGCCAACACGTCCAGGGAAGCAGCTTCGCGCCCATTCAGTTGCGTAAGGCTGCCAATGTGATAAACGCTATCGAAAACGGTGCAGTTTTGAGAGAGTATCTGCATGAAGATTATGGGGCGGCCTGAATCTCAGCCCCCAGCCCCCTCCCCATACTCCTCCCACGGCCGTCCAGCCACATCCGCCCATCGCAGCCAACCTCTTTTTGCCCAAACTCCCGATGCCGGGTTCGCCTCTGAGTTGTTCCCCTGGGGCTGTAGTGGCTGCCTACACCTCCCTCAACATCGAATCCCATAGCATCTACACTAGATGGTTTTTTTTGTCTAACCGGGGTAAGCCCCCCATACATCCTACACTGACACTCTCAGACTAGTTTATAACCTGTCTCATGTGACAGAGCTATTGGAAAGGCTAACCGACGTAAAACACGCAGTAAGGTAATTACTGTCCCTTGCAAGTGACAGGTACTAGACAGGATCAGATGTAGAGGGTTACTGGTTGGACGCGAGTTCAGGGGACACTGATCCCACTTAACAAAAAATATACCGGATTGTCGGGATGTGAAATTAAAAAACAGCGACGCACTGTGCTACGTACCGTAGCAGCTATTCGTTGCTACTGTGGCACGTAAGAGGTACCGCCCAGCTCCCTATAGGGTACTGGAGTGGTGCAGGTCCGCGTTCTTTGATTGGCGCTGTCAGCAATGGATATCTCTCAGGTGTGCTTGGTGCTAGAGGCACAGCATTGCAGCACAGCTGTCCTATCGCCCTGTCGCAAGTCAGGCTCGCAGTTTTCTACTGTGCCATTTCAGTCAAGCCCTCTTTGCTCTTTGCACTTAGGTCGACGAAATCATCGAGCGGCTGCTCGACGTGCGAAATGCTCGGCCGGGCAAGCAGGTGCAGCTCGCCGAGCAAGAAATCCGCATGCTATGCCTTACAGCGAAGGAGATTTTCATGAGCCAGCCTAACCTGCTGGAGCTGGAGGCCCCCATCAAGATTTGCGGTGGGACTTCGTTTCGTCAGCTGTAGACGGCAAATTGTTTGCGCCATCGGTTCTAATACGCTGCTATTGCTACTCGTCTGCAGGTGACATCCACGGCCAGTATTCGGACCTCTTGCGCTTGTTCGAGTATGGCGGGTTCCCACCAGAGGCCAATTACCTGTTTCTGGGCGACTATGTAGACCGCGGCAAGCAAAGCCTAGAAACCATTTGCCTGCTGCTGGCATTTAAGGTGACTTCCCGCTCCTCCCCTTCTATCCGCCGCTGTATTGCAGCACATTCCTCCATAGGGAACCGTGCGCAACGTTAGTTTCGACATGTCGATTGCAGATCAAGTACCCAGAGAACTTTTTCCTGCTGCGTGGCAATCACGAGTGCGCCT
Source organism: Haematococcus lacustris (assembly GCA_030144725.1). NCBI lineage: Eukaryota > Viridiplantae > Chlorophyta > Chlorophyceae > Chlamydomonadales > Haematococcaceae > Haematococcus > Haematococcus lacustris. The sequence continues at coordinate 3,746,579 of JASKMD010000009.1, forward strand.
CGATCAACCGCATTTATGGCTTTTACGACGAATGCAAACGCCGGTACAACATTCGATTGTGGCGCACTTTCACTGATTGCTTCAACTGTTTGCCAGTCTCTGCTCTCATCGATGAAAAGGTGGGTCTTAGATCGTTGCTTACCATTAAGGCTTTCCCACAGTCAAGGCGTAGCGCAAGCCATGCTGTTCCCTGGCCTGCAGATCCTGTGCATGCACGGCGGGCTGTCACCAGAGTTGAAGTCTCTGGAGCAGATTAAGCGCGTAGCACGCCCAACAGATGTGCCAGATTCTGGGCTGCTGTGTGATTTGCTATGGGCTGACCCAGATAAAGACATCCAGGGCTGGGGTGAGAACGATCGCGGTGTGTCGTACACCTTTGGGCCAGACTGCGTCACAGAGTTCTTGCAGAAACATGATCTGGACCTGGTTTGCCGCGCCCATCAGGTGCGCATGTGGACTCGTAGTATGCAGCTCGATGTACAGGGGCTAGCGCTCATTAAAAAAAGCGCACCACACGCAGCAGTAACAAACAATCGTTATATGATGCAGTTGCCTGTGACGTTTGCTCTCACCACCTCTGTATGCAATGCAGGTCGTTGAGGAAGGCTACGAGTTTTTCGCCAAGCGACAGCTTGTCACCATATTCTCAGCCCCCAACTACTGTGGCGAGTTTGAGAATGCAGGAGCCATGATGAGTGTGGATGAGACATTGATGTGTTCCTTCCAGATATTGAAGCCAGCGGAGAACAAAGCCAAGGCAGCTGCTCGGCGCTGATGCAGCTAGCTAGGCTGTCACTTCAACAACAGATGCAGCCAAGCGATGGGAAGCAGGAGTCATGTGGGGATGGCAGCACAGGTCCAGCTGTTTTGCTCAGCGGCTCAGAGCCAGGCATGGGCTGTCATGAGGAAGCCGAAATGCCAATAAGGCTGACAGCACGCCTGCCAGCATGGAGCACAGGACCTTTGAGCTCATGGTTCACTGCTCTGAAGGGCTCTCTCAGTTTGAAGTTTATCGGTGGGCCACACGACAGCCATCCTGCGAGCAGTGGCAGCCAGCAGTCAGTCCAGCCTGCGCCCATCCAGCTGGCATCCATGAAGGTGCAGGTCCAGTCAAGAGGTGGGGCTGGCGGTGGGAGGTTGGTTTTGTCCCCCAGGCAGGTGTACTAGCAGTCTGAAAACACTGTAGTCAATTTGACATCCATGTCGAGGATCTGTGGTATATCCCTGACGCTGACAATCCCGTTGGTGTGGCAAGGTGACAAGCTGTGGGCGGGCCATGTGTAATGCTACCACACCTCGCAGGCACCTATGCACAAGGACAGCAAGCCAGGAAGGCCAATGCATTTACTGGAATGCCTTCACGTCTCAGCCTCTGCTCTTCCAGTGCATGTGTGTGGCATATGATCCTCATGCACCCTCCTGCTCGCCCCAGCAGTTTTCACTTCTAGGCCCGTAGATGATGGCATGAGTTCCTGTTCATTTCATGCACCTCATGGCCATGCAGCAGTGCGTCAAATGGTACCGAGGTGAGTGTTCTTGCCCCGAGGCATGGAGCTGTATAATATCATCGTGCAATGGTGTGACGACGTAAACAGTGCCTATTAGCAATACGGAAAACGTCTGCCAGCGGTACGCGGTCTGCCAGCGGTACGCAACACATTTTTATTGTTGCAATTCTAATCTTCTTCTTCCACGTTCAGTCTTCTCATCATCGCATGATTCACTCTCCGCAGCGCAGAGTTGTGCCAATGACCATGACGTAACATGATGACATTATGACCACGCGACCACGGATCAATCACATCTCAGTTTTCCTGAACAACCATGCGAGCCGCATCTGTTGGAGCAATGGGCACATGCACCAGGGTTTACTCTACTCTCAACAAGAAAAACCTTCTACAACCACATCTTACACATAAGCTGCTGCAAGTCATCAGGCGACTGTCATGATCAACTGACGCAAGTTACTAGGCAAACCTCCAGGTGTCACTACACATTTACCCAGCTGAGAACCAGCGTGAATGTCAGGATGTAGACACAACATGAGACCACCACAAGCCAGGCAACTAAGGTTCACACAGTGCACTCTATGCTGCATGGCGTCATGGCATACGCTTAAGCCAAGGATCACCATCAAGTACCAGTTCGCACCCACTCTGACATTGGCATTGGTGAGACAGTGGTGGTGGTGGGCTCGCTGACACTCAGGCGCACCAGGCTGCCAGTCGTGCCCCGCTACCCCTCCCTAACACTGATGCCACCACTCGGCTTGCTGACACACAGTGCTAATGATGGCGGTGGTGCGGGGTCATTGGGTGACGCACCCAGCCCTCACCCTCACCGCCGTCTTTACCAGCGACTACACCTCGCCAAGCCCAGGGGGACGCGGTCACTGTGAATCAAACATCTGTTGTGGTCGATGCCTACTGTGCAAAGGGACCAGCGAAACTGAAGCCCGGGCTGCTAACAACCCATGCCATGCTGGGACTGATGCAGGTGGTAGTCCAGGGTAGCCTAAGGGCAGCCTAAGGGTAGTCTAGGTGGTCTAAGGGTAGCCTAAGGGCCTAAGGGTAGCCTAAGGGCAACCACCAGGTGCACCACCTACGTCCACCAACCCAGCTGGCGCATGTCAGTCACGAACGCCTCCGCCAGCAGGGCGTGCATGCGGGTGGTCGGGTGCACTGCGTCCCAGAACCTGCGGGGCCAAGGCAGCCAGCAACTTACAAAGCGACCAGTCGCCCGCGACCACATCCGTTCCCACCACGCCCAGGCGCCCGCCCCCAGCCGCGCCCCTCGTAACTGATTGCTGCCAATCCCCGCATCATGCAACTTCTGTCTGTTCCCACTCACACATGGTTAGCCGGATCTTCGCATTTGCCCTTTGGATTAGAGCCAATTAGTTTGTTCACCGCCTCGCCCAACTCATCCCCCACTAAGGGAATATTGGATAGGGCGTCTCCTGCAGCAATGATGGGGCAGCAGACAGCACTGGGGCAGCCACCTGCACATCCCCAACCTCCTTTGCGCCAACTCAGTCCTGCCAGTGGCCCAGCCCTGCTGGACGCCACCTGGCTCCAGCCATTGATGTGCAGTGCGCAGTGCGATGTGCAGAGCGCAGTGCGATGTGCAGAGCGCAGTGCAGGCTCCAGCCATTGATGCGCAGTGCGATGTGCAGAGCGCACCATCAGGACAGTCCTTCCAGGCTCTTTTCCACATACACACTACAAGCTGCTTGGAGGGCAGGGCAAGTGACGTCCAGCAACAGGCCCCAGGAACCCTCATGGCTGCGAGGTGGCTGAGGAACCTGAACCCCTCTGTCCCCTCCCTCTGTTCCACTCCCACTTCCATGATGCCCCCGCCACCCCCTACCCCAACACCGCATCCTGCTCCCTGGCCTTCCCTACTGCTGAGCCAACCACCCACTCCCTGACCTCCCTGCCTTGGCCTCACCTACTGACGAGCCAAACTGCAGGCAGGTGTCTTCTGTGTTCGTGAGGTTGTATTGCGACGCATTGGCGATGATGTTGTCGGTGCTGTTGCCCAGCTCAAACACGACCACTTGCACGTTCCTGGCCGCATACTGGGCGCTGAGGTCTGCCGCAGCCTGCAGGGCCAGGCCACAGGTCAGGGGTGCGAATCCTGGTCAGGACAATGGCTCAGGGCGCTGGGCCTAGCCCTAGAAAGAGAGTGCTGTTGCTATCAGACTGACCACAGCTACTCTAAGTCTAAAAACACTGTAGTCAATTTGACATTTTTGTCAAGGATCTGAGGTACATCCCTGACGCTGAGGACAGCTGAGGACAGCTGGGTGTATTTAAAAGAAGCTGGGGTAATGCAAGTAAGCTGCTAGCAATGAGCCACTGCTGTTCTGTCTGATCCTGATGTAATCGCTGGCTGGCTGGCTGAGTGCCTTCATGCTGTTCCAAGCCAACTGCTGCTCTTGGTCCCAGTTACAGGCCAGTCAAAGGTCCTCATCAGCACCCTGAACTGGGCACAGGCTGAAGTGGGCACAGGCTCAGCAGTGGCAGTGGCAGTGGTTGTTGCTGTTCCTGCTGTTGCTGCTGCTGCCCCTGCTATTGCCACGAATTTGGTGCTGCTGCCCCTGCTGCTGCCCTGACCTGGCGCAGCGCATCGTTGTGCCGGCTCTGGATCTTGGCCACCCAGGGCTCGACAATGGAAAACTGCTGCACCTGCACCCAGACAAACCAAGACAAGCAACCCTCTTACCCAATAAAAGAGCAGGCGGGGGCACAATGAGCAGAGAACCCAAGTGTGGGCGGGCGGGCGGGCGGACAGGTGGGTGGGCAGGGCAGGCTGGTGGGTCGACGGGCAGGCGGACAAAGAGCTGAGGTTGGGCAAATGGCTGATCCCTCTCAAGCTCGGTGAAGCACCTCAGCATGGTTGCCTTTGGCAGCTTGTCAATGGCCGGCAGAGTGACCAGCACAATTCGAGTGTCACCAGCAGCAATCAGGCGCTCAGCACCGGCCTGCACCCCAGCAGCAGGGGCAGCAGCAGTGGGTCAGGGCAGGGCAGTGATAGGACCTGCAAGCGCAGCTGCCCCAAGGCGGTGTGCATTGTGAGATGCAAGCCTGGCATCAGCAGCAGCAACAGCGCCGTGAGCAGTGAGGGCAGTGAGGTGTGACCCTGGCACAAGGGACAGCAACACCAGCGCCAACAAGCAAGCTCCGAAGACCAGGAACCAAGAATTACCCTGCTGCACGGCCAACTGGGGCCATAACCTGGTGACAAAATGGATGTTAGCCAAACCAGTAATCAACCATGGTCTGTAGGGTGCCCCCTCTACACCATTCACCTCCTCAGCTCTGCATCGAATGAGAGGTTGTGGATTGGAGGCCACCTGGCCACTTATCATCAAACAATCATAACGTGTAGAATGCACACCGTTGTCACTGCCGCTGCCTCTTATTCCTTCTCCCCTCATCGGCATCTGTCCCCTAGCGTGTCTCCCCCGGACACACCACCATGGTGCAGGGGACAGGCAGTGGTGGGTCCTCAGGCAGCCAGTCCAGCAGCCAGCCCATCCTACTCCTCACTCTCACCTTGATGCATGCAGCTACTTGCAAGGGGTACTCAGGCAACCCAAAGTCAAGGTCCCCCTCCGTCACGTTTTCAAGCTGGTTCAGGTAGTCATTGGAGCCCACCTGGGATAAACATCGTACACAGCTGTACAAACCCTCGCCCTGCTCCCCCTCCCTTCGGGCCCCGCCCCCCGCCCCCTGCTCTTACTCCTGGGGTCCCCCTGTTCTCACTCCTGGGGTCCACCCACTCTGGTGCAGCACCTGCCTGGAGTACAACAATGCGCTGGCCGGGGGGGAGCAGCGCATGTGCCCCTGCGGGCTGACCCCGCTGTTGAGGGGTAAGGGTGCTGTTCCGCCCGCTGACCGCCCTCTGATCAGCTATGAATGGCTCCACAGGAGCACCTGCAAACAAGCAGGCCAGGAGGCAGGCAGCTGGGAGGGTGGACGAGAGCGCAAAGTGGCAGGCGGGCGGGCGGGCGGGCGGGCGGGGTTGCGTGCATGCGGGGTCGCGTGCGTGTGTGCGTGCGTGCGTTCGTCGGAACACCTCACCTTTGGCGACAGCCCTGGCTGCTGCTGCGGGCCACACGGGGTCGAGATAGTTTGGTGAGCTGGGGGGAGTGCTGCCATTGGTGCTGGCCAGGAGCTGGTCGATCATGATGTCCAGCCAGGGTGCGATGTACTGATCGAATGCCCCGTCACTGCCTGCGATGTTTGTAGCCACGGTGGCGGGACCAGGGCAGGGCGTGGGTGTGGGTGCTGGTGGGTAGGCTGGTGCAAGCGCCACGGCAGCCCCAGTGGCATCTTCAGCTCCCGGGTTCAAATCCCTGATCAACATCAATGCACTACCTTGCGCGCTGCCTGCTCCATTCTTACCCACAGCTTGCCCAGGGTTTGCCACCTGTCGCTCCTGGCTACAGTACCCTGCCACCCCCATCTCCCATCTGCTGCCTGATCAGGCTACTCAGTGCCTAGTTTGGCAACCCCCACGGCCTGGGCCTGGCTCCTTGCTATCAGGCCTGTTGGCCCACCTGGGTAGAAGTTGAACTGCTGCGCCACGCCGGCATTGCCTGTCTCGCCATTGCTGGAGATGATGGCGGCGGAGTCTCCCCCGCCCTGCTGCGGCGTGATGTCGCGGTTGGCTCCGCAGGCAGGACCACCTCCAAAGGACATGCTGGTGACCTGCAAGGCACATGGGCCAGGTGGGCTTGAGAGTGTGAGCCAGGGCTCAGCCCTGCCCCTGTCTCCTCCCACAGCCTTAAGGCAGCAGCAGGGCATGACAGGCTACAGGCTACGACACAGGCCTGGCTGGCAAAGGGCAGGGCCAGCCGTTGCCTGACCGGCAGCAGCAGCAGGACTGAGTGGCTGGGGTGGTGGAGCTGGAAGCATGGGACACTGTGTGAGTCACCTGCCTGCGCCACAGTGACTTTATCAGTGACACGGATTTCAATGAATACCAAGATATTTACTTGCATACGCCATGTAATTGCGTTGTAGCTGGAAGCATGGCACGCTGTGTGAGGCACCTCACCCTGGCTGGCATATGTAGGCCAGGGTCCAAGGTGGAGGTCCTGGCGTGACCCTGGCCTCACCCTGACTGTGGCCCTTGGCCTGGCTAGGCCTCTGACCCCATGCAACAGCACATGCTGTTCGTCAGTAGCACGCACCCTGCCCTGTAAAGCCATGTCAAGAAGGAGCCACTGCAGGCAGGGCGTGCTGACCTGAATGGGGGCTGAGGAGGGGAGGGTGGGCAGATACTCTGCCCATGTGGGTCCATCGCTGTATCGGCCGTTGGTGTACCATTGGGGGTCCGGCACGCTGTTGTAAGGACTGACTGCAAAGCGCCTGGGGACAGGACAGCAGGGGGAGGGCAGGCAGAAGCCGGCCCCATCATCGTGGCTGATGTCATCGTGATCAGCACCAAAGCCTGCAGTCGACCTGGTCCTGTCCGATCGGACGACGGCATCGGCAGCACGCTGCTGTTGGTGGCCACTGGTCAATGCTGCTAAGACTGACGCGGCGGCAGATGGCGTTGCGTAATGGATGACGCTGCTGAGGCCTGTCGAGGCGTCTCACCGGCCCACGTCGCTGATGCTGTCGCCGAGGACGATAAACTGCAAGGCTGGTGGGGCTTGTAGAAGCAGGCGCCCAGCGACGGTGTAGTGCACAACAAGCAGACAGACCGCACCGGCCAACAGGCGCGATGCAGAGGTCATCTTGGACTCCTCGCTTGCACCTGCGACCAGTGACAGCTATCGACGTGCTGGTGCTCCAGTCCGGCGGTGTGACCAACCGGAACGTTGTGCCAGCCCCACTCAGAGCTCGGATTAGTACCGTGTGTACAATGCGCTCGTGAGTATTACGCAGCCCAGCTCACGGAGACGCCCTTCCTCTCCTTCCTTTTCGGTCAACATTGGCTTAGCCGGTCCTCACTAACGGAAAACCTACCCCGGCAATCAAACGGTAGCCGCATCGCAGCCATTTGTCATCTTTCATAAATCCGCACATCCCTTGATAGAGCACTGTGTAAGAACCGCTGTTTAATGCGACTCTTGATGTACAATCAAATGTGTTGGACGTAGGGGCAGTTTAAAGTGAGCATCTCATTCAGTGATGCGCTTTCCAAAGTTACAAAGTGGGGTGGGGTGGGGTGGGGTGGGGTGGGGTGGGGTGGGGTGGGGTGGGGTGGGGTGGGGTGGGGTGGGGTGGGGTGGGGTGGGGTGGGGTGGGGTGGGGTGGGGTGGGGTGGGGTGGGGTGGGGTGGGGTGGGGTGGGGTGGGGTGGGGTGGGGTGGGGTGGGGTGGGGTGGGGTGGGGTGGGGTGGGGTGGGGTGGGGTGGGGTGGGGTGGGGTGGGGTGGGGTGGGGTGGGGTGGGGTGGGGTGGGGTGGGGTGGGGTGGGGTGGGGTGGGGTGGGGTGGGGTGGGGTGGGGTGGGGTGGGGTGGGGTGGGGTGGGGTGGGGTGGGGTGGGGTGGGGTGGGGTGGGGTGGGGTGGGGTGGGGTGGGGTGGGGTGGGGTGGGGTGGGGTGGGGTGGGGTGGGGTGGGGTGGGGTGGGGTGGGGTGGGGTGGGGTGGGGTGGGGTGGGGTGGGGTGGGGTGGGGTGGGGTGGGGTGGGGTGGGGTGGGGTGGGGTGGGGTGGGGTGGGGTGGGGTGGGGTGGGGTGGGGTGGGGTGGGGTGGGGTGGGGTGGGGTGGGGTGGGGTGGGGTGGGGTGGGGTGGGGTGGGGTGGGGTGGGGTGGGGTGGGGTGGGGTGGGGTGGGGTGGGGTGGGGTGGGGTGGGGTGGGGTGGGGTGGGGTGGGGTGGGGTGGGGTGGGGTGGGGTGGGGTGGGGTGGGGTGGGGTGGGGTGGGGTGGGGTGGGGTGGGGTGGGGTGGGGTGGGGTGGGGTGGGGTGGGGTGGGGTGGGGTGGGGTGGGGTGGGGTGGGGTGGGGTGGGGTGGGGTGGGGTGGGGTGGGGTGGGGTGGGGTGGGGTGGGGTGGGGTGGGGTGGGGTGGGGTGGGGTGGGGTGGGGTGGGGTGGGGTGGGGTGGGGTGGGGTGGGGTGGGGTGGGGTGGGGTGGGGTGGGGTGGGGTGGGGTGGGGTGGGGTGGGGTGGGGTGGGGTGGGGTGGGGTGGGGTGGGGTGGGGTGGGGTGGGGTGGGGTGGGGTGGGGTGGGGTGGGGTGGGGTGGGGTGGGGTGGGGTGGGGTGGGGTGGGGTGGGGTGGGGTGGGGTGGGGTGGGGTGGGGTGGGGTGGGGTGGGGTGGGGTGGGGTGGGGTGGGGTGGGGTGGGGTGGGGTGGGGTGGGGTGGGGTGGGGTGGGGTGGGGTGGGGTGGGGTGGGGTGGGGTGGGGTGGGGTGGGGTGGGGTGGGGTGGGGTGGGGTGGGGTGGGGTGGGGTGGGGTGGGGTGGGGTGGGGTGGGGTGGGGTGGGGTGGGGTGGGGTGGGGTGGGGTGGGGTGGGGTGGGGTGGGGTGGGGTGGGGTGGGGTGGGGTGGGGTGGGGTGGGGTGGGGTGGGGTGGGGTGGGGTGGGGTGGGGTGGGGTGGGGTGGGGTGGGGTGGGGTGGGGTGGGGTGGGGTGGGGTGGGGTGGGGTGGGGTGGGGTGGGGTGGGGTGGGGTGGGGTGGGGTGGGGTGGGGTGGGGTGGGGTGGGGTGGGGTGGGGTGGGGTGGGGTGGGGTGGGGTGGGGTGGGGTGGGGTGGGGTGGGGTGGGGTGGGGTGGGGTGGGGTGGGGTGGGG
>JASKMD010000009.1:3756330-3774401 GCA_030144725.1 Haematococcus lacustris
TACCCGCCCAGCATCACGTGGCGCAGGAGCAGGCTCAAGGACAGGAGCAAGGAGGAGCCGGGGCGGTTGGCAGGGGAGGGGGGCGGGCAAGGGGGCGGGGCGGGGGCAGGGGGCGAGGGCGTGGAGGAGGTGGAGGGCGTAGGGGAGCAGGGGGCGGGGCGGGAGGGCAGGCTGCCGACCCAGCTGACGAGGGGCCTGGCACCTGGCCTAAGGAGGAGTGGCTCTTGGGCCCCTGGGCTCACCTGCAGCTGGACCCTCAGGTGTGGGGCATGGGCACCACCACCCTCCTGGAATTCTCGGTCAAGCATGCCAGGGTGCGCCTCCACCAGCTCCAGCGCGTCAGTGCCGACCCCCTCTACCCACCAGGTGGGGGCCTGTGGCCAGCGATGTGGGGTGTGCGCCCCCCTCGGGCAGCGGGCGAACCGGAGGTGGCAGCGGTGGCTGATGGGGCCCTGAGGGAGCTGGAGCTCAAGTGGGAGGCCAGCGTGCAGCAGGTGGCAGGCCAGGGGGCAGCGGGGGAGCGGGAGCAGCAGGGCAGGGATGTGGAGGAGCGGCTCGCCGAGGAGGTGCAGGGCAGCCAACCGCCTCGCTGGCTGGACACCTCCGCCAGGGCGCACCAGCGACCCTCGCCGCAGATGAGGGCGGCCCAGCAGGCTGAGCGGCAGCTGGAGGCCCAGCAGCGGCGTGGGGGCAGGCAGCCAGTTGCTCAGCCCGCCCCCCGGGCCGACACCGCGGACCAGCTGGCTGTGGGTGTTCAGGCGGGCCAGCCGTGTGCGAAGGTGTGGAAGGAGCTGCTAGACCCCACCCTCCGTCGGGAGCACGTCATCGTAGCCTGGCGGGTGCTTCACGCCAGCCTCATGGTGGGGGCCTTGTGGGGCCACATCCTCAAGGGTACGGCTGCCCCGGGCTCTTCCGCCTGCCGCTTCTGCCAGCCGGGGCACTTGGAGACCCTCACCCACGCCTTCCTGACCTGCCCCGCCGTGGTCCCAGCCTGGGAGTGGGTGCTGGACGTGTACGGCCGCCTCACAGGCACCCGCCCCCCCTCAGGCGACGCCATGCTGCTCCTCAGTGGGCGCCCCACCCGCGGCGAGGCCCCCCCCTTTCAGCCCCCTGACAGCCTGCTGTGGCTGCGGCTGCGCGTTGCCTACCTGGGCGCAGTGTGGCGCCTCCGCAGCTCAGGAGCCGCTACAGCCCTGCAGCCACAACAGGTGGCGAGGCGGGTCGTGGAGGAGGTCATCTCCACCCTCACCACGGCCGTCAAGCGGGACTGGCATCGGGTGGGGAGGGACATCCGCGTGGGCCTCTGCGGCGCTGTGCCCTCCACCTGGTTCAAGGGAAAGGACCCGGAGCTGGACGCTGCCCACTTCGACCAGCTGTGGCCCGAGGCGTCGGGGGGCTGGTTTGCCAAGCAGCCCAGGAGGGAGCGGAGGGGAGGGCAGGAGGGGGCAGAGGGGAGGGTTGGGGCAGGAGGAGTGGAGGAGGAGAGGGCAGCAGGGAGGCCTAGGCATGGGGAGGGCAGGGCGCAGGGGGGGGGAGAGCTGTTTGTTCGCCTCTCCTTGCAGTGGCCCGTCCCCTTCCACGTCGAGCCAGCCTGAGATGCAGGGTTGCTGCTGGGGGCTTCGTGCGTTCTTTGGGTGGGGTGGGCTAGGCCTCGGGGGTTTGACTGGGTGTCAGGGGACCGGGGGCTTAGGTGGTCTTGGTTCGAGTGCTGGGGGTAGGGTTTAAGGCTTCAGGTCGAGGGGCTGGGCTTAGGCTCGTGTGGGTAGTTTGTGGGGAGGGTCTGGGGAGGTGAGTAGAGCTAGGGTGGAGGGCGTTGGTGTGGGGGAGTGTCTTGACGTTGTCCAAGGGAGGGGGTTGCTTGGGCTGTGTGGACCTTTGCTTGGGGTGTGTGGACCGCTGTGTTTAGGTGGGGTGCTTGGGGATCGTGTGTGGGGGAACCTTGTTTGTTATAGTCTTCTCTTTTCTTTCTTTCTTTAGTCACTCTCACTCTCTTGTAATGCTCCTCCTTAAAAAAAAAAAAAAAAACCCCATGAGGAGGAGGAGGCGGTCGGCGGCTGACGGGAGGCTAGCGGGGAGGCACTCTGCGTAGAACGCTGGCCGCTCTGCCTGCTGCGCCGGGGCGTACACGCACACTAGGGACACGGGCCTGCCTGCGAGCTCCCCGTCTACCCGCAGCACCCGCCCCTGGGCCCCCTCTGCCTGCAGCTGCACCTGGGTGCACCCCTGGAGGATGGTGGAGGGCTTGACCAATACCAGATAGCCTTGGGAGCTGCCGGTGCCAGGGGTGTAAAACCACTGCCCCCGCCAGGCGGGCTTGGCCCCGAGTGGGCTTCTGCCCACTGCCACACGCTCTCCGCCCTATGGCACTCTTGGAGGAACACCACTTGCGCCGGGCTGTCAGCGGCCCAGTCAAGCAGGGCCTGCAGTTTGTGCGGCTGGGCAAGGCCTTGCACGTTGAGGGTGACTGCCATGATTATGGCGGCCACACCTGGGCGTGGCATGGCTAGTCCTGGCTCGCCCCCGCGCGGGCTACGCGTGTGTAGAGGAGGGTGGGTGGGCTGGGAAGGGGAGGCGGACCTGGCGAAGAAGGAGGGCCGGGGGGGGGGGGGGCGGGGTGGCCTCGATGCACGCCAACTTGGCCCCCGGGCGGCGCAGGCGGACCCGAGGCTCACGTGAATAGATGGCCAGCGGGGGCCGCAGGGGCAGAGGACCGAATTGCTCGACCTCTTCCCCAGCGTGCCCTGCCTGCTCCGGCTGCTGCCGCTTAGCCACCCTGGGCCTGCCCTCCCGGACCCCTGCTGACTCAGCTACAGGGCTGTCACAAGAGGCCCCCAGCGAGCTGGCTAGGCTAGCAGTGGGGCTGAGCAGCCCGTAGCGGCGCACGTGTGGGGACCCATGGCAAAGCTGCGCAGCACGCTGCCTGCCGGCTTGCCAAGGTCTGGTCTGAGCCTCTAGAAAGTGCCCTCCCGCAGAGCCTCCCTTCCCTCCGAGCTGTAACCGGAAGAGGGACTGCCATACCGGCGCCGGCGAGGCCCCCCTCTGGCTGGCTGGGTAGCAGGCTGCGTGCTGTCTCGCCTCGACCTACATTGGGCCTCCCGCTGCCTCTCCTCCCGCCCAGCCCTCCTGTCATCCGGGGAGGGGCGCGGAGGGGCCCTCGCGGCGGTGTCAAGCCAACGGGAAGGCTGACTACCCTGCAGCTCACCGGACCCAACCCGCACTATGCCGAACCGGCTGGCAAGCCCGGTGGAGGGACCAAGCCCCTGGGCTGGGAGATGGGCAACTGCGCCAGGCCCTGTGACCTCCGTGCGGCAAGGGGCGGAGGGGGCCGCTGCCTCGGCGTCCATGGGGTCAAGGGAGAGGGAGCTGGCGGAAGGTTCCCCACCCACCCACTGCCCGGCTGCGGCTAGGCCCCTAGCTGTGGCATCTCTCAGCTTACGGGCAGCGAGCTTGCCCTTGGAGGCCAGCACCGCGCCCTTAGAGAGGGCCTTACCCAGCAACCCCAAGTGCCCCAGGGAGCGCGGAGAGGCTGATGGGGGAATACCAGCAAGGGAGCCAGTGGCAACAGACCCCTCATGAGGCCCGGGAAGGACAGCGGGAGGAATAACAAGGGCGGGAGGGGCGTCCAAGAGGGACTAAGGGGGCCAGAGGGCAGAGGGGCAGGAAGAGGGGTGTGGGGGGAAAGCGCGCAACGGGGCAGAACAGAGCGAGGCGCATGCGCCCGAGCCCCGAAGGCCCTCAAGGCGCTGGGCTGGAAGGTGGTAGGCGTTGGGAAAAGGGTAGTGGGCAAGGGACGGGTAAGGCGTGGGCGATTCAAAACCATCGGAGATGGCACGCCCCGCCCCCGCCCCCGCCCCCGCCCCCGCCCCCGCCCCCGCCCCCGCCCCCGCCCCCGCCCCCGCCCCCGCCCCCGCCCCCGCCCCCGCCCCCGCCCCCGCCCCCGCCCCCGCCCCCGCCCCCGCCCCCCGCCCCCGCCCCCGCCCCCGCCCCCGCCCCCGCCCCCGCCCCCGCCCCCGCCCCCGCCCCCGCCCCGCCCCGCCCCGCCCCCGCCCCGCCCCAGCCCCAGCCCCAGCCCCAGCCCCAGCCCCAGCCCCAGCCCCAGCCCCAGACCCAGCCCCAGACCCAGACCCAGACCCAGCCCCAGACCCAGCCCCAGACCCAGCCCCAGCCCCAGCCCCAGACCCAGCCCCAGACCAGACCCAGACCCTGGCAGCCTCTGACCCACAGCCTGCTGGCAGACCCTTCTCACGGCCTCAGCTCTTGGGTCACCACCGATCCACCGCCCCTTCCTCGCGAGGCATCAGCCACCGGCTGCAAGCTCACGTGGCAGCCTTGGCTCAACTCAAGCTGTTCTGTTCCGTGCCCCCGGCTAGCTAGTCCTTCTTCTCGGTGCTGGTGAAGCCGCTGTGGTAAATTGCACAAGTCCGCATGAACCCAGCAGCCCCCCTGCTCCCTCGCCCCCACCCCCGCCAGGGCGGCGGCCTCTCCTAGGTTTTTTTCAAGGAAGAGCATTACAAGAGAGAGTGAGATTAGAGAAAAGAAGAAAAGAGAAGACTACAAAAGACATGGTTCCACCATACACGATACCCAAGTACCCCACCCAATCACAGCTGTCTACACACCCCAAGCAAAGGTCCACCCCCCCCATGCAAAGGTCCACACAACCCAAGCAACCCCCTCCCTAGGACAACGTCAAGACACTCCCCCACACCAACGCCCTCCACCCTAGCTCACCTCCCCAGGCCCTCCCCAGACCCTCCCCACAAAACTACCCACACGAGCCTAAGTTCCGCCCCTCGACCTGAAACCGAGAACCCTACCCCCAACGCCCAAACCAAGACCACCTAAGCCCCCGGTCCCCTGACACCCAGACAACCCCCCGAAGCCTAGCCCACCCCACCCACCGAACGCCCTAAGCCCCCACCAGCAACCCTGAAGCTCAGGCTGGCTCGACGGGGAAGGGGACGGGCCACTGCAAGGAGAGGCGAACCACTAGCTCTCCCCCCCACTGCGCCCTGCCCTCCCCCTGCCTATGCCTCCCTGCTGCCCTCCCCTCCTCCCCTCCTCCTGCCCCAACCCTCCCCTCTGCCCCCTCCTGCCCTCCCCTCCGCTCCCTCCTGGGCTGCTTGGCAAACCAGCCCCCCGACGCCTCGGGCCACAGCTGGTCGAAGTGGGCAGCGTCCAGCTCCGGGTCCTTTCCCTTGAACCAGGTGGAGGGCACAGCGCCGCAGAGGCCCACGCGGATGTCCCTCCCCACCCGATGCCAGTCCCGCTTGACGGCCGTGGTGAGGGTGGAGATGACCTCCTCCACGATCCGCCTCGCCACCTGTTGTGGCTGCAGGGCTGTAGCGGCTCCTGAGCTGCGGAGGCGCCACACTGCGCCCAGGTAGGCAACGCGCAGCCGCAGCCACAGCAGGCTGTCAGGGGGCTTAAAGGGGGGGGCCTCGCCGCGGGTGGGGCGCCCACTGAGGAGCAGCATGGCGTCGCCTGAGGGGGGGCGGGTGCATGTGAGGCGGCCGTACACGTCCAGCACCCACTCCCAGGCTGGGACCACGGCGGGGCAGGTCAAGAAGGCGTGGGTGAGGGTCTCCAAGTGCCCTGGCTGGCAGAAGCGGCAGGCGGAAGAGCCCGGGGCAGCCGCACCCTTGAGGATGTGACCCCACAAGGCCCCCACCATGAGGCTGGCGTGAAGCACCCGCCAGGCAACGATGACATGCTCCCGACGGAGGGTGGGGTCTAGCAGCTCCTTCCACACCTTCGCACACGGCTGGCCCGCCTGAACACCCACAGCCAGCTGGTCCACGGTGTCGGCCCGGGGGGCGGGCTGAGCAACTGGCTGCCTGCCCCCACGCCGCTGCTGGGCCTCCAGCTGCCGCTCAGCCTGCTGGGCCGCCCTCATCTGCGGCGAGGGTCGCTGGTGCGCCCTGGCGGAGGTGTCAAGCCAGCGAGGCGGTTGGCTGCCCTGCACCTCCTCGGCGAGCCGCTCCTCCACATCCCTGCCCTGCTGCTCCCGCTTCCCCGCTGCCCCCTGGCCTGCCACCTGCTGCACGCTGGCCTCCCACTTGAGCTCCAGCTCCCTCAGGGCCCCATCAGCCACCGCTGCCACCTCCGGTTCGCCCGCTGCCCGGGGGGGGCGCACACCCCACAGCGCTGGCCACAGGCCCCCACCTGGTGGGTAGAGGGGGTCGGCACTGACGCGCTGGAGCTGGTGGAGGCGCACCCTGGCATGCTTGACAGAGAAGTCCAGGAGGGTGGTGGTGCCCATGCCCCACACCTGAGGGTCCAGCTGCAGGTGAGCCCAGGGGCCCAAGAGCCACTCCTCCTTAGGCCAGGTGCCAGGCCCCTCGTCAGCTGGGTCGGCAGCCTGCCCTCCCGCCCCGCCCCCTGCTCCCCTACGCCCTCCACCTCCTCCACGCCCCCGCCCCCGCCCCCGCCCCCGCCCCTGCCCCCGCCCCCGCCCCCGCCCCCGCCCCCGCCCCCGCCCCCGCCCCCGCCCCCGCCCCCGCCCCGCCCCCGCCCCCCGCCCCCGCCCCCGCCCCCGCCCCCGCCCCCGCCCCCGCCCCCGCCCCCGCCCCCCGCCCCCGCCCCCGCCCCCGCCCCCGCCCCCGCCCCCGCCCCCGCCCCCGCCCCCGCCCCCGCCCCCGCCCCCGCCCCCGCCCCCGCCCCCGCCCCCGCCCCCCGCCCCCGCCCCCGCCCCCGCCCCCGCCCCCGCCCCCGCCCCAGCCCCCGCCCCCGCCCCCGCCCCCGCCCCCGCCCCAGCCCCAGCCCCCGCCCCCGCCCCCGCCCCCGCCCCAGCCCCAGCCCCCGCCCCCGCCCCAGCCCCCGCCCCCGCCCCCGCCCCAGCCCCAGCCCCAGCCCCAGCCCCAGCCCCAGCCCCAGCCCCAGCCCCAGCCCCGGCCCCAGCCCCAGCCCCAGACCCAGCCCCAGACCCGACCCAGACCCTGGCAGCCTCTGACCCACAGCCTGCTGGCAGACCCTTCTCACGGCCTCAGCTCTTGGGTCACCACCGATCCACCGCCCCTTCCTCGCGAGGCATCAGCCACCGGCTGCAAGCTCACGTGGCAGCCTTGGCTCAACTCAAGCTGTTCTGTTCCGTGCCCCCGGCTAGCTAGTCCTTCTTCTCGGTGCTGGTGAAGCCGCTGTGGTAAATTGCACAAGTCCGCATGAACCCAGCAGCCCCCCTGCTCCCTCGCCCCCACCCCCGCCAGGGCGGCGGCCTCTCCTAGGTGCTGCGCCGCCTGCACCTCAGCCCCCCCCTCTCGCTCCACCCGCACCAGCTGCCGCACGAGGTGAGCCCTAGCCGCTACCTAGGCGCCCTGCGCTGCTGCAGGTCACGCGGCGCGCGGCGCTTGGCTCGCAGGAACTGATGGGCGCGCAGGACCAGGCCCTGCCTGAGGCTGGCCCACCTAGCCCTGTGCCCATCTCTTGGCAGCCCCAGCTGACTCGCAGCCTCGTGGTGTTGTTCTTGCGCCTGAAGGAAGTCCTAGGAGGAATAGAGGAGGGTGGGTGGGCTTGGAAGGGGAGGCGGACCTGGCGAAGAAGGAGGGCCGGGGGGGGGGGGGCGGGGTGGCCTCGATGCACGCCAACTTGGCCCCCGGGCGGCGCAGGCGGACCCGAGGCTCACGTGAATAGATGGCCAGCGGGGGCCGCAGGGGCAGAGGACCGAATTGCTCGACCTCTTCCCCAGCGTGCCCTGCCTGCTCCGGCTGCTGCCGCTTAGCCACCCTGGGCCTGCCCTCCCGGACCCCTGCTGACTCAGCTACAGGGCTGTCACAAGAGGCCCCCAGCGAGCTGGCTAGGCTAGCAGTGGGGCTGAGCAGCCCGTAGCGGCGCACGTGTGGGGACCCATGGCAAAGCTGCGCAGCACGCTGCCTGCCGGCTTGCCAAGGTCTGGTCTGAGCCTCTAGAAAGTGCCCTCCCGCAGAGCCTCCCTTCCCTCCGAGCTGTAACCGGAAGAGGGACTGCCATACCGGCGCCGGCGAGGCCCCCCTCTGGCTGGCTGGGTAGCAGGCTGCGTGCTGTCTCGCCTCGACCTACATTGGGCCTCCCGCTGCCTCTCCTCCCGCCCAGCCCTCCTGTCATCCGGGGAGGGGCGCGGAGGGGCCCTCGCGGCGGTGTCAAGCCAACGGGAAGGCTGACTACCCTGCAGCTCACCGGACCCAACCCGCACTATGCCGAACCGGCTGGCAAGCCCGGTGGAGGGACCAAGCCCCTGGGCTGGGAGATGGGCAACTGCGCCAGGCCCTGTGACCTCCGTGCGGCAAGGGGCGGAGGGGGCCGCTGCCTCGGCGTCCATGGGGTCAAGGGAGAGGGAGCTGGCGGAAGGTTCCCCACCCACCCACTGCCCGGCTGCGGCTAGGCCCCTAGCTGTGGCATCTCTCAGCTTACGGGCAGCGAGCTTGCCCTTGGAGGCCAGCACCGCGCCCTTAGAGAGGGCCTTACCCAGCAACCCCAAGTGCCCCAGGGAGCGCGGAGAGGCTGATGGGGGAATACCAGCAAGGGAGCCAGTGGCAACAGACCCCTCATGAGGCCCGGGAAGGACAGCGGGAGGAATAACAAGGGCGGGAGGGGCGTCCAAGAGGGACTAAGGGGGCCAGAGGGCAGAGGGGCAGGAAGAGGGGTGTGGGGGGAAAGCGCGCAACGGGGCAGAACAGAGCGAGGCGCATGCGCCCGAGCCCCGAAGGCCCTCAAGGCGCTGGGCTGGAAGGTGGTAGGCGTTGGGAAAAGGGTAGTGGGCAAGGGACGGGTAAGGCGTGGGCGATTCAAAACCATCGGAGATGGCACGCCCCGCCCCCGCCCCCGCCCCCGCCCCCGCCCCCGCCCCCGCCCCCGCCCCCGCCCCCGCCCCCGCCCCCGCCCCCCGCCCCCGCCCCCGCCCCCGCCCCCGCCCCCGCCCCCGCCCCCGCCCCCGCCCCCGCCCCCGCCCCCGCCCCCGCCCCCGCCCCCGCCCCCGCCCCCGCCCCCGCCCCCGCCCCCGCCCCCGCCCCCGCCCCCGCCCCCGCCCCCGCCCCCGCCCCCGCCCCGCCCCAGCCCCAGCCCCCGCCCCCGCCCCCGCCCCCGCCCCCGCCCCCGCCCCCGCCCCCGCCCCGCCCCCGCCCCCGCCCCCGCCCCCGCCCCCGCCCCCGCCCCCGCCCCCGCCCCCGCCCCCGCCCCAGCCCCCGCCCCCGCCCCCGCCCCAGCCCCCGCCCCCGCCCCAGCCCCCGCCCCCGCCCCCGCCCCAGCCCCAGCCCCAGCCCCCAGCCCCCGCCCCCGCCCCCGCCCCAGCCCCCGCCCCCGCCCCCGCCCCCGCCCCAGCCCCAGCCCCAGCCCCAGCCCCAGCCCCAGCCCCAGCCCCAGCCCCAGCCCCAGCCCCAGCCCCAGCCCCAGCCCCAGCCCCAGCCCCAGACCCAGCCCCAGACCCGACCCAGACCCTGGCAGCCTCTGACCCACAGCCTGCTGGCAGACCCTTCTCACGGCCTCAGCTCTTGGGTCACCACCGATCCACCGCCCCTTCCTCGCGAGGCATCAGCCACCGGCTGCAAGCTCACGTGGCAGCCTTGGCTCAACTCAAGCTGTTCTGTTCCGTGCCCCCGGCTAGCTAGTCCTTCTTCTCGGTGCTGGTGAAGCCGCTGTGGTAAATTGCACAAGTCCGCATGAACCCAGCAGCCCCCCTGCTCCCTCGCCCCCACCCCCGCCAGGGCGGCGGCCTCTCCTAGGTGCTGCGCCGCCTGCACCTCAGCCCCCCCCTCTCGCTCCACCCGCACCAGCTGCCGCACGAGGTGAGCCCTAGCCGCTACCTAGGCGCCCTGCGCTGCTGCAGGTCACGCGGCGCGCGGCGCTTGGCTCGCAGGAACTGATGGGCGCGCAGGACCAGGCCCTGCCTGAGGCTGGCCCACCTAGCCCTGTGCCCATCTCTTGGCAGCCCCAGCTGACTCGCAGCCTCGTGGTGTTGTTCTTGCGCCTGAGGAAGTCCTAGGAGGAGTAGAGGAGGGTGGGTGGGCTTGGAAGGGGAGGCGGACCTGGCGAAGAAGGAGGGCCGGGGGGGGGGGGGGCGGGGTGGCCTCGATGCACGCCAACTTGGCCCCCGGGCGGCGCAGGCGGACCCGAGGCTCACGTGAATAGATGGCCAGCGGGGGCCGCAGGGGCAGAGGACCGAATTGCTCGACCTCTTCCCCAGCGTGCCCTGCCTGCTCCGGCTGCTGCCGCTTAGCCACCCTGGGCCTGCCCTCCCGGACCCCTGCTGACTCAGCTACAGGGCTGTCACAAGAGGCCCCCAGCGAGCTGGCTAGGCTAGCAGTGGGGCTGAGCAGCCCGTAGCGGCGCACGTGTGGGGACCCATGGCAAAGCTGCGCAGCACGCTGCCTGCCGGCTTGCCAAGGTCTGGTCTGAGCCTCTAGAAAGTGCCCTCCCGCAGAGCCTCCCTTCCCTCCGAGCTGTAACCGGAAGAGGGACTGCCATACCGGCGCCGGCGAGGCCCCCCTCTGGCTGGCTGGGTAGCAGGCTGCGTGCTGTCTCGCCTCGACCTACATTGGGCCTCCCGCTGCCTCTCCTCCCGCCCAGCCCTCCTGTCATCCGGGGAGGGGCGCGGAGGGGCCCTCGCGGCGGTGTCAAGCCAACGGGAAGGCTGACTACCCTGCAGCTCACCGGACCCAACCCGCACTATGCCGAACCGGCTGGCAAGCCCGGTGGAGGGACCAAGCCCCTGGGCTGGGAGATGGGCAACTGCGCCAGGCCCTGTGACCTCCGTGCGGCAAGGGGCGGAGGGGGCCGCTGCCTCGGCGTCCATGGGGTCAAGGGAGAGGGAGCTGGCGGAAGGTTCCCCACCCACCCACTGCCCGGCTGCGGCTAGGCCCCTAGCTGTGGCATCTCTCAGCTTACGGGCAGCGAGCTTGCCCTTGGAGGCCAGCACCGCGCCCTTAGAGAGGGCCTTACCCAGCAACCCCAAGTGCCCCAGGGAGCGCGGAGAGGCTGATGGGGGAATACCAGCAAGGGAGCCAGTGGCAACAGACCCCTCATGAGGCCCGGGAAGGACAGCGGGAGGAATAACAAGGGCGGGAGGGGCGTCCAAGAGGGACTAAGGGGGCCAGAGGGCAGAGGGGCAGGAAGAGGGGTGTGGGGGGAAAGCGCGCAACGGGGCAGAACAGAGCGAGGCGCATGCGCCCGAGCCCCGAAGGCCCTCAAGGCGCTGGGCTGGAAGGTGGTAGGCGTTGGGAAAAGGGTAGTGGGCAAGGGACGGGTAAGGCGTGGGCGATTCAAAACCATCGGAGATGGCACGCCCCGCCCCCGCCCCCGCCCCCGCCCCCGCCCCCGCCCCCGCCCCCGCCCCCGCCCCCGCCCCCGCCCCCGCCCCCGCCCCCGCCCCCGCCCCCGCCCCCGCCCCCGCCCCCGCCCCCGCCCCCGCCCCCGCCCCCGCCCCCGCCCCCGCCCCCGCCCCCGCCCCCGCCCCCGCCCCCGCCCCCGCCCCCGCCCCCGCCCCCGCCCCCGCCCCCGCCCCCGCCCCCGCCCCCGCCCCCGCCCCCCGCCCCCGCCCCCGCCCCCGCCCCCGCCCCCGCCCCCGCCCCCGCCCCCGCCCCCGCCCCCGCCCCCGCCCCCGCCCCCGCCCCCGCCCCCGCCCCCGCCCCCGCCCCCGCCCCCGCCCCCGCCCCCGCCCCCGCCCCCGCCCCCGCCCCCGCCCCCGCCCCCGCCCCCGCCCCAGCCCCCGCCCCCGCCCCAGCCCCCGCCCCCGCCCCCGCCCCAGCCCCAGCCCCAGCCCCAGCCCCCGCCCCCGCCCCCGCCCCCGCCCCCGCCCCCGCCCCCGCCCCCGCCCCAGCCCCAGCCCCAGCCCCAGCCCCAGCCCCAGCCCCAGCCCCAGCCCCAGCCCCAGCCCCAGCCCCAGCCCCAGCCCCAGCCCCAGCCCCAGACCCAGCCCCAGACCCGACCCAGACCCTGGCAGCCTCTGACCCACAGCCTGCTGGCAGACCCTTCTCACGGCCTCAGCTCTTGGGTCACCACCGATCCACCGCCCCTTCCTCGCGAGGCATCAGCCACCGGCTGCAAGCTCACGTGGCAGCCTTGGCTCAACTCAAGCTGTTCTGTTCCGTGCCCCCGGCTAGCTAGTCCTTCTTCTCGGTGCTGGTGAAGCCGCTGTGGTAAATTGCACAAGTCCGCATGAACCCAGCAGCCCCCCTGCTCCCTCGCCCCCACCCCCGCCAGGGCGGCGGCCTCTCCTAGGTGCTGCGCCGCCTGCACCTCAGCCCCCCCCTCTCGCTCCACCCGCACCAGCTGCCGCACGAGGTGAGCCCTAGCCGCTACCTAGGCGCCCTGCGCTGCTGCAGGTCACGCGGCGCGCGGCGCTTGGCTCGCAGGAACTGATGGGCGCGCAGGACCAGGCCCTGCCTGAGGCTGGCCCACCTAGCCCTGTGCCCATCTCTTGGCAGCCCCAGCTGACTCGCAGCCTCGTGGTGTTGTTCTTGCGCCTGAGGAAGTCCTAGGAGGAGTAGAGGAGGGTGGGTGGGCTTGGAAGGGGAGGCGGACCTGGCGAAGAAGGAGGGCCGGGGGGGGGGGGGGCGGGGTGGCCTCGATGCACGCCAACTTGGCCCCCGGGCGGCGCAGGCGGACCCGAGGCTCACGTGAATAGATGGCCAGCGGGGGCCGCAGGGGCAGAGGACCGAATTGCTCGACCTCTTCCCCAGCGTGCCCTGCCTGCTCCGGCTGCTGCCGCTTAGCCACCCTGGGCCTGCCCTCCCGGACCCCTGCTGACTCAGCTACAGGGCTGTCACAAGAGGCCCCCAGCGAGCTGGCTAGGCTAGCAGTGGGGCTGAGCAGCCCGTAGCGGCGCACGTGTGGGGACCCATGGCAAAGCTGCGCAGCACGCTGCCTGCCGGCTTGCCAAGGTCTGGTCTGAGCCTCTAGAAAGTGCCCTCCCGCAGAGCCTCCCTTCCCTCCGAGCTGTAACCGGAAGAGGGACTGCCATACCGGCGCCGGCGAGGCCCCCCTCTGGCTGGCTGGGTAGCAGGCTGCGTGCTGTCTCGCCTCGACCTACATTGGGCCTCCCGCTGCCTCTCCTCCCGCCCAGCCCTCCTGTCATCCGGGGAGGGGCGCGGAGGGGCCCTCGCGGCGGTGTCAAGCCAACGGGAAGGCTGACTACCCTGCAGCTCACCGGACCCAACCCGCACTATGCCGAACCGGCTGGCAAGCCCGGTGGAGGGACCAAGCCCCTGGGCTGGGAGATGGGCAACTGCGCCAGGCCCTGTGACCTCCGTGCGGCAAGGGGCGGAGGGGGCCGCTGCCTCGGCGTCCATGGGGTCAAGGGAGAGGGAGCTGGCGGAAGGTTCCCCACCCACCCACTGCCCGGCTGCGGCTAGGCCCCTAGCTGTGGCATCTCTCAGCTTACGGGCAGCGAGCTTGCCCTTGGAGGCCAGCACCGCGCCCTTAGAGAGGGCCTTACCCAGCAACCCCAAGTGCCCCAGGGAGCGCGGAGAGGCTGATGGGGGAATACCAGCAAGGGAGCCAGTGGCAACAGACCCCTCATGAGGCCCGGGAAGGACAGCGGGAGGAATGACAAGGGCGGGAGGGGCGTCCAAGAGGGACTAAGGGGGCCAGAGGGCAGAGGGGCAGGAAAAGGGGTGTGGGGGGAAAGCGCGCAACGGGGCAGAACAGAGCGAGGCGCATGCGCCCGAGCCCCGAAGGCCCTCAAGGCGCTGGGCTGGAAGGTGGTAGGCGTTGGGAAAAGGGTAGTGGGCAAGGGACGGGTAAGGCGTGGGCGATTCAAAACCATCGGAGATGGCACGCCCCGCCCCCGCCCCCGCCCCCGCCCCCGCCCCCGCCCCCGCCCCCGCCCCCGCCCCCGCCCCCGCCCCCGCCCCCGCCCCCGCCCCCGCCCCCGCCCCCGCCCCCGCCCCCGCCCCCGCCCCCGCCCCCGCCCCCGCCCCCGCCCCCGCCCCCGCCCCCGCCCCCGCCCCCGCCCCCGCCCCCGCCCCCGCCCCCGCCCCCGCCCCCGCCCCCGCCCCCGCCCCCGCCCCAGCCCCCGCCCCCGCCCCCGCCCCCGCCCCGCCCCGCCCCCGCCCCCGCCCCCGCCCCCGCCCCCGCCCCCGCCCCCGCCCCCGCCCCCGCCCCCGCCCCCGCCCCCGCCCCCGCCCCCGCCCCCGCCCCCGCCCCCGCCCCCGCCCCCGCCCCCGCCCCCGCCCCCGCCCCCGCCCCCGCCCCCGCCCCCGCCCCCGCCCCCGCCCCCGCCCCCGCCCCCGCCCCCGCCCCCGCCCCCGCCCCCGCCCCCGCCCCCGCCCCCGCCCCCGCCCCCGCCCCCGCCCCCGCCCCCGCCCCCGCCCCCGCCCCCGCCCCCGCCCCCGCCCCCGCCCCCGCCCCCGCCCCCGCCCCCGCCCCCGCCCCCGCCCCCGCCCCCGCCCCCGCCCCCGCCCCCCCGCCCCCGCCCCCGCCCCCGCCCCCGCCCCCGCCCCCGCCCCCGCCCCCGCCCCCGCCCCGCCCCGCCCCCGCCCCCGCCCCCGCCCCCGCCCCCGCCCCCGCCCCCGCCCCCGCCCCCGCCCCCGCCCCAGCCCCCGCCCCCGCCCCAGCCCCCGCCCCCGCCCCAGCCCCCGCCCCCGCCCCCGCCCCAGCCCCAGCCCCAGCCCCAGCCCCCGCCCCCGCCCCCGCCCCCGCCCCCGCCCCCGCCCCAGCCCCAGCCCCAGCCCCAGCCCCAGCCCCAGCCCCAGCCCCAGCCCCAGCCCCAGCCCCAGCCCCAGCCCCAGACCCAGCCCCAGCCCCAGCCCCAGACCCAGCCCCAGACCCGACCCAGACCCTGGCAGCCTCTGACCCACAGCCTGCTGGCAGACCCTTCTCACGGCCTCAGCTCTTGGGTCACCACCGATCCACCGCCCCTTCCTCGCGAGGCATCAGCCACCGGCTGCAAGCTCACGTGGCAGCCTTGGCTCAACTCAAGCTGTTCTGTTCCGTGCCCCCGGCTAGCTAGTCCTTCTTCTCGGTGCTGGTGAAGCCGCTGTGGTAAATTGCACAAGTCCGCATGAACCCAGCAGCCCCCCTGCTCCCTCGCCCCCACCCCCGCCAGGGCGGCGGCCTCTCCTAGGTGCTGCGCCGCCTGCACCTCAGCCCCCCCCTCTCGCTCCACCCGCACCAGCTGCCGCACGAGGTGAGCCCTAGCCGCTACCTAGGCGCCCTGCGCTGCTGCAGGTCACGCGGCGCGCGGCGCTTGGCTCGCAGGAACTGATGGGCGCGCAGGACCAGGCCCTGCCTGAGGCTGGCCCACCTAGCCCTGTGCCCATCTCTTGGCAGCCCCAGCTGACTCGCAGCCTCGTGGTGTTGTTCTTGCGCCTGAAGGAAGTCCTAGGAGGAGTAGAGGAGGGTGGGTGGGCTTGGAAGGGGAGGCGGACCTGGCGAAGAAGGAGGGCCGGGGGGGGGGGGGCGGGGTGGCCTCGATGCACGCCAACTTGGCCCCCGGGCGGCGCAGGCGGACCCGAGGCTCACGTGAATAGATGGCCAGCGGGGGCCGCAGGGGCAGAGGACCGAATTGCTCGACCTCTTCCCCAGCGTGCCCTGCCTGCTCCGGCTGCTGCCGCTTAGCCACCCTGGGCCTGCCCTCCCGGACCCCTGCTGACTCAGCTACAGGGCTGTCACAAGAGGCCCCCAGCGAGCTGGCTAGGCTAGCAGTGGGGCTGAGCAGCCCGTAGCGGCGCACGTGTGGGGACCCATGGCAAAGCTGCGCAGCACGCTGCCTGCCGGCTTGCCAAGGTCTGGTCTGAGCCTCTAGAAAGTGCCCTCCCGCAGAGCCTCCCTTCCCTCCGAGCTGTAACCGGAAGAGGGACTGCCATACCGGCGCCGGCGAGGCCCCCCTCTGGCTGGCTGGGTAGCAGGCTGCGTGCTGTCTCGCCTCGACCTACATTGGGCCTCCCGCTGCCTCTCCTCCCGCCCAGCCCTCCTGTCATCCGGGGAGGGGCGCGGAGGGGCCCTCGCGGCGGTGTCAAGCCAACGGGAAGGCTGACTACCCTGCAGCTCACCGGACCCAACCCGCACTATGCCGAACCGGCTGGCAAGCCCGGTGGAGGGACCAAGCCCCTGGGCTGGGAAATGGGCAACTGCGCCAGGCCCTGTGACCTCCGTGCGGCAAGGGGCGGAGGGGGCCGCTGCCTCGGCGTCCATGGGGTCAAGGGAGAGGGAGCTGGCGGAAGGTTCCCCACCCACCCACTGCCCGGCTGCGGCTAGGCCCCTAGCTGTGGCATCTCTCAGCTTACGGGCAGCGAGCTTGCCCTTGGAGGCCAGCACCGCGCCCTTAGAGAGGGCCTTACCCAGCAACCCCAAGTGCCCCAGGGAGCGCGGAGAGGCTGATGAGGGAATACCAGCAAGGGAGCCAGTGGCAACAGACCCCTCATGAGGCCCGGGAAGGACAGCGGGAGGAATGACAAGGGCGGGAGGGGCGTCCAAGAGGGACTAAGGGGGCCAGAGGGCAGAGGGGCAGGAAAAGGGGTGTGGGGGGAAAGCGCGCAACGGGGCAGAACAGAGCGAGGCGCATGCGCCCGAGCCCCGAAGGCCCTCAAGGCGCTGGGCTGGAAGGTGGTAGGCGTTGGGAAAAGGGTAGTGGGCAAGGGACGGGTAAGGCGTGGGCGATTCAAAACCATCGGAGATGGCACGCCCCGCCCCCGCCCCCGCCCCCGCCCCCGCCCCCGCCCCCGCCCCCGCCCCCGCCCCCGCCCCCGCCCCCGCCCCCGCCCCCGCCCCCGCCCCCGCCCCCGCCCCCGCCCCCGCCCCCGCCCCCGCCCCCGCCCCCGCCCCCGCCCCCGCCCCCGCCCCCGCCCCCGCCCCCGCCCCCGCCCCCGCCCCCGCCCCCGCCCCCGCCCCCGCCCCCGCCCCCGCCCCCGCCCCCGCCCCCGCCCCCGCCCCCGCCCCCGCCCCCGCCCCCGCCCCCGCCCCCACCCCCGCCCCGCCCCCGCCCCCGCCCCCGCCCCCGCCCCCGCCCCCGCCCCCGCCCCCGCCCCCGCCCCCGCCCCCGCCCCCGCCCCCGCCCCCGCCCCCGCCCCCGCCCCCGCC
Source organism: Haematococcus lacustris (assembly GCA_030144725.1). NCBI lineage: Eukaryota > Viridiplantae > Chlorophyta > Chlorophyceae > Chlamydomonadales > Haematococcaceae > Haematococcus > Haematococcus lacustris. Next base: position 3,773,317 of record JASKMD010000009.1, read on the forward strand.
CCCGCCCCCGCCCCCGCCCCCGCCCCCGCCCCCGCCCCCGCCCCCGCCCCCGCCCCCGCCCCCGCCCCCGCCCCCGCCCCCGCCCCCGCCCCCGCCCCCGCCCCCGCCCCCGCCCCCGCCCCCGCCCCCGCCCCCGCCCCCGCCCCCGCCCCCGCCCCCGCCCCCGCCCCCGCCCCCGCCCCCGCCCCCGCCCCCGCCCCCGCCCCCGCCCCCGCCCCCGCCCCCGCCCCCGCCCCCGCCCCCGCCCCCGCCCCCGCCCCCGCCCCCGCCCCCGCCCCCGCCCCCGCCCCCGCCCCCGCCCCCGCCCCCGCCCCCGCCCCCGCCCCCGCCCCCGCCCCCGCCCCCGCCCCCGCCCCCGCCCCCGCCCCCGCCCCCGCCCCCGCCCCCGCCCCCGCCCCCGCCCCCGCCCCCGCCCCCGCCCCCGCCCCCGCCCCCGCCCCCGCCCCCGCCCCCGCCCCCGCCCCCGCCCCCGCCCCCGCCCCCGCCCCCGCCCCCGCCCCCGCCCCCGCCCCCGCCCCCGCCCCCGCCCCCGCCCCCGCCCCCGCCCCCGCCCCCGCCCCCGCCCCCGCCCCCGCCCCCGCCCCCGCCCCCGCCCCCGCCCCCGCCCCCGCCCCCGCCCCCGCCCCCGCCCCCGCCCCCGCCCCCGCCCCCGCCCCCGCCCCCGCCCCCGCCCCCGCCCCCGCCCCCGCCCCCGCCCCCGCCCCCGCCCCAGCCCCAGCCCCAGCCCCAGCCCCAGCCCCAGCCCCAGCCCCAGCCCCAGCCCCAGCCCCAGCCCCAGCCCCAGCCCCAGCCCCAGCCCCAGCCCCAGCCCCGGCCCCAGACCCAGCCCCAGACCCAGCCCCAGACCAGACCCAGACCCTGGCAGCCTCTGACCCACAGCCTGCTGGCAGACCCTTCTCACGGCCTCAGCTCTTGGGTCACCACCGATCCACCGCCCCTTCCTCGCGAGGCATCAGCCACCGGCTGCAAGCTCACGTGGCAGCCTTGGCTCAACTCAAGCTGTTCTGTTCCGTGCCCCCGGCTAGCTAGTCCTTCTTCTCGGTGCTGGTGAAGCCGCTGTGGTAAGTTGCACAAGTCCGCATGAA
>JASKMD010000009.1:3774901-3795638 GCA_030144725.1 Haematococcus lacustris
GATCAGTTTGAGCGCGGCGCATGGTTAATGGCAAGAGGTGTCGACGGCTATTCCGACGAAGTCATTGAGATGTACTTACGTATCCACTACGGCCTAGCAGTTCAGAGCATAGCCCAACTCAACCAACCCAGTGACTGGTCTGCTGACAACCTGGGAAATCTCGCCGGCCAATACGGTACACACACATTTTTGTGCAAAAAGCCAGGCCATAGCATGGCCATGAAGTGCATTGACGGCGCATGGAGCCTACTGGACTCCATGGAAACAACACCGACGCCCCTCTCTCACATCCCCACTGCAACTATGCGGACTATGCATCAACTCTTTGTCATCACGCCCAACACCCGCTCACGGGAACAGATGCGCATGTGCGCTGAAAAGGACATCCATCACATCATCAGCCATGTAGAACAAACAGAACACGGTCACAACGCTACAGCAGTCGACCCCGCTCACCCCACAGTAACGGCCCGTAACCTAGACCCTCTCTCTTAGTCTCTCTCTCTTAGTCTCTCTCTTAGTGCTCTCTCTCTTAGTCTCTCTCTTAGTCTTTCTTTCTCCTGTAATCTCTTTCTTGTGAAAAAAAAAAGACCCCAGCTACATGGAAAGGCAATACGAAGAGTGCTGCCTAGTACATGCTTTCAACATGGCCATGGGAAAAAAAATGTATTGACTACCACGCAGTCATCAGCCACTGCAAGCAGCTAGCAGAGCACCTACAACACTTAGCACAAGAAGCACGAGCTGCAGGGCACACAATCCAAACCCTCAAAACCGACCATATCTACCATGCGAAAGGCAAGTTTTCATCTGACACACTGAATCACTACCTTCATCGCAAACACCATGAGATGCACATGTACCTGCATCCAGCCTCAACCTACCTACCCACCCAGAGTATTACCCCCGAGACGATCACTAACGCTATAACAAGCACCGGTGCAACACACACTGAGGCTGTCATCCTACTATCACACCAACACGCTACTGCCATCAAGCACACACCACATGGTTGGCACCAACTGGACTCATTCAACCGGGTGCCTAAACCACTCTCTACACCTGACGACTGGAGCAGCCTTCAAGGGAACATCCTCACTATCTGCACAGGCGACGTGAGACACACAAGATTCATTAGGAGGGAGATCTGGATAGCGGACCCACTGGAGGCCACCACCCCTACAGCGCTTGCAGCACACTTCCGAGATCACCTGGACCCGATAGATCTTACCACAGACCACACAGAGGCAAGAGAGACCCCTGGCCCCTTGCACGTGACCACCACCGCCAGCTGCACAACCGATAGCACGCGCAGGGCGACAGCAGAGGGCATCCCCCCACACGACGAGCCTACCCGGCTGCGACAGCGCCGGGACACACCCACGGTCACTCTCCGTCCGACACGTATTCATCGACCCACTACGCCCCTCGACACCGCCACCGACGCTGCCAAAAAGCGCGTTCGAGTCACCAAGAGACACGGTAACGACACACACACTCAAACCCTCATGTTCAAATATCTTTGCAAACCCACCAATAAGACCCGCAACACTGGGCCAGTCTCCACCATAGACGAGGCAACTAAATCCACGCCCGACATCGACCTTGGTACGAACCAACATCACAGCCCCCCACCGCCACCCACCCCCAACCGGCAACACATCACCCTCACAACCTTCAACGTCAGAGGCCTACACAGATCTAGAAACGAAGTTCTGAACCTTGTGCATAGCCAAAGCCCGGACATCCTGATCCTTACTGAAACCATGACCCAACCCAGGAGCAACAACCCTAGCTCTGGCTGGCTGAAGAGGGTTATGCCCAACTACACTGTCCACCGCCACCAAGGCCACAGCGAAGTCCTCATTGGCATCAGACATGATCTAGCCATCCAGACGCAAGCTACCATGATACAACCGTGCACGGATGCGGATGTAAACACCCGCTGCGTCATCCTGAGCCTCCGCCAACGGCAAAGCGAAGAGCTCACACTCGTCGCCACGTACTGGCCCTCGGGGAACAACGACGACGCGATCCCACTAAGGAGAAAGATGCAAGAACACATACGAGCAGCCACCGGACACCTGCCCGGCTCACTCATCCTGGCGGGAGATATCAACGCCACGATGAAAACAGAGGATCGCTCCGAACACACCGAATACACACAAGACACCATGATGAGGGAGTTCGCCACAGAGATGCGCCTGTCCGAAGCTGACTCCGGCGACCGGGCCTGGACCTACCAACAACCGCACTGCAACAGCCGCATCGACGCCATACTGACGCGCGACGCAAGACACGGCCCTGAGCATCGCACGCATGTCGACACAAACGCATATCTAAGTGACCACAGACCACTCACCGCCACACTGAGTACAGCCCGACTGGGCATAGACCTGGCAGCCCCACAAACACCTCAGAAGCACAGCCACACCATCCTTACCACCCCCGTTACCAATAAGGACAGGGAAGCCTACCGCCTGGCAGTGCAACAACCCAGCTCAGGTGCCCCACAACTGCATGCACACCTGACAGCATACCTTGCTCCCATGTACACCGATGCTATCCACTTCCTGACCACAATCGACAAGGCCAACCCCCAACAACCACAGCGCCTAACGTTGGTAGCAGGCCTTCCAGCCAGGGAAGCTATAGACACCGCAGCTACCATGCTCACAACCCTACTGCAAACCTGCAGGACGACAGCTATTAAGACTTGCAATACTAAGACCCTAACAAGGGGAGGCCAACACTACCAACGCAGGACCATGTGTAGGATTAGACAGGCACTAGGCAAAAAGCTCAAAACCACCAGAGAACTCAGCCGGAAGGCTAGAGTGTTCTTCAAGCAAAACAACGTGCACCCAACCATCGATGAACTTATCCCAGAGACAGATACGACAAATGCGGAAACAAGGGAGGCGGTACAAGCGCGCCAGGGCGACGACACAACCGAAAATCACGTGCAGGCCGCGCTCGCCCAGCTGACCAACTCGTACCGCGACCAAATTCACAAGCTAGACGACGACGACTCCGCACTCGCCATCGCCCAAGCCCGGGTCAGAATGCAACAACTAATAAGCACCCAGCCTAAGAAAGCGAACAAATACATCCTACGCCCATCCCGCACCGATCACAAAGGCCTGCAGGCGCTAGCCGACCCCATTACCAACAAGATACACACGGCCCCGGCCGACCTGAACCGGATAATTATCGAGGCCTATGGAACGAAGCTGGCGCCGCCGACCCCCAAAACTGGCAACTACACAAACACGCAGACTCGAAACTACCCGTGGGCCCGCGCCAAAGCGGACGACCCTTTCACGATGCACACCTGCCAAAACGTACATTGGCTACACACAGCCATCATGGACAAGGCAGGCTTCCAGGAATGCCTCAGTAGGCTGTCAGGGGGCAAAGCCCCAGGACCGGACGGCATTGAGAACGAGATCATCAAGATGCTGCCGTGGGAGATGAGGGACACCATACACCAGCTGTTCATCACCATGTGGGCTACAGGCTGCACACCAACCACGTGGAAAACCAGTGACACATGCCTGCTCTACAAGGACAAGGGGCAAGAAACAGACCTTAACTCCTACAGGCCTGTGGGCCTAGCCAACACCGTCTACAAGCTGTGGACCAGCCTCATAACTAAGATACTTTCTGAGTATGCCGAAGCCAATGGGATGCTCAGCAAGAACCAAGCCGGGTTCCGCTCCCACAGGAACACTACACAACAGCTACAGATGCTTGTCATGGCCCTTGAAGATGCTAAGCTGGCTAAGGCAGATATCTACGCGCTCCTGGTCGACTTCACCAGTGCGTTCAACACCACCTGCCAGGACAAACTACTATGGATCATGCACGACCTAGGCTTCCCCACGGACGCGACGGACGCAGTGAAGGACCTATACACGGGCGCTACAACGCGCTTCAGAACTCCCTACGGCCCCACTGACCCGGTACCCGTGGACCGGGGCACCATCCAGGGCGACTCACTCTCACCCTTCCTGTTCCTCATTTACATTGAACCCCTACTGCGCTGGCTGCAGGTGGGCGCGAGGGGCTATAAATTCAAATCCGCGACGGCTGACAGCGGGGAACGCGCCACTGTCAGCAGCATTGACTATGCCGACGACATAGCAATCCTCTGCAACACACTCCGCAACCTCCGCTGCCAAGCGGACAAACTCTCAGCCTTCTCGGACTGGGGTCACCTCATCATCTCACACAGTAAAACCCTCGCAACAGCGGCGCTCCATCACTCGATCGAAACCGGCATGTGCAGCAACGCGGCCGAAGCGGATAAGTGGGCCCGCCAACAACTCCAAACTGTAAGCTTACAAGGGAAACCCGTCACATACCACCGCCCGACCTCACCCTTCACCTACCTGGGCGTGCTCATCACCATGACGCTGGACTGGAAACCACAACACACCGCTATGATTACCCAGCTACGCCAAAAACTAGAGAGACTCAGACGCTCCTTTGCTAGCGCTAGACAGGCCATACACATCATCCGCACGGCCATCATACCCAGTCTAGCCTACAGCTTCTGCGCCGTGCCCTGCACCCCAGGGGACCTTGAGCTATATGACAGGTCCATTAATCAATGCGTTAAGCTTAAACTCAGACTCCCCCTGGGAACGCCCAACGCCATTGTCAGAGAAGACGCCGGGAAACTAGGCATGGGCATCAGCTCCACAGCTCAGGAATACCACGCTCGCAACACAACAGCCCTCACACAAAGCCTCCAGTCCACAGATGTGACGCACGCCCACATCTCAAGGAGCATGCTACACAAGCAAATCACATGGCTCAATACCCTGGCCAACACTCAAGGACACCGCATGCTCACCCTCTTCCACCATACCCTCAGGGCACGGCAACTAGTCTATACCTCACTAGCCGGGCTGGCAGCCACGGAAGGGGGACTACCCCTCTACCCCGAGGAATGCCACACACTCGGCCGCCTCATCACGCAAGCCAACAGTTCTCATGCACACGACGTCGTCAGCGCCAGCATCACCTGCCTCAAAAGCCTAGGCATTACCCACGCATGTGAGCTCAGCTGCGAGGGCAACACACACATCATCACGGGTAGCATGCTCACATCGAAATACGGGAAAAAGGTCAAACAGAAACACATTATCGCCCTCAACAAACTTGCGGCCATGGCGGCCCAGCCCTCATGCCCTGACGCGACCGCAACGCGCACCATCCGGGACAGCCGCAACACATCACTCACCCTACCGCCCGCCCAACGCAAAATCACACCCTGGGCCGCGGGTCTCACGGAACTTGCGCCCACACCCGCCGTGCCAGACACCAGAACCCGCTATATGGATATGAAAGCGTATGCGGCCTTGCAAGCAACGCAACCAGCAACGGCGGACCGGGCCGCAGCGGCACCCGCAGTCCATGATGCCACTAGGACGAGCTCACGACTGCTGAAACGAGAGCAACGAGCAACACAACCGCCCCCGACGAAGCCCACTCTACCCAAGGCGGGCACGAAACGGAACAATGAGGGCAGACAGACCCAAACTATCCCGCATGATATAGTGCGCATAGTAGGCCTTGACCTCCCAGGGCTCTCCAGCTGGAAGGTGGATAAAGCCTGCCGTTGTAAACCCAAGAACCTAGGCGGCATACTAGGGGCCATGTACGGCCACCAAGAGGCCATTACCAGCATAGATGGCTGGCAATGGGACGGCATCAACAAGGAAAACTACTACAAGGTGCATTGGAAGCCCACAGTCATAGATAGATGGGCATTACCACTATGTGCAGAAGAAGGCTATACACCCACACACATAGAGACCATCAGCAGGGAAGAGGCTAAGGACGTGTGCACCTGTGAGCTGTGCTGGCTACCAAGAGGAGACAGCCCAACGTGCCACAACTGCAAGAGGGCCTACCACCCAGCCTGCCTTGAGGAAGCCCACCTGTCAGGACACAAGGAACCAGGATACTGGTTGTGCCCTATATGCAAGTTCGGCAGCAATGACTTCAAGACTACCATGCGCCAGTCAGCGCACTCGGACCTCATACGAGTACACTGGCACCCCACTCTCGAACCGGCGCCGCTCATCACGGCACACCTGGACTACATAGCAAAGCGCAACGACTACGACGAGGAAAACAGGCAGATACAAGAGGCCAGACATGCGAGGCCCGACACGCACCTGCCGGCCCACACCCGACAGGGACTACCGGACCCGCACACCTGGCTACCCCGGTGCACCAACCTGCACTCGAAGGCCACCTTCCACACCTACCCCATCAACCCGCAGACGGACATCGTCGGGACGGGCAATTGCGAAACCTTCCTCCAACTTCACCCCCACATGACCGACCCCGCGATGAGCCTCAGCACGGGGGAGCCCATTATGCCACGGCACGACTTAGTGCAACACGTAACGGTCCACGACGAGTCGGGTCGCACAGCTGGCCTCCTGACAAAAGACCAACACCAACATCTACACGCTTGGTTACAACACACACCACACACACGCAACCTGGCCACAGAGGTAGTGGCCCTACTAAGGAGACAGGACGCACAGAGCAGCCACCACCCCATGAGAGGGGCACAAGACAAAGCCCTTAACACCCTACACGCCACACGCAGCTTTCCAAGTACCGTCCAAAGATGGGCTGATCCACTCACAGTTAGACCAGAAACCACCACCTATTGGAGCCCTGACATCAACGACACGGCCTTTGGGGCACACCACAACTGCCTACTGGTACGCCACACTGGCTTATCCACATGGAATGTACCGGCAGACGATGCAGTGGCACTGAAATGCGTCAACCATGCTATACACTCAGCTACACAGGAGGAGGCCATGGCAACCATCATGCTGATCCCTGGGAAAAAGGGCATCTCCTACCCTAAACACATTGACACCCTGCGGCGCTACCCTGAGTACTGTCAACACCTGGCTAGCATACCCCCCACCAAGACCAGATGCTCCAAGCCAGGCAAGCACGCCAACCTCCACATCTACGTCATCTGGAATGCAGCGGGACAACAACTTGTCACCAAAGGCAACCCCCAAGGATGGCTGGCTAGCACTGCCACAGCCCTCCACCCACAACGGGACACACACCCAATCCGCAACAGACCAACGAATCAAAACCAGCCAGCCACACCCCCTAGCGGCCACAAACAACACATGCGCCTGCCGTTGGACAAGGACCTCCCTACCTCGGGGCACCAGCGCGGCCACCAACAACTCACGCACCATTCCACGACGCAGCCACGGATGGCCATCACCGAATGGGCCACGCTCGCGTACACGGACGGCAGCTGCATTAAGACCTCGGGGGCAGCCCCAGCGAGCGTCGGGGCGGGGGTGTATATCCCGGAGACCAACGTCTTCATCACCGTCGCCCTGGACGACCCAGAAAGCAACACCATCAACAAGGCGGAACTCACGGCGATACACGCGGCACTCACAGCGGGGGCCAAACGCATCGCCACCGACAGCCTCTGCTCTATCTACCAGATCCGCCGAGCCCTCGCTAACCCGATGTCGCTCATCACACACAGGCACAACGACATCCTGACCGCTATCGCTACCCTCATCATCGATAGCCCCGTCACGATCCAATTCTACAAAGTCCGGGCCCACTCAGGAATTATCGGCAACGAAGGCGCCGATGCCCTCGCCAAGCACGCGGCGTTACACCCACACTCGCGCCGATTAAGGCCGGAAGTCACAAGAACCATTTCTCCCGGGAGGCATACCGCAGATAGCCCCAGGAAAGGCCGACTCAACGCCGTTGTTGTCATTGAAAAACTCAAAGTTCGTGCGATGTTATTACCATTTGAAATCCGAAAAAACCCTGCGCAGGGTCCTGCCGACCCTGCGCAGGGTCCTAGCGCATCGGCCATTTGCAGGGTCCTGACGACCATTTGCAGGGTCCTAGCGACCCTGCGCAGGGTCCTGGTGACCCGGCGCAGGGTCCTGGTGACCCGGCGCAGGGTCCTGATGGCAGTTTTTACAGGGTCCTGCTGACCATTTGCAGGGTCCTGGTGACCCTGCGCAGGGTCCTGGTGACCCGGCGCAGGGTCCTGGTGACCCGGCGCAGGGTCCTGATGGCAGTTTTTACAGGGTCCTGCTGACCATTTGCAGGGTCCCGGTGACCCTGCGCAGGGTCCTGGTGACCCGGCGCAGGGTCCTGGTGACCCGGCGCAGGGTCCTGATGGCAGTTTTTACAGGGTCCTGCCGACCATTTGCAGGGTCCTGGTGACCCTGCGCAGGGTCCTGGTGACCCGGCGCAGGGTCCTGGTGACCCGGCGCAGGGTCCTGGCGACCCTGTGCGGGGTTCTCATGGCAGTTTTTACAGGGTCCTGCTGATCATTATACAGGGTCTTGCTGACCAGTCTACAGGGTCTACAAGGCATGATTCTTGTACTTGCTACTACAACATGACCCCTCATGCACTCTCCCTCTTGTTGCTCACGTGCATGTCATCTAAGCCATCATGACATTCACCTTGCACGCGCAAACCTGCCATGTCATGTCTTATGGTACAACCTTACAATGTATGCAACACCACTACAAACGGCATGCATTGCTGATGCTAAGCACATGCATTGATGCAAGATGGTAACACCACACAACACCACAACACAATACAATACCACTGCAACAACAACAACAACACAACGACTCATGCCTTACTCACAACCTATGCCATGAGCACAACCACAAGGATTGGATGCACTTGCTATGGGCAAACACCTCATCACGGGACTGCTAAGCACTTTGCCTTGCTGCCTATGCCCCATGGCACCAAATCAGGCTGATCTAGGCTAGGCTGGGCTGGGCTAGGCTAGGCTAGGCTGGGCTAGGCTTGGCTCCAGGCTGCCCGCTCCAGGCTGCCCGCTCCAGGCTGCCCGCTCTAGGCTGCCCGCTCCAGGCTGCCCGCTCCAGACTGCCCACTCCGGGCTGCCCGCTCCAGGCTGCCCACTCCATGCTGCTACGCCAAGGGCTGCTGGGTGCCATGGGGTGGGGGAGAGGAGAGGGGAGGGGAGGAGGGGAGGAGGGGAGGTAGGTGGCAGACTCGGATGTGGTGGTGGTGGGATTGGGCAGGGAAGGGGGAAGGGAGAAGGGGGCAAGGGGCAGCAGTGTGACCATCAGACCTGCGGTAGCAAGAGGCATCCTTGCAGTTAGGCTTGGCATTGGTGACAACTCATGTGCAGGGACTGGCCACTTACAGCTATGCTCAATGCCCCCCTCCATGTCACACCGCTACCACCTTGCTTGCAATCACTAAGCCTTGCTACACTTGTCATACTCAAGCTGTCAACAACTGCAAGCAAACATAAGCCAGCAAGCAGATGAATAAGGACATGCATGACCAGAACTGGGCTGGGTAGGCTGACACCACCAGAGCATGTGCACCCACCGGAAGTCCTGGCTACCGCTCCAAGCTCGTTGTGTGTTGCGAAGAGGTGTACAAGCGCTCAAACCTTGCTGGTGGCTTCTCTGATGCAACCCAGCATAGGCTCCCAAATGCAAGGCAATACGAACCACAACATGCATGCTTACTCACCTGCCAAGGTGAGGGTGAGGGTGAGGGTGAGGTCAAGGGCGAGTGGGAAGGGAAGGGGAATGGTAGGTCAGGAAGGTAAGGGGACCTGTAGCCACCTGTAGAGACATGTAGAGGGGGGGAGGGCGTGAGGGAGGGCGTAAGAAAGGGCGTGAGGGAGGGAGGGAAGGAGGGAGGGAAGGAGGGAGGGGAGGAGGAGGTTGCTCCAGGCTGCAAGGTAGGATAGGGAGTGGGGCAAGGTGCGACGACGGCCTGGGAGGTGGTGGTGGCAAAGGGGAAGGGTCAAACCATTAATCCTGCAGCAGCACAAAAGGCATGCCAGATGTTAAGCGGTGCCACATACTTGCAGAGGGATAGCCACTCACCTTGACAACTTCGCATGGATGTTTGCATGGCTGACGGCGAGGCTCGGTCGTTGTGTGTCGATGCGTGGCTAGGCTTGCTACGTTGGCTTTTTGCGTTGCTGCGTGGCTGTAACATATCGAGATTGCGAGGTTGTGTGGATGGCTGCGATGCTGGTGAAGTAGCTGGACTGCGTGGCTGAGCTAGCGACGTAGATGGTTGTATGCCTAGCATCCGGGTTGGCTGCCTCATGGTAGGGGAAGTGGCTGGGGCTGCACTGCTGGCTAGGCTAAGTTGCGGCTAAGTTGCGTGTCTGAGCTAGCTAGCTAGGTGCGATGTGACTGGAAGCGAGCATAGTTTCGGGCCTGGCTGCGAGCTGAGTTACGAGGCTCTGAATGCGTGGAGCTGACTCATTGCAATTGGAAGTCGCTACTAGCTAGAGACGCACCTTAGGCGTTGTTCATCGACTTACGGCAGTACGAGATGTCGCAATGTAGAGCACGTACATCGCGTTTGTGCTAGGCGTGTTGTAGAGCAGGGACGTTGCAAGTTGGCTGGGTGACAAGAAGGCTGCGAGGTTGCATGCCATGTTGCGAGGATTTTTTTGAAATTTTCATTATGGCTTTCATCCAGATGCTACCGACCTGTGCTAGTCAGCAAGACCCTTCACAGGGTCAGTAGGACCCTACAAAGGGTCAGTAGGACCCTGCAGAAGGCCAGAGCGCCAGGACCCTGCACAGGGTCACCAGGACCCTGCACAGGGTCGGCAGGACCCTACGCAGGGTCCTAGCGCCTTTTAAATATTAAATACATGTAATGTTAAAAATAAGCTACAAAATAGTTGTTCTAATATTTAATTTTAATTCTAACCATGGTCGTAGGACCCTGCGCAGGGTCCTGGCACACAGGGTTTTCAGGACCCTGCGCAGGGTTTTCAAGACCCTGCGCAGGGTCTGTAGGACCCTGCGCAGGGTCCCAGCGTCACCATGGTCGTAGGACCCTGCGCAGGGTCCTGGCACACAGGGTCAGCAGGACCCTGCGCAGGGTCACCAGGACCCTGCGCAGGGTCTGTAGGACCCTGCGCAGGGTCCTAGCGCCTTTTAAATATTAAATACATGTAATATTAAAAATAAACTACAAAATAGTTGTTCTAATATTTAATTTTAATTCTAACCATGGTCGTAGGACCCTGCGCAGGGTCTTGGCACACAGGGTCAGCAGGACCCTGCGCAGGGTTTCCAGGACCCTGCGCAGGGTCTGTAGGACCCTGCGCAGGGTCCTAGCGTCACCATGGTCGTAGGACCCTGCGCAGGGTCCTGGCACACAGGGTCAGCAGGACCCTGCACAGGGTTTCCAGGACCCTGCGCAGGGTCTGTAGGACCCTGCGCAGGGTCCTAGCGTCACCATGGTCGTAGGACCCTGCGCAGGGTCCTGGCACACAGAGTCGGGAGGATACCAAACAGAAACGACAGGACCTAGCAAAGGGTCTGCGGGAAGCCTGACAAGGTCCTGGCACACAGGGTCAGAACAAAACCTGGAAAACTCCTGACTCATAGGGTCAGTAGAACCCTGCGCAGGGTCGCCAGGACCCTGCGCAGGGTCCTACGACCATGGTGACGCTAGGACCCTGCGCAGGGTCCTAGGACACGGGCCATAGCTCATCACTGGCTTGGACTTTTTGCATGCTACCTACTAGGTTGGGCAGCTGTAACCACCCTCTACAACCTCTCATACTCACATTTCATGAAAAGACACTTTGATCACTCGGTGCCAACTCCCTTAGCCAAAATCAGGGTCACAGCCCCACACCTGGTCCAACAACTCGACACCGAGTGAGAATTACACTTTGGCCCAAGAGAGTCTTGACCTCCCCTAGGTCTCAACAACCTACATGCCAAGTTTCAGACCTGAACTCTCAAGTTTTACAAGCCAGCCAGCCCTTAATTTGCACGAGTGCAGAGCTCGCCAACACCCCGGCCTACCGCCCGACCACACGGACAGAGACCAACACCTGGCTCAACAACGAAGCCGACGGCAACACCCCCGCCCCATTGCCGGATTGCCGCCACAGCGTGAGAGCACACATGCACCGCAGGCACAGCCTCGGTCTCGCCAATCAAGACAGTATCTACTACCAGATGTCCCAGAGTATCACCAAAGCCGCGGCGAAAGGAGCCGGCGAAAGGGTGATGACCGACACGAACATCTCCATACCCGCGCAACGAACTGCCCTTCTCTACCGTACCGGCGGGCTCTATAACCAAAAGCTGGCCATGCGTTGGAAACGGGCGACCGACGACCGGTGCCCACTCTGCGGGGAAGCCGATAGTGCCACTCACCTCCTCTCGGGCTGCAGCGAGACACTACCGATGGTGCAAGAAAGGCATAACGGGGCTGGCCGCCTCATCGCTAAAGCCACAAGCAAGGGTACCCTAGGCGGGTACATCAGCTTTGCGGACACCGGCAGCTGGGAGAAGGGCGCAAAAGAAGACCTCGACCTCCCTAACGACACACTACACACACCACTACGAGCACTCGGACTACAGATAGCCGCAACCAAAAACACCACCAGACCAGACATTCTCATGGTGATGCCAACAAAGAAGACGGGCACACGTGGTAAAGCCATTAAACGGGTCATTATTATAGAAATCAAATACTGCCCGGACTCAAGGTGGACGGCTCAATTAGACAAGGCACTCAATCAACACACCAATCTAGCTCAAACCATACGCAAGGAAGGCCACATGGTGGAGATTAGACCCATCCTCCTGGGCATAGGTGGCATAACGTATGAAGCACACACACGGCAACACCTCCTGGACTTGGGGGTCTCACAAGATAACACTACCAAACTATTACACAAGTTAACAAGACACGCGGTGGAGACAGCCCACTCCATTGCAAAGACAAGCTACAGACTCAGGGCTACTAAGAGGGAGGGAGGGTAGGGGGGTCTCTTCCTTGGCTCGATTGGTGGGAGCAGGCCGCGCCCCAGGCGGTAGCTCCTCCCTTAATGCACGCCGGTGAACACCGGAGTAGTCTTCTTCTTCTTCTTACGCACGGCATGCGCACATCATGGCAGCCCAGGTAGCACCTGAGGTAGCACACAACAACGGTCAACTCGACCACATCCCAGGCAAACTCAACATGGGGGCGGACGCGCTATCCCACAGGCCTGACTATCACGTGCATGCTCACATCTTGCAGCTGCACACACTCAAATCGGGCATCACCGCCCAGGGCACAGAACACTCGCACGTCTCTGTCGCCCAACAAATCCTTCTTGCTGGCATCTCACGCCAGTTCACAATCGCGGGCAATCTGTTGTTCCACACTGGCTGAGGGCTCCGCAGGTTTTGTATCCCTGTTGGCACAATGGCTCCAACCTGACATGTGAGGCACATGATACACCCATCGTCTTGGTTAGGGACCAGGCATATGTCTGCATATGTCCCACCACTCTGTTCAAACAATATGCAGCCGGCATGGCCTGATTACCCATTGCAACCTGCGCTGAACACAACTACCACATCTTCTGTTTCTCAGTTTTTAGTCACGATGGTTTCTTCGGTCTGCTTTGGAGGAGGAGGAGAAGGAGAACGAGACGGCGTCAGCTCAAGACTCTGATTCCATAGTTTCATCATAGTTTGCATGGAGCTCGTTGCATTTGCTTGTCTGTTGCATGTAGCTTGAAGCAAGACTGTTCCTGCCTGCTTGTCATTGCCTGCATGTCATTGCCTGCCTGTCCATGCCTGCTGTTGCATGCTGTTGTACATGATTGACCTCAAAACTGCAAGCTCCGGGACGTAGCTTTTCGGAGTGGGGGAGAGTGTAACAGTCCAGACACTCAGCTAGGATGAATGGTAGGTTTGTGTTTCTTTTCTCCATGCAAGTTTCTGTGAGATTTGAATTGCATCTTACTTATGACGAGATCTTGCGATGCTTAAGGACTTCTTGGACTTTTCAGGGACTTCTCGAGTGCTAGATGCTGGAGGGGCTTGGTTCAGACTTCTTGCAGCCTTCTGATGGACTTGCTTTGGTTCTGCTTGCAATGACAACTCTTCTCTCGATGGATTAGTTCTTTACGACGTCTTCACGATGTAAGTACACTGCACTACCCACTGCGCGACTCGGAGGCTGTCGATGAGTATGTGGACAGCCGCAGCGGCAGCAATAGCCGCACAAGTCAGCATGCCTCACGGCTGCAGCCGGCATTTATGCCTCAGCCGACCATGCATCCTGACCGCACAAACACTACTGTTACATCGGTCCTGCCCGGCGTCCTTCCACCATCCTGGCAGCTGGCAGTGCCACATGAAACTTGGGCTGTAGTTTCATTGGGGTGATAACAGGCCACTAGCAAAGTGGCATACGATTTTATTAGTTCTCATGGCTGTGGCATGGCTGGGCGTGCCATGGGCTTGCTGTGAAGCTGTCACTCACACCTCATTTGCATGTTGCAGTAACCTTACCTATTGTGTAGATGTGCTTGCAACGGACACATGTGTGTGACAATGGTCGCGGATGGAGGCCTGGCTAGTGCCTGGCGCTAGTCAGAGGAACACCGAATTTTGGCAAGTCGAGGCATGGGGCATATCGCTCTTAATGGTGTTCGCCACTTAGTAGATATAACTAGGACTATAGATGGTCACCCCGGCCATTGGCCATGCCAATCCGTGCCAGGCCTGCCGCTCGCACCACGCCCTAGTGAAGGGTAGCGAAGGCTATCGCGGTAAGTCACGCGCGCTAAAACTCGCGTTTTAGACTGAAGCCTCCCAGATCACTCCGCCCGCCATTTTCGCGGACTGTGAACATGGTCGCTCGCTGCAGCCTGGGGCATAACGGGGTGCCACCGTACGTGGGTCGCAGGGCGAAGCGCAAGATTCCCTGGGTTGGGTCGGGACCCCTCATGGCCCGGGCCTTTCCTGACACCTGCGCCCTGGGCTCTGGGCCCTGGGCCGGGACCTGCCTAACCCTGCCTCCAAGCAAGCAGAGCATCTCACTGAGGTGTCAACAGCACCGTGCGTGGACATTGTTTCACTACCGTGCACTCTGCTGAAACCTTGACCCCACTTTTCGGCCAGTGGTGCTTTACGCGTGCTTCCACCTGTGTCGGATAGCTAGGCGGGTCTATAATCCGGGATGCATCCCCGGGCATGCTCCATCACCTTGTGTGGTACATACAATGATAAAATGTTGAAGAGGGTTAATATGGCATGGGGCGGACTCATCACAGGGGGTGATTGGCGGCGTCCTTGGGTGCT
The DNA here is from genome assembly GCA_030144725.1 of Haematococcus lacustris. Lineage (NCBI taxonomy): Eukaryota > Viridiplantae > Chlorophyta > Chlorophyceae > Chlamydomonadales > Haematococcaceae > Haematococcus > Haematococcus lacustris. The sequence continues at coordinate 3,790,081 of JASKMD010000009.1, forward strand.
TCCCCGACGGGTTGGACCCTGTGCTGCCGCTAGGCGCCCTCATCGCTACATTTCTCGCACGGTGCGCGAAGTTATTACCGAAAAATGCGATGAGCCCTCCCGGGCCCCGACGTCGCGCTGCCTTGGCACACCGTAAAGCGATACGTGCCAAGCTTGTAAGTAGTGGCAGTGGCAGTGCCGGAAACGTCCATTGTGGCGGGCGCCACGGACGCCACGAACAAAATGACAGTGCCATGCACCCAGCTTGCACCGACTTCATCGAAGCGTGGCGTGACTCAGTCTCGTGGTGTAGTAACATGGCGTGGTAGCACGGCTCACTGCGATGGCCTGCGGCGCACTACGAGCCTGCCTCTTTAGTGCGAACTTTGCTACGGACGCCACGGAGCGCCTCGCCACCCTGCTCTTGTGAGTGGGTCGCTGCTTGTTTGCGCTATCTCAGTTTTCGACCTGGTGGCGGGCGGAGTGATCTGGGAGGCTTCAGTCTAAAACGCGAGTTTTAGCGCGCGTGACTTACCGCGATAGCCTTCGCTACCCTTCACTAGGGCGTGGTGCGAGCGGCAGGCCTGGCACGGATTGGCATGGCCAATGGCCGGGGTGACCAGATGCACCTCCCGCCACCGTCGCGCTCGACTGGACCGTCACGTGATGCTGCACAGTTCTGCGATAGGCATTCTGACCCGTACGACCTTACAACTACACGCATCCAATAGCAAGCTTGCGTCTCAAGCACATTTTCAGTGGAGGGCGCCACAGGCTTTAGGCAAGGCACAACCATCAGCGGGATACAGCGCAAAAGGACGATTGCAACGCACCAGGCGCAACTGCTATCCGTGGCCTATGGGCTCCGTTCGTCAAAATTCGAATTTTCCCCAAGGCGTGTCACAGCTGACTAAGGTATCACCGGCTTACACCCCCCCCTCCTCCACTGTGTCCTCCACTGTGTTGCACCCGCTGCATCCACAGGAAAATGGCCATGGAATGTTTGTTCTATACCCATTGGCGCATCTATTGAAACAAACCGCACGTTAAACAGCCAAAGCCTCTATCAGTTTGACATCTTCAAAGTGACATCATGTTCTCCAAGCAGAATCAGGTCTACGGGGCTGTGGGGTGGCAGTTGAGCTATGAAACTTTGCACGCAGGTGGATGGCATGTAGGGGAGTGTAACTCTCAGAGGAACCGAATCCAAACTCGGTCATGGTGTGGAGTTGTGTGTCTGACTGCATGGCCCTGGCCCTGAAATCGGCTGAGGGAGTTGGGGGTCACAGACCAAAGTGAGCTTTTGGCTTATCTCAGTATGTGCGTTTGTAACAATGTCCTAGATGAGCTTAACCTAGTAAGTAGCATGTTGTAAGTCCAAATGGTCGAGCTGTGGCATTGCCCTCAAGGTATGGGGAGGAGGTAGGCTCAGTGCCACATTCCCGCGACCGCTCTCCGATCCGACTGCTGCTGTCGACGCGCATGCTTGTGTAGAGCAGCCTGAGCGACGCGGGCCATCGCAGCGATGACTGCATGTCCCGCTACGGCTCAAATTTAAATCACCAACTTTGATGCTTTGCTGTGCACGGCCTACTGACTGCATGATTATTCTGGATGGGTGAAAGGTAGCTGGCTGTGTTGGCTACACTGTGAACCATTTAGCATAGTATTTGGCGCAGTGATTGCAGAGTTACAGCCGTCCTACTACCAGGGGTCGGTTTCCTGTCATTTTTAAACAGTTGGGAACACCCGACCCCCACCCCCGCCACTGGCCAGCAGAGCCAGACAAGGAGCCGGGACTAAGGGCTTACTGCGCTACTTTGCGGTCCTCGGTCCGTCATTAGTCCGTGTGCTTGCCACAGCCAACGCAGCTTCCTCAATTGCATGGCATTGGGGCACAAGTTCAGTAATTGTAGCAGGGGTGGGCCATGCATATGAAAAGTGCACTCGCTTGTTCGTGTTATTTTGCGCAAGTACAGCTGTATAAAAGTAGAGAGAAGTCGCTATCACGCGTTTCGGGCAGAATTGGGGTCGGAACTCATGGCTGCCCGGTTACTCCACTGGCCTCCCAAGCGGCAGCAACTAGAGTACAATGCCTCTCTTGTGCCAGTCAACGGGGCTGAGATACTCTGCCTCTGTGCTGGACCTGTGACATCTGCAGCCAAGGATGCCGCAGGCATTGCCTTCCAGACAGCGGTACTCAAGCAAAAAGGGCTATTTGGTAAGCACCGGCGCCGACGGCAGCTGGCGGCCTCAATTCACAGTCTCATCCCAAATTGTTCAATTCTCGGCCCATATCGACGCCGAAACGCCTGCGCTCCAGCGGCGTGCGCGTGCTGTCTGTGTTGTTGCGTTGGGTGACGCCTTGGGCGCCTGTGTGCCCGCCACCGCCACTACCTGCAAGTGTGCCTTCCCACTGCTGTTGCCCTGCCTCCCCTTGCAGTGTACCCTCCCAGTGAAGAGGAGGCCGCAGCTGCTAGTGCTGCAGCATGCAACGCGGAGACAAATGGTGCCAGCACGCCCCTCCCCTCAACAGGATCAGGCGACCAAGGCGATCAGCCACCCCCAGGGTCAGTCACCACCGCCATCGTCACCATAGTCATCACCACCCCATGTTCATCACCACACCACATCGATACCCTCCATCCAGATGCTGTGCCTGTCCTCCCCTTTCGCTTCGTCTCATTGAGCTGGCAACACATGGCTGGCGCCAGCGTGGTCAGCACCGGGGTGCAAGGCTGCTCCTGTGCCCCATGCTCAGGGTGAGCTGGAAGGGCAGCAAGAAGAAGAAGGACAAGAAGAAGGAGCGGGGCGTGGACTGGTATGCGCTGCTGGGCCTGCAAAATGAACGCTGGACAGCTACAGAGAAGCAGCTGAAAGACGGTGGGTGCACGTCAACAGGCAGCAGGATGGATGAGGAGGCCCCCTCATGACAGCTGGCCCGAATGAGCTCCAGCTGGCAAAAGAAGGGAGCCAACCAGGGACAGGTGGCGGTGACTGTCTGGCTCATTGTGGATGGCAGGCCGGAGGCGGCAGCAGCTGGCAGGCAGCATGTAGCAGGCAGCAAGAGCTGACCATGTATACATGTTTCAGGCCCAGTCATTGACTGCATGTGGCTGCTGAAACTGAGACTGTGAGGCAAAGGCAATGGCAGGCGCAGGGCTGGAGGGCTGGCGGGCAATACTGAGGAGTGAAGGGTAGCCTTCCCCTCGCCCTTGCCCTCGCCCTTGCCCTCCCCCCTCCTCCCCCTCCCCCTCCCCTCCAGCCACAGTGTGCCCCTACAGCCCCAGTGTGTGCATGTCATGCGCAGCATACCGCAAGGTGTGTTTGGAACACCACCCGGACAAGCGGCTGGCCAATGTGACAGACGAGCACGAAAAGGCAAAAGTGGAGGACTACTTCAAGCAGGTTGGGGGCCAGAGGGCAGGGGTGGAGGCAAAGGCAGGGGCAGGGTGGGGCCCAAGGGAGGCAGGGCGGGGCCCTAGGGAGGCAGGGCGGGGTGGGTGGAGGACCCTCAGGGAGGGCTTGCAGTGGGAGGGCTCTGTTGTTGGACCTCACCATGGCGCAAAGGGGGACAGCAGTGTGTGTGTGATGGTGGGTGCAGATCCAAGAGGCGTACGGAGTGTTGAGCGACCCCAGCAAACGGCGCGAGTTTGACAGCCTGGACAGCTTTGATGACAGCCTGCCCCTGGACTGCGCCCCTCAAGACTTCTTCAAGGTCAGTCCTGACCTACAGCAGCAGCAGGACCCAGGCAGCAGCAGCAGCAGGACCCAGGCAGCAGCAGCAGCAGGACCCAGGCGCAGCAGCAGCAGGACCCAGGCAGCAGAAAGGGAGAGCAGTGCTGGCTGCCTTCCTCAGCTGCATCCTTCCCCCTCGCCCTGCCTGACCCTGCCCCTGGGCCCTCCCTCCCCTCCCTTGCCCTCTTCTCCCTGACCTCGCCGCCCTCCTCCCTCCCCCCTGGCCCCTGTCAGGTGTTTGGCCCGGCCTTCAGGCGCAACGCCCGCTGGAGCCACGACCCCAAGGTGCCGGACATTGGCAGTGAGAGCAGCCCCTGGCCCGCAGTGGACAAGTTCTACAACTTCTGGTTCGCATTCAGGTGCCGCCTGACTGGCTTGATGCCAAGGCCACCTATGCACATACCACATGCTGCTGCAGCTGCTGCGGCTGCTGTTGTTGTTGCCCTGGAGCTCATGTGTCGTCACTTACCACACCGCCTCTTTGATGTTAAGTGTGACGGCCAGCCTTTCAGCTGCTGTCTTTACCGTGGCTTCCCACACCAGTGACAGCCCCTTGACCTTGACCCTAATCCTGACCCTGACCCTGACTCACAGGTCGTGGCGCGAGTTTCCCCACCCTGACGAAGAGGACCTGGAGGGGGCGGAGAGCCGGGAGCACCGGCGCTGGATAGAGCGCATGAACAGCAAGCTAAGGGAGAAAGGTGCGCAAGGCCAGCCGGCCTGCGGCAGCTCCTGGCCATGCCTTGCTGCTGCTGCTGCTGCTGCTGCTACCATGCCGGCCCCTGCCGCCATTGTGCTGGGAGGCTCTGCCAGGCTGGTGCCCCTGGCTACGTGCTGGCTGGCTGGCTGGCTGGCCATGTGTTGATTATCGCTTGCCCACCATGGCTTTGAAGCATGTGTGGTAGCAGGCACCTGCACTAGTGCCACAGCTACTGGTGCCTGTGCCTTCACCACTGCCTGTGCCCTCACCCCAATGCCCTGTCTGAACTCCTGGTTGCTGGAACCCAGCGCTTGCGGTGACATGGACCTGTCTGTCAGGGATGCGGCTCATGCTGCGCTTCTGGCCATGGCATGCTGTGGTTATCCCTCCCTATAGAAATCCATAAGTACCCATGAAAATACCCATGAAATGTCAGATTATATGGGCAGATTTACAGGCATGCTTTTGATTCAGCATGGACACAGCCTGGGTGCATCGTGGCTGTACCTCGGGCCTGCCACTGCCGACCTGCAGCCAAGAAGGAGGAGGGGCGGCGGTTGCGGGAGTTCGTGGAGGCAGCTTACAAGCTGGACCCGCGGGTGGTGGCCAAGAAGGCGGAGGACAAGGCAGAAAAGTGGGTGGGGCTGGGGGTTGGTTCAGGCAGGGGGGTGGCATCTGTTAGACGGAGGAGGGAGGCGGCTGCTCACAGCGCGGGGGGGGCAGCTGCTCCTAGGCAGCTGTCACTAGGCAGTGCCTGACTCTTCACCCCTGCCCCCTCCTCTTCCTTGCACCCCTGCTATTCAGCCCTGCCCCCCCCTCCACCCCCTCCCCTCCCCTGCCCCCCCACTGACCATGCTCCTCTCCTCCCCCCCACCTCCCTAACCCCACCCTTAAACATGTCCCACTTCCCTGTTTCCTTCACCCTGCTCCTCCCCCTCCCCCTCCCCCTCCTTGCTCCCTATCCCTCCCTTCCCCCCCCCTCCTTTCCTTGCATCACTCTGTGTCACCGTCTCCCTCCCCCACCCTCCTCACCCTCGCTGCCTGCCCACCTCGCTGGCCAATCCACCTTGTTGGGCTCAGGGAGCGGGTCAAGTGGGAGAAGGAGGCCAGCAAGCGCCGTGCAGCAGAGGAGGCTGAGGCA
>JASKMD010000009.1:3796138-3878638 GCA_030144725.1 Haematococcus lacustris
CGTAGGATGATGAGAGGGGGGGTGTGGCATGACATGACCCCATGCACGTCCCTACAGTGCCCGGCCGTTGGCTGGCTCCACCACCACACCACCCTCTGCCGGCAGTGGCACCAACTCTGTTGGCAACCCTTGGGCCGCACGGGGTAAGGGGCACGTCATGGCAAGCCTTGGCAATCTGTGGACCCCCCCCTTGTCAGTGCACATGGCTTCACACGCTCCCAACTCCCCGCCGGGCAGCATCTAGCCCACCGTGCCCGAGCGCAATGTTGCAGAGCCGGCAAGCAGCTTTCCAACGCAACCGGGGGCACCACGGGGCATGGAGTGCATGGTGAGATGGGTGGTAATGTGTGTGGGGGGGGTACCCGACACTTTGGTGAGCTGCAACAGAGCCACCCGTGGGCGGGTGGGCATGAGCTTGGTGGCGCCGGGACGCTGGCAGCCGTGGCCACCACCATACAAGTCACCGACTTGTGCCCTTTCTGGCCGTTTCCCAGGCCCTGAATCACACGTTTGGGTCACTTTCCCACCCTTTTTGTGTGGGGCACCACCCAACCTTGGGCAAACACGCGGCGTGAGCGTTGTGTCGGGCACGTGGTGCGCGTGTGGTGACGCCCTCCACCCGGCGGGGCCGACCCCCGCTCCGCGCTGGCGTTGGGCGAGGGGGTGGGCGGGGGGGGGGGGCCGTGCGCCTCCTCGGCGGGCAAAACCCTACGACACTCCGGGTTCCCAGGTGATCACTCAACCCAGTACTGATGAAGCCCAGACCAGATTGACTTCCCAGTTCTAATGAGAGGGGGTCCATTCTGGTCGGTATGATCGTAGGATGATGAGAGGGGGGGTGTGGCATGACATGACCCCATGCACGTCCCTACAGTGCCCGGCCGTTGGCTGGCTCCACCACCACACCACCCTCTGCCGGCAGTGGCACCAACTCTGTTGGCAACCCTTGGGCCGCACGGGGTAAGGGGCACGTCATGGCAAGCCTTGGCAATCTGTGGACCCCCCCCTTGTCAGTGCACATGGCTTCACACGCTCCCAACTCCCCGCCGGGCAGCATCTAGCCCACCGTGCCCGAGCGCAATGTTGCAGAGCCGGCAAGCAGCTTTCCAACGCAACCGGGGGCACCACGGGGCATGGAGTGCATGGTGAGATGGGTGGTAATGTGTGTGGGGGGGGTACCCGACACTTTGGTGAGCTGCAACAGAGCCACCCGTGGGCGGGTGGGCATGAGCTTGGTGGCGCCGGGACGCTGGCAGCCGTGGCCACCACCATACAAGTCACCGACTTGTGCCCTTTCTGGCCGTTTCCCAGGCCCTGAATCACACGTTTGGGTCACTTTCCCACCCTTTTTGTGTGGGGCACCACCCAACCTTGGGCAAACACGCGGCGTGAGCGTTGTGTCGGGCACGTGGTGCGCGTGTGGTGACGCCCTCCACCCGGCGGGGCCGACCCCCGCTCCGCGCTGGCGTTGGGCGAGGGGGTGGGCGGGGGGGGGGGGCCGTGCGCCTCCTCGGCGGGCAAAACCCTACGACACTCCGGGTTCCCAGGTGATCACTCAACCCAGTACTGATGAAGCCCAGACCAGATTGACTTCCCAGTTCTAATGAGAGGGGGTCCATTCTGGTCGGTATGATCGTAGGATGATGAGAGGGGGGGTGTGGCATGACATGACCCCATGCACGTCCCTACAGTGCCCGGCCGTTGGCTGGCTCCACCACCACACCACCCTCTGCCGGCAGTGGCACCAACTCTGTTGGCAACCCTTGGGCCGCACGGGGTAAGGGGCACGTCATGGCAAGCCTTGGCAATCTGTGGACCCCCCCCTTGTCAGTGCACATGGCTTCACACGCTCCCAACTCCCCGCCGGGCAGCATCTAGCCCACCGTGCCCGAGCGCAATGTTGCAGAGCCGGCAAGCAGCTTTCCAACGCAACCGGGGGCACCACGGGGCATGGAGTGCATGGTGAGATGGGTGGTAATGTGTGTGGGGGGGGTACCCGACACTTTGGTGAGCTGCAACAGAGCCACCCGTGGGCGGGTGGGCATGAGCTTGGTGGCGCCGGGACGCTGGCAGCCGTGGCCACCACCATACAAGTCACCGACTTGTGCCCTTTCTGGCCGTTTCCCAGGCCCTGAATCACACGTTTGGGTCACTTTCCCACCCTTTTTGTGTGGGGCACCACCCAACCTTGGGCAAACACGCGGCGTGAGCGTTGTGTCGGGCACGTGGTGCGCGTGTGGTGACGCCCTCCACCCGGCGGGGCCGACCCCCGCTCCGCGCTGGCGTTGGGCGAGGGGGTGGGCGGGGGGGGGGGGCCGTGCGCCTCCTCGGCGGGCAAAACCCTACGACACTCCGGGTTCCCAGGTGATCACTCAACCCAGTACTGATGAAGCCCAGACCAGATTGACTTCCCAGTTCTAATGAGAGGGGGTCCATTCTGGTCGGTATGATCGTAGGATGATGAGAGGGGGGGTGTGGCATGACATGACCCCATGCACGTCCCTACAGTGCCCGGCCGTTGGCTGGCTCCACCACCACACCACCCTCTGCCGGCAGTGGCACCAACTCTGTTGGCAACCCTTGGGCCGCACGGGGTAAGGGGCACGTCATGGCAAGCCTTGGCAATCTGTGGACCCCCCCCTTGTCAGTGCACATGGCTTCACACGCTCCCAACTCCCCGCCGGGCAGCATCTAGCCCACCGTGCCCGAGCGCAATGTTGCAGAGCCGGCAAGCAGCTTTCCAACGCAACCGGGGGCACCACGGGGCATGGAGTGCATGGTGAGATGGGTGGTAATGTGTGTGGGGGGGGTACCCGACACTTTGGTGAGCTGCAACAGAGCCACCCGTGGGCGGGTGGGCATGAGCTTGGTGGCGCCGGGACGCTGGCAGCCGTGGCCACCACCATACAAGTCACCGACTTGTGCCCTTTCTGGCCGTTTCCCAGGCCCTGAATCACACGTTTGGGTCACTTTCCCACCCTTTTTGTGTGGGGCACCACCCAACCTTGGGCAAACACGCGGCGTGAGCGTTGTGTCGGGCACGTGGTGCGCGTGTGGTGACGCCCTCCACCCGGCGGGGCCGACCCCCGCTCCGCGCTGGCGTTGGGCGAGGGGGTGGGCGGGGGGGGGGGGCCGTGCGCCTCCTCGGCGGGCAAAACCCTACGACACTCCGGGTTCCCAGGTGATCACTCAACCCAGTACTGATGAAGCCCAGACCAGATTGACTTCCCAGTTCTAATGAGAGGGGGTCCATTCTGGTCGGTATGATCGTAGGATGATGAGAGGGGGGGTGTGGCATGACATGACCCCATGCACGTCCCTACAGTGCCCGGCCGTTGGCTGGCTCCACCACCACACCACCCTCTGCCGGCAGTGGCACCAACTCTGTTGGCAACCCTTGGGCCGCACGGGGTAAGGGGCACGTCATGGCAAGCCTTGGCAATCTGTGGACCCCCCCCTTGTCAGTGCACATGGCTTCACACGCTCCCAACTCCCCGCCGGGCAGCATCTAGCCCACCGTGCCCGAGCGCAATGTTGCAGAGCCGGCAAGCAGCTTTCCAACGCAACCGGGGGCACCACGGGGCATGGAGTGCATGGTGAGATGGGTGGTAATGTGTGTGGGGGGGGTACCCGACACTTTGGTGAGCTGCAACAGAGCCACCCGTGGGCGGGTGGGCATGAGCTTGGTGGCGCCGGGACGCTGGCAGCCGTGGCCACCACCATACAAGTCACCGACTTGTGCCCTTTCTGGCCGTTTCCCAGGCCCTGAATCACACGTTTGGGTCACTTTCCCACCCTTTTTGTGTGGGGCACCACCCAACCTTGGGCAAACACGCGGCGTGAGCGTTGTGTCGGGCACGTGGTGCGCGTGTGGTGACGCCCTCCACCCGGCGGGGCCGACCCCCGCTCCGCGCTGGCGTTGGGCGAGGGGGTGGGCGGGGGGGGGGGGCCGTGCGCCTCCTCGGCGGGCAAAACCCTACGACACTCCGGGTTCCCAGGTGATCACTCAACCCAGTACTGATGAAGCCCAGACCAGATTGACTTCCCAGTTCTAATGAGAGGGGGTCCATTCTGGTCGGTATGATCGTAGGATGATGAGAGGGGGGGTGTGGCATGACATGACCCCATGCACGTCCCTACAGTGCCCGGCCGTTGGCTGGCTCCACCACCACACCACCCTCTGCCGGCAGTGGCACCAACTCTGTTGGCAACCCTTGGGCCGCACGGGGTAAGGGGCACGTCATGGCAAGCCTTGGCAATCTGTGGACCCCCCCCTTGTCAGTGCACATGGCTTCACACGCTCCCAACTCCCCGCCGGGCAGCATCTAGCCCACCGTGCCCGAGCGCAATGTTGCAGAGCCGGCAAGCAGCTTTCCAACGCAACCGGGGGCACCACGGGGCATGGAGTGCATGGTGAGATGGGTGGTAATGTGTGTGGGGGGGGTACCCGACACTTTGGTGAGCTGCAACAGAGCCACCCGTGGGCGGGTGGGCATGAGCTTGGTGGCGCCGGGACGCTGGCAGCCGTGGCCACCACCATACAAGTCACCGACTTGTGCCCTTTCTGGCCGTTTCCCAGGCCCTGAATCACACGTTTGGGTCACTTTCCCACCCTTTTTGTGTGGGGCACCACCCAACCTTGGGCAAACACGCGGCGTGAGCGTTGTGTCGGGCACGTGGTGCGCGTGTGGTGACGCCCTCCACCCGGCGGGGCCGACCCCCGCTCCGCGCTGGCGTTGGGCGAGGGGGTGGGCGGGGGGGGGGGGCCGTGCGCCTCCTCGGCGGGCAAAACCCTACGACACTCCGGGTTCCCAGGTGATCACTCAACCCAGTACTGATGAAGCCCAGACCAGATTGACTTCCCAGTTCTAATGAGAGGGGGTCCATTCTGGTCGGTATGATCGTAGGATGATGAGAGGGGGGGTGTGGCATGACATGACCCCATGCACGTCCCTACAGTGCCCGGCCGTTGGCTGGCTCCACCACCACACCACCCTCTGCCGGCAGTGGCACCAACTCTGTTGGCAACCCTTGGGCCGCACGGGGTAAGGGGCACGTCATGGCAAGCCTTGGCAATCTGTGGACCCCCCCCTTGTCAGTGCACATGGCTTCACACGCTCCCAACTCCCCGCCGGGCAGCATCTAGCCCACCGTGCCCGAGCGCAATGTTGCAGAGCCGGCAAGCAGCTTTCCAACGCAACCGGGGGCACCACGGGGCATGGAGTGCATGGTGAGATGGGTGGTAATGTGTGTGGGGGGGGTACCCGACACTTTGGTGAGCTGCAACAGAGCCACCCGTGGGCGGGTGGGCATGAGCTTGGTGGCGCCGGGACGCTGGCAGCCGTGGCCACCACCATACAAGTCACCGACTTGTGCCCTTTCTGGCCGTTTCCCAGGCCCTGAATCACACGTTTGGGTCACTTTCCCACCCTTTTTGTGTGGGGCACCACCCAACCTTGGGCAAACACGCGGCGTGAGCGTTGTGTCGGGCACGTGGTGCGCGTGTGGTGACGCCCTCCACCCGGCGGGGCCGACCCCCGCTCCGCGCTGGCGTTGGGCGAGGGGGTGGGCGGGGGGGGGGGGCCGTGCGCCTCCTCGGCGGGCAAAACCCTACGACACTCCGGGTTCCCAGGTGATCACTCAACCCAGTACTGATGAAGCCCAGACCAGATTGACTTCCCAGTTCTAATGAGAGGGGGTCCATTCTGGTCGGTATGATCGTAGGATGATGAGAGGGGGGGTGTGGCATGACATGACCCCATGCACGTCCCTACAGTGCCCGGCCGTTGGCTGGCTCCACCACCACACCACCCTCTGCCGGCAGTGGCACCAACTCTGTTGGCAACCCTTGGGCCGCACGGGGTAAGGGGCACGTCATGGCAAGCCTTGGCAATCTGTGGACCCCCCCCTTGTCAGTGCACATGGCTTCACACGCTCCCAACTCCCCGCCGGGCAGCATCTAGCCCACCGTGCCCGAGCGCAATGTTGCAGAGCCGGCAAGCAGCTTTCCAACGCAACCGGGGGCACCACGGGGCATGGAGTGCATGGTGAGATGGGTGGTAATGTGTGTGGGGGGGGTACCCGACACTTTGGTGAGCTGCAACAGAGCCACCCGTGGGCGGGTGGGCATGAGCTTGGTGGCGCCGGGACGCTGGCAGCCGTGGCCACCACCATACAAGTCACCGACTTGTGCCCTTTCTGGCCGTTTCCCAGGCCCTGAATCACACGTTTGGGTCACTTTCCCACCCTTTTTGTGTGGGGCACCACCCAACCTTGGGCAAACACGCGGCGTGAGCGTTGTGTCGGGCACGTGGTGCGCGTGTGGTGACGCCCTCCACCCGGCGGGGCCGACCCCCGCTCCGCGCTGGCGTTGGGCGAGGGGGTGGGCGGGGGGGGGGGGCCGTGCGCCTCCTCGGCGGGCAAAACCCTACGACACTCCGGGTTCCCAGGTGATCACTCAACCCAGTACTGATGAAGCCCAGACCAGATTGACTTCCCAGTTCTAATGAGAGGGGGTCCATTCTGGTCGGTATGATCGTAGGATGATGAGAGGGGGGGTGTGGCATGACATGACCCCATGCACGTCCCTACAGTGCCCGGCCGTTGGCTGGCTCCACCACCACACCACCCTCTGCCGGCAGTGGCACCAACTCTGTTGGCAACCCTTGGGCCGCACGGGGTAAGGGGCACGTCATGGCAAGCCTTGGCAATCTGTGGACCCCCCCCTTGTCAGTGCACATGGCTTCACACGCTCCCAACTCCCCGCCGGGCAGCATCTAGCCCACCGTGCCCGAGCGCAATGTTGCAGAGCCGGCAAGCAGCTTTCCAACGCAACCGGGGGCACCACGGGGCATGGAGTGCATGGTGAGATGGGTGGTAATGTGTGTGGGGGGGGTACCCGACACTTTGGTGAGCTGCAACAGAGCCACCCGTGGGCGGGTGGGCATGAGCTTGGTGGCGCCGGGACGCTGGCAGCCGTGGCCACCACCATACAAGTCACCGACTTGTGCCCTTTCTGGCCGTTTCCCAGGCCCTGAATCACACGTTTGGGTCACTTTCCCACCCTTTTTGTGTGGGGCACCACCCAACCTTGGGCAAACACGCGGCGTGAGCGTTGTGTCGGGCACGTGGTGCGCGTGTGGTGACGCCCTCCACCCGGCGGGGCCGACCCCCGCTCCGCGCTGGCGTTGGGCGAGGGGGTGGGCGGGGGGGGGGGGGCCGTGCGCCTCCTCGGCGGGCAAAACCCTACGACACTCCGGGTTCCCAGGTGATCACTCAACCCAGTACTGATGAAGCCCAGACCAGATTGACTTCCCAGTTCTAATGAGAGGGGGTCCATTCTGGTCGGTATGATCGTAGGATGATGAGAGGGGGGGTGTGGCATGACATGACCCCATGCACGTCCCTACAGTGCCCGGCCGTTGGCTGGCTCCACCACCACACCACCCTCTGCCGGCAGTGGCACCAACTCTGTTGGCAACCCTTGGGCCGCACGGGGTAAGGGGCACGTCATGGCAAGCCTTGGCAATCTGTGGACCCCCCCCTTGTCAGTGCACATGGCTTCACACGCTCCCAACTCCCCGCCGGGCAGCATCTAGCCCACCGTGCCCGAGCGCAATGTTGCAGAGCCGGCAAGCAGCTTTCCAACGCAACCGGGGGCACCACGGGGCATGGAGTGCATGGTGAGATGGGTGGTAATGTGTGTGGGGGGGGTACCCGACACTTTGGTGAGCTGCAACAGAGCCACCCGTGGGCGGGTGGGCATGAGCTTGGTGGCGCCGGGACGCTGGCAGCCGTGGCCACCACCATACAAGTCACCGACTTGTGCCCTTTCTGGCCGTTTCCCAGGCCCTGAATCACACGTTTGGGTCACTTTCCCACCCTTTTTGTGTGGGGCACCACCCAACCTTGGGCAAACACGCGGCGTGAGCGTTGTGTCGGGCACGTGGTGCGCGTGTGGTGACGCCCTCCACCCGGCGGGGCCGACCCCCGCTCCGCGCTGGCGTTGGGCGAGGGGGTGGGCGGGGGGGGGGGGGCCGTGCGCCTCCTCGGCGGGCAAAACCCTACGACACTCCGGGTTCCCAGGTGATCACTCAACCCAGTACTGATGAAGCCCAGACCAGATTGACTTCCCAGTTCTAATGAGAGGGGGTCCATTCTGGTCGGTATGATCGTAGGATGATGAGAGGGGGGGTGTGGCATGACATGACCCCATGCACGTCCCTACAGTGCCCGGCCGTTGGCTGGCTCCACCACCACACCACCCTCTGCCGGCAGTGGCACCAACTCTGTTGGCAACCCTTGGGCCGCACGGGGTAAGGGGCACGTCATGGCAAGCCTTGGCAATCTGTGGACCCCCCCCTTGTCAGTGCACATGGCTTCACACGCTCCCAACTCCCCGCCGGGCAGCATCTAGCCCACCGTGCCCGAGCGCAATGTTGCAGAGCCGGCAAGCAGCTTTCCAACGCAACCGGGGGCACCACGGGGCATGGAGTGCATGGTGAGATGGGTGGTAATGTGTGTGGGGGGGGTACCCGACACTTTGGTGAGCTGCAACAGAGCCACCCGTGGGCGGGTGGGCATGAGCTTGGTGGCGCCGGGACGCTGGCAGCCGTGGCCACCACCATACAAGTCACCGACTTGTGCCCTTTCTGGCCGTTTCCCAGGCCCTGAATCACACGTTTGGGTCACTTTCCCACCCTTTTTGTGTGGGGCACCACCCAACCTTGGGCAAACACGCGGCGTGAGCGTTGTGTCGGGCACGTGGTGCGCGTGTGGTGACGCCCTCCACCCGGCGGGGCCGACCCCCGCTCCGCGCTGGCGTTGGGCGAGGGGGTGGGCGGGGGGGGGGGGGCCGTGCGCCTCCTCGGCGGGCAAAACCCTACGACACTCCGGGTTCCCAGGTGATCACTCAACCCAGTACTGATGAAGCCCAGACCAGATTGACTTCCCAGTTCTAATGAGAGGGGGTCCATTCTGGTCGGTATGATCGTAGGATGATGAGAGGGGGGGTGTGGCATGACATGACCCCATGCACGTCCCTACAGTGCCCGGCCGTTGGCTGGCTCCACCACCACACCACCCTCTGCCGGCAGTGGCACCAACTCTGTTGGCAACCCTTGGGCCGCACGGGGTAAGGGGCACGTCATGGCAAGCCTTGGCAATCTGTGGACCCCCCCCTTGTCAGTGCACATGGCTTCACACGCTCCCAACTCCCCGCCGGGCAGCATCTAGCCCACCGTGCCCGAGCGCAATGTTGCAGAGCCGGCAAGCAGCTTTCCAACGCAACCGGGGGCACCACGGGGCATGGAGTGCATGGTGAGATGGGTGGTAATGTGTGTGGGGGGGGTACCCGACACTTTGGTGAGCTGCAACAGAGCCACCCGTGGGCGGGTGGGCATGAGCTTGGTGGCGCCGGGACGCTGGCAGCCGTGGCCACCACCATACAAGTCACCGACTTGTGCCCTTTCTGGCCGTTTCCCAGGCCCTGAATCACACGTTTGGGTCACTTTCCCACCCTTTTTGTGTGGGGCACCACCCAACCTTGGGCAAACACGCGGCGTGAGCGTTGTGTCGGGCACGTGGTGCGCGTGTGGTGACGCCCTCCACCCGGCGGGGCCGACCCCCGCTCCGCGCTGGCGTTGGGCGAGGGGGTGGGCGGGGGGGGGGGGCCGTGCGCCTCCTCGGCGGGCAAAACCCTACGACACTCCGGGTTCCCAGGTGATCACTCAACCCAGTACTGATGAAGCCCAGACCAGATTGACTTCCCAGTTCTAATGAGAGGGGGTCCATTCTGGTCGGTATGATCGTAGGATGATGAGAGGGGGGGTGTGGCATGACATGACCCCATGCACGTCCCTACAGTGCCCGGCCGTTGGCTGGCTCCACCACCACACCACCCTCTGCCGGCAGTGGCACCAACTCTGTTGGCAACCCTTGGGCCGCACGGGGTAAGGGGCACGTCATGGCAAGCCTTGGCAATCTGTGGACCCCCCCCTTGTCAGTGCACATGGCTTCACACGCTCCCAACTCCCCGCCGGGCAGCATCTAGCCCACCGTGCCCGAGCGCAATGTTGCAGAGCCGGCAAGCAGCTTTCCAACGCAACCGGGGGCACCACGGGGCATGGAGTGCATGGTGAGATGGGTGGTAATGTGTGTGGGGGGGGTACCCGACACTTTGGTGAGCTGCAACAGAGCCACCCGTGGGCGGGTGGGCATGAGCTTGGTGGCGCCGGGACGCTGGCAGCCGTGGCCACCACCATACAAGTCACCGACTTGTGCCCTTTCTGGCCGTTTCCCAGGCCCTGAATCACACGTTTGGGTCACTTTCCCACCCTTTTTGTGTGGGGCACCACCCAACCTTGGGCAAACACGCGGCGTGAGCGTTGTGTCGGGCACGTGGTGCGCGTGTGGTGACGCCCTCCACCCGGCGGGGCCGACCCCCGCTCCGCGCTGGCGTTGGGCGAGGGGGTGGGCGGGGGGGGGGGGGCCGTGCGCCTCCTCGGCGGGCAAAACCCTACGACACTCCGGGTTCCCAGGTGATCACTCAACCCAGTACTGATGAAGCCCAGACCAGATTGACTTCCCAGTTCTAATGAGAGGGGGTCCATTCTGGTCGGTATGATCGTAGGATGATGAGAGGGGGGGTGTGGCATGACATGACCCCATGCACGTCCCTACAGTGCCCGGCCGTTGGCTGGCTCCACCACCACACCACCCTCTGCCGGCAGTGGCACCAACTCTGTTGGCAACCCTTGGGCCGCACGGGGTAAGGGGCACGTCATGGCAAGCCTTGGCAATCTGTGGACCCCCCCCTTGTCAGTGCACATGGCTTCACACGCTCCCAACTCCCCGCCGGGCAGCATCTAGCCCACCGTGCCCGAGCGCAATGTTGCAGAGCCGGCAAGCAGCTTTCCAACGCAACCGGGGGCACCACGGGGCATGGAGTGCATGGTGAGATGGGTGGTAATGTGTGTGGGGGGGGTACCCGACACTTTGGTGAGCTGCAACAGAGCCACCCGTGGGCGGGTGGGCATGAGCTTGGTGGCGCCGGGACGCTGGCAGCCGTGGCCACCACCATACAAGTCACCGACTTGTGCCCTTTCTGGCCGTTTCCCAGGCCCTGAATCACACGTTTGGGTCACTTTCCCACCCTTTTTGTGTGGGGCACCACCCAACCTTGGGCAAACACGCGGCGTGAGCGTTGTGTCGGGCACGTGGTGCGCGTGTGGTGACGCCCTCCACCCGGCGGGGCCGACCCCCGCTCCGCGCTGGCGTTGGGCGAGGGGGTGGGCGGGGGGGGGGGGGCCGTGCGCCTCCTCGGCGGGCAAAACCCTACGACACTCCGGGTTCCCAGGTGATCACTCAACCCAGTACTGATGAAGCCCAGACCAGATTGACTTCCCAGTTCTAATGAGAGGGGGTCCATTCTGGTCGGTATGATCGTAGGATGATGAGAGGGGGGGTGTGGCATGACATGACCCCATGCACGTCCCTACAGTGCCCGGCCGTTGGCTGGCTCCACCACCACACCACCCTCTGCCGGCAGTGGCACCAACTCTGTTGGCAACCCTTGGGCCGCACGGGGTAAGGGGCACGTCATGGCAAGCCTTGGCAATCTGTGGACCCCCCCCTTGTCAGTGCACATGGCTTCACACGCTCCCAACTCCCCGCCGGGCAGCATCTAGCCCACCGTGCCCGAGCGCAATGTTGCAGAGCCGGCAAGCAGCTTTCCAACGCAACCGGGGGCACCACGGGGCATGGAGTGCATGGTGAGATGGGTGGTAATGTGTGTGGGGGGGGTACCCGACACTTTGGTGAGCTGCAACAGAGCCACCCGTGGGCGGGTGGGCATGAGCTTGGTGGCGCCGGGACGCTGGCAGCCGTGGCCACCACCATACAAGTCACCGACTTGTGCCCTTTCTGGCCGTTTCCCAGGCCCTGAATCACACGTTTGGGTCACTTTCCCACCCTTTTTGTGTGGGGCACCACCCAACCTTGGGCAAACACGCGGCGTGAGCGTTGTGTCGGGCACGTGGTGCGCGTGTGGTGACGCCCTCCACCCGGCGGGGCCGACCCCCGCTCCGCGCTGGCGTTGGGCGAGGGGGTGGGCGGGGGGGGGGGGGCCGTGCGCCTCCTCGGCGGGCAAAACCCTACGACACTCCGGGTTCCCAGGTGATCACTCAACCCAGTACTGATGAAGCCCAGACCAGATTGACTTCCCAGTTCTAATGAGAGGGGGTCCATTCTGGTCGGTATGATCGTAGGATGATGAGAGGGGGGGTGTGGCATGACATGACCCCATGCACGTCCCTACAGTGCCCGGCCGTTGGCTGGCTCCACCACCACACCACCCTCTGCCGGCAGTGGCACCAACTCTGTTGGCAACCCTTGGGCCGCACGGGGTAAGGGGCACGTCATGGCAAGCCTTGGCAATCTGTGGACCCCCCCCTTGTCAGTGCACATGGCTTCACACGCTCCCAACTCCCCGCCGGGCAGCATCTAGCCCACCGTGCCCGAGCGCAATGTTGCAGAGCCGGCAAGCAGCTTTCCAACGCAACCGGGGGCACCACGGGGCATGGAGTGCATGGTGAGATGGGTGGTAATGTGTGTGGGGGGGGTACCCGACACTTTGGTGAGCTGCAACAGAGCCACCCGTGGGCGGGTGGGCATGAGCTTGGTGGCGCCGGGACGCTGGCAGCCGTGGCCACCACCATACAAGTCACCGACTTGTGCCCTTTCTGGCCGTTTCCCAGGCCCTGAATCACACGTTTGGGTCACTTTCCCACCCTTTTTGTGTGGGGCACCACCCAACCTTGGGCAAACACGCGGCGTGAGCGTTGTGTCGGGCACGTGGTGCGCGTGTGGTGACGCCCTCCACCCGGCGGGGCCGACCCCCGCTCCGCGCTGGCGTTGGGCGAGGGGGTGGGCGGGGGGGGGGGGGCCGTGCGCCTCCTCGGCGGGCAAAACCCTACGACACTCCGGGTTCCCAGGTGATCACTCAACCCAGTACTGATGAAGCCCAGACCAGATTGACTTCCCAGTTCTAATGAGAGGGGGTCCATTCTGGTCGGTATGATCGTAGGATGATGAGAGGGGGGGTGTGGCATGACATGACCCCATGCACGTCCCTACAGTGCCCGGCCGTTGGCTGGCTCCACCACCACACCACCCTCTGCCGGCAGTGGCACCAACTCTGTTGGCAACCCTTGGGCCGCACGGGGTAAGGGGCACGTCATGGCAAGCCTTGGCAATCTGTGGACCCCCCCCTTGTCAGTGCACATGGCTTCACACGCTCCCAACTCCCCGCCGGGCAGCATCTAGCCCACCGTGCCCGAGCGCAATGTTGCAGAGCCGGCAAGCAGCTTTCCAACGCAACCGGGGGCACCACGGGGCATGGAGTGCATGGTGAGATGGGTGGTAATGTGTGTGGGGGGGGTACCCGACACTTTGGTGAGCTGCAACAGAGCCACCCGTGGGCGGGTGGGCATGAGCTTGGTGGCGCCGGGACGCTGGCAGCCGTGGCCACCACCATACAAGTCACCGACTTGTGCCCTTTCTGGCCGTTTCCCAGGCCCTGAATCACACGTTTGGGTCACTTTCCCACCCTTTTTGTGTGGGGCACCACCCAACCTTGGGCAAACACGCGGCGTGAGCGTTGTGTCGGGCACGTGGTGCGCGTGTGGTGACGCCCTCCACCCGGCGGGGCCGACCCCCGCTCCGCGCTGGCGTTGGGCGAGGGGGTGGGCGGGGGGGGGGGGGCGTGCGCCTCCTCGGCGGGCAAAACCCTACGACACTCCGGGTTCCCAGGTGATCACTCAACCCAGTACTGATGAAGCCCAGACCAGATTGACTTCCCAGTTCTAATGAGAGGGGGTCCATTCTGGTCGGTATGATCGTAGGATGATGAGAGGGGGGGTGTGGCATGACATGACCCCATGCACGTCCCTACAGTGCCCGGCCGTTGGCTGGCTCCACCACCACACCACCCTCTGCCGGCAGTGGCACCAACTCTGTTGGCAACCCTTGGGCCGCACGGGGTAAGGGGCACGTCATGGCAAGCCTTGGCAATCTGTGGACCCCCCCCTTGTCAGTGCACATGGCTTCACACGCTCCCAACTCCCCGCCGGGCAGCATCTAGCCCACCGTGCCCGAGCGCAATGTTGCAGAGCCGGCAAGCAGCTTTCCAACGCAACCGGGGGCACCACGGGGCATGGAGTGCATGGTGAGATGGGTGGTAATGTGTGTGGGGGGGGTACCCGACACTTTGGTGAGCTGCAACAGAGCCACCCGTGGGCGGGTGGGCATGAGCTTGGTGGCGCCGGGACGCTGGCAGCCGTGGCCACCACCATACAAGTCACCGACTTGTGCCCTTTCTGGCCGTTTCCCAGGCCCTGAATCACACGTTTGGGTCACTTTCCCACCCTTTTTGTGTGGGGCACCACCCAACCTTGGGCAAACACGCGGCGTGAGCGTTGTGTCGGGCACGTGGTGCGCGTGTGGTGACGCCCTCCACCCGGCGGGGCCGACCCCCGCTCCGCGCTGGCGTTGGGCGAGGGGGTGGGCGGGGGGGGGGGGGCGTGCGCCTCCTCGGCGGGCAAAACCCTACGACACTCCGGGTTCCCAGGTGATCACTCAACCCAGTACTGATGAAGCCCAGACCAGATTGACTTCCCAGTTCTAATGAGAGGGGGTACCACCCATCCTTGGGCAAAGCGCGGCGTGATCTACATCGACGTCGACATAGGCTGACCTAGATGTGTATAAAGAAGCAAAAGATGTATAGTCATCCCGTCATGTCCCGGTCCTCACGTCATGGCCATGTATCATCAGGACATGGTTTGCTGGTAGCAATCTGTCACTAGATATTGTTAGGGGCTGCACCATGTCTCCCACAACCATTGATTGCATGCAATTATTTGCAGCTGAGCGCCGCAGCACACATAATGATTGATTTGTCGCACCGCGCCTTCTCTCCGCCAGGGTGCAGTAGCATCCTCGCAAATAGCGAATACGCACAGGGACCTGTACCGTCAAATTCGAAAGCTCGGACAGCAGACAATGCTCTCGTTGGCCGGCTTGGTCAACGGCACCCAGCTGCAGCGGCCGCTGCAACACGAGCCTCAGCGTACCCTTGTCGTCTCCAGCGCGACGGCGCGTCTGCACCTCCCGCTGCCGTTGCAGCGTGTCCTAGCCAAACATGAAAAGTCAATCAGGCTACGTCAGGCACAAGGTGTATGCATAGCAACAAAAACAGTCGACGGCGAGCCTAGTCAGCGACCACGCCATAACCCAGACAGCTCCTCGATTGGTACAGTTGTCCAGGGCCAGTCGGCCAGCACTGACCTCCAAGCACTGGGGAACATGTGTGATACGACTGGCTGGAGGGATGTGTTACAGCCTAGCGTGGCGCATGCCACTGCTGGCAGGCAAACACAATCCACAGCTGTACAGCAGTTAATCATACAGCCGCTGCACGCTAACCACACTGAAGGCAGCTCCCCAAGCAGTAGAAGCTACAGCCCCAGCTTTGCCCCAGCCCCAGCCCCAGCTTTGCAACTCAGCAGGTGCAGGCCCCTCCCAGCCACCCTCCCCGTCTGGGCTCGCACCCCTGCGGCAGGAGCCCGTGGCACTATGCATGCGCATGTGAGCCTTGCCAGCAATGCAGGCGCAGCAGTGCTACACCCTGGTGCCACCCACCACACAGCCGGCCAGCCCGCCTCTGCCCCAGCCCCTGGTCCATGGCAGTTGGCTACTGCAGCAGCACCTCTCAGCAATGTGGTGGCTAGCAGGAGCCTGCCCTCATGGTGCCAGAAGGGTCAGACACTGCCCACGCACAGAAACCGGCAGGCGCAGACGACACCCACTGACTTACAGCCAGGTCCAGGGCCATGCGGCCAGCACGAGGGGGCAGCAGCAGGTGCGTGGCGCTGGGCTATGGGGAAGAAGGCAGGTGCCGTCTGCCTGCCCCCAGCCACTGGGAGCAGGGGCCAGTCTTGAGGCGGACACAGGTGGTGAGCAGTAGTGAGCAGCCCAGAGCCACAGCCCAGCCCCTGCCCACCTGCGTGGCCGCCTGCAGGCATGAGCCCCGTGCCCCAGGTGCCTGCCCCTCCCCCTACCCCCACACTGGGCATCCAGGCGTATGACATGCTGGGCTTCAAGCTGGAATTGGCGCGGATGCAGGATGCAAGCACGCCCCGCACCGGCTTCAGCCTCAGCGTGACGGACCTTACAGCAGCAGAGTGGTGAGGGGGCCCGGGCCTGGGTGGGGCCATCTGGTGCTGCAGCAGGCAGGATCTTCAGGCCAGGGGAGCCTGGGGCAGGTCATGGTGGCCGGTAGTGCCGTACCTGCAGCCGCCTGGTTGCAGCTGCTGCTCTGCACCCTCCAGTTGAGCCCATGTAGAAGCAGGCTGCTGACGCCTGGCCTCTCTCCGCTGCTGCTGGCTTGGCCCACTGACGCTGCTGCCTGCTCACATAGTGCTCGCCTGTAGCATGCCCACCCTCCCCTTGAGCTGTGAGTGTTTTGGGGCCGGGGGCCGCAGGTCTGCCTGAAGCTGCTACCTCCTGGCCTGACGGTGTAGCAGGTCCTGCTGTTTGATCCACTGCTCCTGTGCTCCTGAAGGCTGACTGCAGCTGCTGCTGCTGGCCTGGGTGCTGGCAGGTGGCATGGAGCAGGGGAGTGCCATGCGCTGCCTGCTGCCTGCCCTGCCTGACGCCAGGTGTGCGCTGCAGACTGCCTACCAGACAGCAACGGGCCGCAGGAAGGCGGCCACGGCCAGCATGACACAAGGCAGTAACATCCACGAGCAGCTAGGTGAGGGCCGCCAGCCTTGCCCCCACGGTTAGGTCAGCCTCTGAGTGAGTCCCCGACGCCCAGGCTCCAGCTGCCCCAGCCTCCACCTTGCCCACACCTGAGTCCTGCTGGGCCTGGCCCCGTGGTTAAACACACAGCCGGGGCTAGGCTAGGCCAGGTAGGGTGAGGTGCGTGAGGCTCCCGTGTGACCCCCAGGTGGCCCGGTGCTAGCGCGAGGTGATGGTGGTGGTGGCGGCATGGCGTTGTCACCATCATCACCACCAACATGACATGGCCTGTTAGCGTTGCCTGTCGGCAATGCTGTTACACTCAGCCTCCTGCTGATAGACTGGCTGTGGCGTGTGGTGGGTCAGGGTTGGGTTAGGGTTGGCTTTCTGTGAAGGGGTAGGGTTAGGGTGGGTAAGGGTCACTTGTCTACTTACCCTACCCCTACCCCTGCCCCCATTGACCGACCCTCTGTGGCGTGCTGTGCAGAGCGGGAGGTGATCGTGGACCAGGTGGACGTTGAGGTGGACAGCGCGGAGGACGAGCTGGCGCTACAGCTGCTCAACGCGGTGGCGGCCATCCGGCAGCTGGTCCTGGAGGGCCTGACCCGGGAGCTGCGCATGTTTGCCAAGATACGGGCGAGTGGACAGCTGCCAGCCAGGCTGGGTGTGGCTAGGCCTAGGGGAGGAGGGGTGTGGTGCCTCAGCTCCTGTGGCTGCAGCCTGCAAGTGCTGGACTGCAGCCAGCGGCAGCCACCCCTGCAGCCAGCAAGGCGCCCCCAGTAGCCCAGCCACCCCCAGGCCTGACCCTGCAGTCAGGGCCACCTGTGCTGGTCTGCCGTTCACAGGGGCAATGGCTGGTGGGCGTCATAGACCAGCTTGAACTGACTGAGGAGGGCAAGGTCAGCATGACTGAGACAAAGACGCGGAGGAAGAAGGAGAAGCCGCCAGCCGAGCAGGTCACGACTGCACGCCTACAGGCAAGGGCATGCAGGGGCAGGGGTGGCAGGTGCTGCGGCTGACTGTGCTGCCCCTGCTGCTGCCAACGCAAGAAGGCAGCCTCAAAAGACGGGGCAGGTCTTACCAACACTGTGCATGTTGCTGCAGCGGAAACCCATCTCTTGCCCCGAATGCCACCAACAGCACAGCATGGTACCTTAGCACCACTTGAGGCACCCGAGGCACCTGGGAGGCTGTAGCCCTGCACTGGCTCCACCTCAGCCCCTGCCAGCCCTGGCCGCCGCCTCCCCCTGCTGCCTGCAGGTGTGCATGTACCAGGTGATGTACGACTCCTTCCGCTCCCTCACGCTGCCGCAGCTGCACGAGTACCTGTTCAGGGTGTCCACAAGTGAGGGGCAGCGGCCCGCTGCTGCTGGCTGAGGCAGGGCAGCCTAGTGTCACACCCCTGGGGAGGGGGGCGTCCGACCCATCCACCACCTATGTGACCCTGGCCTAAGGGGGACGGTGCAGGGTCACATAGGTTGTGGGGGGAGGCAGACTGCCACCTCCCCATGCTGCACCTGTTCTGTAGGGGTGGCGGGTGCTGGCAGGGGTGGCGGGATGTTGGGTGCAGGCTGGGAAAGGTGGCTGGTCACAAGGTGGCTGGGTCAGTGTCAAAGCGGTAGCGGGCGGTGCCTCAGAGCATGCTCAGCTGCCCCTGTACCGGGTGCTCACAGCCCCTCCCCCAAGCTGATGCCAGGTGTATGCCTGCGGCTCAGGGCTGTGATGTGTCCCCCTCAACTCCTTCGCTTCTTTGAATGGTGGCTGACCTGACCTGACCTGACCTGACCTGACCTGACCTGACCTGACCTGACCTGACCTGACCTGACCTGACCTGACCTGACCTGACCTGACCTGACCTGACCTGACCTGACCTGACCTGACCTGACCTGACCTGACCTGACCTGACCTGACCTGACCTGACCTGACCTGACCTGACCTGACCTGACCTGACCTGACCTGACCTCTTGTGCCTCTTGTGGCTCTTGTGGCTCTTGTGGCTGCTGGCCAGGTCATGTCGGGCTGGACCCGCAACGGGCCCTGGGGCCCTCTCTAGCGGCGCACATGGCACTGCTGCTGGCAGACCAGCAAGCCCAGCCCCCGCGGAGCCCAGGCAGCACCCAGGCGCAGTCAGGGCAGCCGGCAGACCCGCCAGCACCAGCTCCTGCCCTGGACATGGCTGAGACCGCAGCCACAGCCCTGCCGGCACTGATGTCAGGCCCAGCACAAGCTGCACTGAATACAGCACAGCCACCGGCAGTGCTAGTCTACCAGGGCATAGACCTGCCCAACCCCCCTCAACACGCCCAGCCAGCAGCAGCCACCAGTCAGTCTGGGTCTGAGCAAGCAAGTGACCACGGCAGGGTGAGCCTCCAAACCCCCTCGCCAAGCTCGCCGGAGGCGCCCAGCCAAGGTGACGTGGCGGGGGGGCTAGCAGCCCAGGCGGCCGCTCCCCCCATCACGCTGGCTGACGCAATCCAGCTGCTGCATGACAGCCTGCGGCTGCTGCCACCGCCTGGGACACACCACAAGCTGGAGTATTTGTGGCAGGTGGGCAGTGCAGGCAGGCAGCATCACGCAGAGTAGCAGGTGGTTGAGGCTAGTGGGCAGGAGGGCAGGGGCAGGCAAGCGGTGTCCACCCCTTGCGCAGAGCTGCAGGTTGTAGGGGCGACTGTGGCAGCAAGGTTGGGGAGGGTTGACTGGGGTGATGCAAGGGGAGGGTGGCAGGTGAGGGCGCCTAGGGGTGCCCGGCCAGGAGCCACCAGGTGCCTAGGGGTGTGCATGCAGCCAGGCATGGGTCAGGCCGTGCCCTGCCTGCTGACAGGGCTGTCTGGCGCCTGGCTGGTTGCAGGAGGACCGGTTTGAGCGGCTGAAGGACGAGGAGGTGGAGTTTGACGGGCAGTGGCTGGAGGAGCGGCTGGAGGCGGCCCTGGACCTGTGGCAGGGCAGGGCAGAGCCTCAGGCGGCACCCAGGGGCAGCTTCAAGTGCAAGTAAGTGGAAGCCTGCGCCTAGCTGCCATCAGCTGTCCATCATGTCTGGCAGGCTGTAGTGCCACTCGGACCTGACCTGCCTTTAGCCCCATGCCCCTCTCCCGTCTTCCTGCTGTTGTGATGCCAGTGTGACGCTCAATCTGTCACCTTTTACACATGCACCCTCTGCCCATCCCTAGCCCCAATAAGCTGACAACAGTGCAGCCAGCCCTCCCCTTACTGACCTGGCCTGCCCTGGGCCCTGACCTGACCTGACTCCAGCCTCATGCCCCTCGCCCGTCTTCCTGCTGCTGTTGCATTGCAAATGTGCCGCTCTGTACCCTTTACACGCACACCTACTGCCCAGCCACCCCACCAAGATGACACCAGTGCAGCCAGCGTCCCCCAATTGTGCTGCTGCATAGACCCTGGGGCGCCCGCTGCTCTTTCTCCCTCTGCCTCCACCCCACTCCCCTCAACCTGCTGCCCCGCAGGTTCTGTGACTTCCGGCCGCAGTGCAAGGTGTATGTGCCCAGCCACCCCCTGGCTGAGCCTGTGGCCCTGGCCCGCCAGACGCTGGAGGAGCGCAGGCAGGCAGCACGCAGCAGGCAGGCCGCGGAGGCAGTGGAGGTGGCGGCGACTGTGCTGGCCCCAACATAGCGCCGGCCCTGTTGCCTGGCCTGGCCCGCCGGGCCTGGCCCACAGCACCAGCATTGGAGTCAGTCGTTAAGGGGCAGGCATGGGCTGCAGCGGCATGATCAGCTGATTGCTGCACAGCTGCTAGCTCGTTAAAGCAGATCTGGATGCTGGGTGATGCTTTGTTGCGGTGGCCCTGCCATGCCGTAGCATTCTCACTACAGAGCCACTGCTAGATAGATCCTAATTAGAGCTGCTAGATTGCCCCTGACAGGAGGTCCTGGACTGGAGTCGAGCGTGCTGTCCCTGGACTGCTGGCGAGGGAGAGGCCGGGGAGCTTGTTTACATTGCTTTGTCAAATAGACAGCTGAACGGGGTCCTTGTTCGCTTTCCTTTTGTGACCCAATGCTTCGGAAGCTGCTTGCCTGCCCTATCGTCGACAGAGGGGCCCCTGGGGCGTTGAATCATCACATAGGCATTGCGGGTCGACACAGTCAAGACATGGTGTCACACGGTCAGCAATACACCTAGGCGGTCAGACACAACATTAACACGACCCGGCTCACAGCCTAGACTCCGCAAGTCTCTCAGTCTGGCAGCTGTACAACGCAAGCCGTGCTGTAAGCACCAGCCCCATCAGCCCACAATCCAGGCCCCCGCTATGGTCAAGCAGCCAGGCTAAGCAGCCAGGTCGAGCAGCCAGGCCATGCCAGCGCCACTGGTGTCGAGAGCTTACAGTGACTATCACACAATGATAGTCGACAAGATTAAAGAGAAGCACCGAACGCCATGCCCCTCATGCTCTACATACCATGCTCCTCGCGCCATGCTCTTCATGCACATAAAGCAGTGCTCAATGAGCTACTCAGCCTGGCAGTCACGGACCAAAGTGTGTCCACAACACGAACCTTGCGCCCGCCTCCACACTGTCCGCCCTGAGACCCAGCTGCAGCACCTCCCCATTGTCCCCCCACCCACCTCCCCCCCCTTGCTGCTGCTGTCCCTCTTGGCCGACATGCGCGGCCACCCCACCCCCCTCTCCAGGCTGGCCCCGCCCCGCCTCCAGCTGCAGCAGCAGCGCCAACAGCCGCATGCCGCCGGCCAGCTCCAGCTGCTCCTGAGCCACCTGGGTGCTGCTGGGCAGGTAGTGATGCGCCAGGACCGCCAGGCTGCACGAGGACAGACCCAAACTGCGCCGAGCCAGCGCCACGCTGCGCCGCCTGAGGGCAGCCAGGTCCGGAGACACAGACGCGGGAGTGGGGGCGGGTGCGGGAGGGGCAGGGGGGTGCGCGGCACCAGCTTTGCCCTCCACCAGGTTTCTCCCAGCACCTCCAGGCTGACCCCTGCCTGCAGCAGCGGGTGTGTGGGGTCCACCGCTCCCTGCATCACCGGCTGTGCTGCGGCTTGCCAGGGCTGCCAGGGCGGTGGCGGCAGCGGCCAGCCTGGCTGCCCTGGCTGCCCTGTGAGCCGAGGCCCCCAGTAGCAGGTTGGCTGGGTGCAGCACCTGCTGCTGCAGCGCCCAGCCCTGCTCCAGCAGCTCAGCAACGCGGTCAAGGCCTGCAGCAACAGCGCCTGGCTCAGTGGTGCAGCAGGGGGGTGCTGGCAGTGGGTCAGGCCGGCCAGGCCCTGCCTGCCGCCTCTGGCCTGCCTGCTGCCCCTGTTGCGCTCCCTGCTGCAGGCGCTGCTGCGGCACCCTAGCCAGCCCCGGCCAATCGGTGGCGACCTGCTGCAGGCCCGCCTCGCTGCAGTCAGCCACCAGGTGAGCCAAGGCTGCCAGGCAGGCGGAGGGCAGCTGGGCTGAGGCCACCTCTGCCTGACCCTCACACGCCGCTGCGGCCTCCAGCAGCTGGGTGCTGTGGGCCAGGTGGGCAGCAGAGGGCGGGCGGCGGCACACAGGGCAGCTGCTAGGCACCTTCTCAGCCACGGCCCCCCAGCCCTTCCCCAGCCCCTGCTGCTGCTGCTGCTGCTGCCACTGGCTGGGCTCCAGGTGCAGCTGCCCCGCCCCGCTGCCTGCGGCTCGTGCTGCAGGGGGCCCAGCAGCCTGCGACCAGCTGTTGCCAGGGGGGTCTGCCTGGGTCTGAGGCTGCTGACTGACCCTCGGCTCGCTGGAGCCAGCCAGGAGGGCTAGGGGGGAGGGGTCAGCCGGCAGCCAGCCCCCGCAGCAGCTGGTGGTGGCTTGGGCAGCAGAGAGGGAGGGGGTGGAGGGCGAGTTGGGAGGGGGTGAGGGGGTCTGGAGCTGGGCATGGCGGCAGCGCAGGCCAGAGCGCCAGGGCCCCCACAGGCCCTCCAGCCCCCCCTCCCCCTCGCTGCTGCCGCCGCCCCCCCTGGTGCAGGCTGGGCAGGTGCAGGTGAAGCAGTAGTGGGCGGCCAGGGTGTGGGCACGCTGGCGGGGGGAGTGCTGTCCTGCCTGGGGGCCGTAGCTGATGAAGGCCTGCTGGCCCTGGGCTAGGGGCTGGGAGGCGCGGGCGGTTAGGCGGTTGCCTGAAAACCTGTGAGAACAGTCGGGTAAGGGTTGGAGAAGGAGTGAGACAGTCTTGCCTGAGCTATGCCTGGCTGCCCCTCGGCCCCTTTACGTCCTTGCCCTGCCCCACAGGCCCCCTGCCTCCACCAACTACACGTTGACCATGTTGAGAAAGGGTTTGAAGCTCTGCAGTCCCTGTGTTTGGAGGCTGGGTCCAGTTCCCAGGCTGGTGTTGACTACGCCCTGATCTGTTCAACAGGGTAGCATTGCTGCTCACTCACCACCCAAGGCTCACCTCAGGCCCACACTGCCTCACACCTCCCTGCCCTGCCCCCTGCCCCCCCCTAAGACGCACCTCCCTGCCCTGCCCCCCACACCCTGCCCCCCACACCCTGCCCCCCTAAGGCGCACCTCAGGCTGACGTTTGGGCAGCAGGAGTGGTTGAAGGCTGCAGCCAGGGGGAACAGCGCCAGGCCCCACCAGCCAGGCCCCCCCCCTGAGCCCACAGCCGCATCCCAGTCCAGCCAGGTGGCGGGTACCGGGTGGGGTGCAGGGGGCTGCAGGACCAGCTGGGAGCCGCTGGCAGGGGTGGGGGCAGGGGATGGCGTCCGGGCGGGGGCTGCCGCGGCATCATGCCGTCCGGGTCCAGCCCCCTGCCTGGCCATGGTGGTGGTGGGAGAGTGTGCAGGTGGGTGGCTAGTAGGGCAGGGCTGCAGCACGTAGCAGGCTGCTCGGTCCCCCTGGCCCGGGCTGACGCTCTTGAGGGCCACGCCATTGACTGCCAGGCGGCACAGCCAGCGCAGCACTGCCCCGGCCCCAACCCGCCCCCCCCTGCCTAGTGCCTGGAGCACTGCTGGGCTCAGACCAGGGCCACTACCCGCACCTGCTGCCCCTGCTGCCCCTGAGACCCCTGTGGCCCCTGCTGCCCCTGCCCCTGCAGCCCCTGCCCCTTCGGCCCCAGCCCCTGGGGCCTGCCCCCCCTGCCCCTGGCCCCTGTTTGGCTCCTCCCTGGGCCAGCCCCGCTTGGCTGCTGCAGTGCAGGCTGCCGCCCAGGCGTCTGCGGCTAGCACCGCCTGCACGCACCACTCCACCAGCTGGTGGGGCGGGTGGCTGGCCTCATGACCCTCCAGGGACTCCAAACGCTGCAGTAGTCTGACCATCGCCTGATTAGCCCACTCTGCTGCGGCTGCCGGCTGCCCCTGGCCCCCCTCCCGCCCCCCCCTCCCCCTCTCCAGCTTGCTGCCTGTCCTGCGCTCCTGCTGGTGTGCTGGCCAGCGCCTGGTGCAGGGCTGCATGCAGGCGGGCCAGGCGCAGGGCCAGCAGCGCGCTCTCAGGCAGCAGCCGGGGCCAGGCCAGGCCGCACTCCGGACCCCCTGCCTGGTGCCAGGGCTCAGCCCGCTGGCAGGCGCTGCTGCAGAACAAGACCTGCAGGCAGCAGGGGGAAAGGGGGGGCGCACGCACGTGGACGAGCACCACGAACCGCGTCTAGGGCGCCGCCACTGCAACCCCCACTCGCCGCCCCCACGGGCCCCTGCTGCCCCTGCCAGTGGTGCTGATGTGCTGGGGCGGATAAGTATGGGAAGTTGGTTCCTCCCACACCACATCACCACGCCACCGCAACACAGCACACAGATGAAGCACACGGCTTGGTTTATTTGAGTGGAGGGACGTTGGTAGAATGGGGCCTGAAGCGGGCACTGCACCAGCTACGGGCAGCCATGGCAGTCCTCCCACCCTTCCTTCCCACTCTTCCTTGCCACGCACCACGCAGCATGACGCAGCATGGCAAATGGCGGGTCAGACGGAAAGGTTGGGTGGCAGGGGGGGTGGTCTGCACCTGCTGGTGGCCTCATGTCGGCCCCAGCCTGATGAGGCGCCCCTACCCCCAGCGGCTGGTGAGGGGTGAGGGGTGGCTGGCTGTGGGAGTGTGAGAGGGGGGGTGATGCAGGTCACCAAGGTTCAGGCCAGCCCTACCCCCCTGGCCCTTGGCGCCTGGCCCCCCTGCTCACCTCCCTGCTTGGCCTCAGCCCCTGCCTACCGCAGCCCCTGCTCACAGCTCAGCCTCAGCTAGCCTCCTCCCCGTCCCTGGCTTGCAGGCAGGACCATGACAGCTAAGTAGGGCTCTAGGGCAGCTCTAGGCCAGCTCCAAGCTTGCAGGCCGTGTGGCTCACCATGGGGCAGCAGGGGCAGTACACGGGCAGCAGCAGTGTTGGCCCAGAGGGAGATCTGCCTTGGCTGGCAGGGGCCCCAGGCCGCTGTGCCTTGCCTCCGCTGACGTCGCCCTCCGCGCCCTCTGCCCTGCCTGGCTGGCTGCCGCCTCCCCCTCCACCCTGGCCTGCTGACCGCCCTGGGTGCTGCAGCTGGGGCAGCAGGTGGGCGCAGGTGCAGCAGCGGCAGCTCCTGGCCCGCCCCTTGGTGAGCACACAGGCCGCAGCCCGCTCCTGCAGTAGGTCCGTGCCGGGGGGCAAGGCCTGGGCGGCACGCTGGTGGCGGCCCCACCCTGAAGCCAGCGGCTGTGGCGAGGGGGTGGGGGGCGTGGTTGAGCCGGGAGGAAGAGGGCTGCAGTGAGGGCTGCGACTGTCGTGGGCGGGGTGGAGGGGGGCGGTGGGGGAGGAGGGGGTGGGTGAGGGGGGTGGGGGGCGCCAGGAGGAAGAAGCCAGCACTTGGCAGGAGGGGGAGTAGGGAGGACCTGGTGCACCCCACACCTCCTCTAAAAGGTCATCATAAGGAGCCTCCAGGCCACCTGGCCCCTGCTGCTGCCCCTCCTGCTCCCCCAGCCCCTGCCACTCTGACCCCTGCTGCTGCTGCTCCTGCTGCTGCTGCCTCAGTTGATCCAGTAGTGTGCTGACTTCAGCCGCCTCATCAGCCCCTCCTCCTCCTCCTCCACCTGCTCTGCTGCTCTGCGCTGGCAAGCTGTGCCTGGCCCTGCCCGCTGGCTGGAAGGTCAGCGGGGGCAGCGCCAGCAGCTGCAAGGCGGCCAGGCAGTCCTCCACAGCTGCCTGCAGCAGGCCACAGCCCCGCAGAGCACTGGCGCGCCGGTACAGCGCCTGCGCAGAAGGGGCAGCACAGTTCAGCACGGTGTGGCTGATCCTTGTTTGGCACTTGCTGCATTGTATTTGAATATAATGATGGTGATTAGGTGCAGCAGAGCTCAACCCTTTGGGCTTGCTGAGGGCACAGGAGGCAGCCACTGACAGCAGCACCTAGCAAACGGGCTGAGCTGCCACACCCTGCTTAGTGCTCAGGCCTGCGCCCTCCAGCACCAGCATGAAATGTAAGGGTTGTGTGGCAGCGCGCCTGACAGGCAAAGACCATGTGCTACTACCGCTGCTGCTGCTGCCACTGCTGCCCCTGCTGCTGCTGCCCAGCCCTGCTGTTGCTGCTGTTGCTGCTGTTGCTGCAGCTGCCACAGTCGGCTGCCTACCTTGTATGAGGTTGGGTCAGCGCGCACAGCACAGTCTGCCTCCTGCAGCGCTAGGCCAGGTTGAGCCAGCCTCAAGAGCACTAGGCTGCGGTTGGCGTGCAGGCGGGACACTGCCTGTTGCGCTGCCACTGCCTGCTGCTGCAACCCCGCCGCCTGCTGCTGCTGTTCTTGAGCTTGGGGCGTGCAAGCACACCACTTCAGGGCATCTGAGGAGGCAGGCGGGGGCAGCAGTGGTTGCACCGGATGCAGGCGGCCTTAGCTGAGCCAGCCTGGTGTGCTGGTGCGTGCCCAGTGTGGCAACCTGGCACTGACCGTTGTAGTGCAGCAAGGTCTCGAGCAGCTGGCCCTGCTTGTACGCAGCGTTGCCGGCCAGCCTGGCATGCTCTGACCTAGCCTGGTCCGGCCCCACACCCTGCGCCAGGACCAGCAGCCAACCATCGTTTAGGCAAACTGACCAGCACGCACATGCACTATTTGCATCATTGAGCTACACTAGGGTATTGCCATGCAGCATGGGATGGGATGGATTAGGAAGAAGCCATGCAAGGGAGGGTGTCCTTGAAAGGATGGCTTGTCGCTGGAAAGGTTGGCAGTGTTAACGTTGAAGCTCCTTGGAGAAGAGACATCTCGAAACCACCTGTCCTTTGTCTTGTGTCCACATCTTAAAGCTAGAAACTGACTGCCCGCTGCTCCACTGACTTGCCACTTCTTCGCTTTCGCTGAGGGAGCAGCAGCTGGAAGGGGCGGGGAAAGGCCTCTGGCTCCCACCTCAACACATGGGTCAGTGATATCGGACACGGCAGCCAGGTAATGGGGGGAGCCGTGCAAATGTTGAGCGACATGCTTCAGAAGCTCGTCGAGTACGACCTGTTTAGCAGAGCAGAGCTTGAGCACGGCACTGTTGCACTGCACCTCCTCGACAAATCGCGCGAGCATGGGCCGTCAACTGAACACATCGCACGCCAAGTTCCAATCCCTACAGCCCTCATGCTACTCCAAAATAAAGCAAGAGTTGTAATCGCACACCAGCAGCAAATATCGAGGTACAACCAATTTATTTTTGCGGCCTTCATCTAGCGGGCAGCGCAGCCAGCCTAGCCTACGAGCAACACCGAGCAGGACAAGCAAAGACAGCACCCGCACCCATAGCCGACAGTGTGCCGAACGGGCATAAGGCTTCATGGCAGCAGACCCACCACGCAAGAAGACGAAGCCTGACGAGTCCAATGCCACAAAAGCAAAGCTGGCTGCCGCCGCGGCATACGAGAAGGCCGTGAGCGGGAATGTCATCATCCAGTTCCAGGCGGCTACGGGCGAGAGCACAGGTGCAATTGGCAACTCGACAGAGGCGGAGAGTCGCGGTCACGTGAGCACGAGATGCTAGCCTAGTGCATGAAGCGCCAGGCAGCTGCGTGCCTGTGCCTCCCTGTGGGGCGAAGGGGGCGAGGGAGGATAGGGGCCACCAGGATGATGAGCAGGCCATGGCCACCCGGTCGAGAGCCTGAGCGACAGTGCAGAGCCAGGTGGCTGCCAGCCAACCAGCCCCAAGAGGCCTGCTCTCCGACTGCCAGCTGTAGCTGTGTGTTGCGGTGTGGCTGCAGGGCCACAGCTGGATGTGCCTGCCAGCGTCACCCCAGAGCAGCTGGAAACGCTGCTCAACGGGCTGCTGCAGGCCGAGGAGAAGCTGCCCTATGCCTTCCATATCCAGGAGCAGGTGTGGCAGCTATAGGTTCCATATCCAGGAGCAGGTGTGGCAGCTATAGGTTCCATATCCAGGAGCAGGTGTGGCAGCTATAGGCCAGGCTGGGCCAAGCTGGGTCAGGCTAGGCGAGGTGTGAGGGCCCTGACTCCCCAATGCAAGGGGCTCCTTCCCCCTCACCCCTACCTTGCTCCCCTTACCCTGCCACCTCCCGCTGAGCCTCATGGACGACCCTGCCGCCCCTCTGACCCTGCCGCCCCTGCCGCCCCTCTGACCCTGCCGTCGCTGCCAACCCTGCTGACCCTATTCCCACCCTGTCTAGTGGCCCTTCGAACGTTTCCAGACTCTGCCGCTGAGGCCCTGCTGCTGCCGCTGGCTGCAGGAGCTGTCCAGTGAGCTGGGGGTGCACCTCAGCCAGCAGGGCGTCAGCGTGGAGAGCGTGCTGAAGGTGGTGTACCAGCCCCAGGTCAGTTCGGGGAGGGCTGGGGGGGAGGGGAAGTGGCAGCAGGGCAGGAGGGCTGGCAGGAGCTGGAGGAGTTGGCCTCTGTAAGGACTAAGCCAGGCATCAGGTGGGTGCTGCTGGAGCCTTGAGCAGTGCCTGAAGCTCGCTGTAGGGTAAGGCAGGCGGGTGGGTAAGGTGCAGGCAGCCTGCCTTGTAGCCAGGGCCTGGGTGGAGGTCAGTGCTGCTTGGCTGGGCGGTGCTGCTGCAGGCTGTGTTCCGGGTGCGCCCCGTGGCCCGCTGCACCGCCTCCATGCCTGGCCACTCTGAGTCTGTGCTGTCAGTGAGTCAGGGGGCGGCGGGGGCGGCAGGGCATGCAGAGGCCCCATGGTGGGTGCTGTTGCACAGGGCAGCCCGACCAGCGGCGCGCACCTGCTGCCTACTCAGTGGCTCCTTGCAGCTCCAGGGGCCAACATAGTGCAGTTAGCAGCACAGCGGCGGCACAGTGGGCTGCACCAGGGTCACACTCCTCACCCCTTGCTGTCTGTCCCCAGCACCAGGGATTAACCAGGCTGGGCAGCACAATGGTACGGCACAGTGACTGCCTGCCTGACTGTCCCGCCCCTGGCCTTGCAGGTATCCTTCAGCCCTGATGGCCGCCAGCTGGCTAGCGGGTCAGGGGACACCAGCGTGCGCTTCTGGGACCTCAACACACAGCTGCCCAGGCACCAGGGCCAGGTGTGTCATAGCCACCCCCCTTCAACCCCCCCCCACCC
The DNA here is from genome assembly GCA_030144725.1 of Haematococcus lacustris. Taxonomy (NCBI): domain Eukaryota; kingdom Viridiplantae; phylum Chlorophyta; class Chlorophyceae; order Chlamydomonadales; family Haematococcaceae; genus Haematococcus; species Haematococcus lacustris. Next base: position 3,825,341 of record JASKMD010000009.1, read on the forward strand.
CCCCTCACTCTCAACCTCACACTCACCCGCACCCGCACCCGCACCCGCCCCCTCACCCGCCATCTCACACTCGCCCTCACCCGCACCCGCCCCCTCACCCGCCATCTCACACTCGCCCTCACCCGCCCCCGCCCCCTCACCCGCCATCTCACACTCGCCCTCACCCGCACCCTCACCCGCAACCTAACCCTCACCCGCCCCCACCCCCGCCCCCTCACCCTCCATCTCACACTTGCCCTCAACCACACCCGCCCCTTCACCCGCCATCTCACACTCGCCCTCACCCGCCCCCGCCCCCTCACCCGCCATCTCACACTCGCCCTCACCCGCACCCTCACCCGCAATCTAACCCTCACCATCCCCCACCCCCGACCCCTCACCCTCCATCTCACACTTGCCCTCAACCACACCTGCCCCCTCACCCTCCATCTCACACTCGCCCTCACCCGCACCCTCACCCGCCCCCTCACCCGCCATCTCACACTCGCCCTCACCCGCACCCTCACCCGCAACCTAACCCTCACCCGCCCCCACCCCCGCCCCCTTACCCTCCATCTCACACTTGCCCTCAACCACACCCGCCCCCTCACCCGCCATCTCACACTCGCCCTCACCCACCCCCGCCCCCTCACCCTCCATCTCACACTCGCCCTCACCCGCACCCTCACCCGCCCCCTCACCCGCCATCTCACACTCGCCCTCACCCGCACCCTCACCCGCAACCTAACCCTCACCCGCCCCCACCCCCGCCCCCTCACCCTCCATCTCACACTTGCCCTCAACCACACCCGCCCCCTCACCCGCCATCTCACACTCGCCCTCACCCGCCCCCGCCCCCTCACCCTCCATCTCACACACGCCCTCACCCGCACCCTCACCCGCAATCTCACCCTCACCCATCCCCGCCCCCGCCCCCGCCCCCGCCCCCGCCCCCGCCCCCGCCCCCGCCCCCGCCCCCTCACCCGCCATCTCACACTCGCCCTCAACCACACCCGCCCCCTCACCCTCCATCTCACACTTGCCCTCAACCACACCCGCCCCCTCACCCGCCATCTCACACTCGCCCTCACCCGCACCCGCCCCCTCACCCTCCATCTCACACTCGCCCTCACCCGCACCCTCACCCGCAATCTCACCCTCACCCGCCCCCGCCCCCGCCCCCGCCCCCGCCCCCGCCCCCGCCCCCTCACCCTCCATCTCACACTTGCCCTCAACCACACCCGCCCCCTCACCTGCCATCTCACACTCGCCCTCACCCGCACCCGCCCCCTCACCCGCCATCTCACACTCGCCCTCACCCGCACCCTCACCCGCAACCTAACCCTCACCCGCCCCCACCCCCGCCCCCTCACCCTCCATCTCACACTTGCCCTCAACCACACCCGCCCCCTCACCCGCCATCTCACACTCGCCCTCACCCGCACCCTCACCCGCAACCTAACCCTCACCCGCCCCCACCCCCGCCCCCTCACCCTCCATCTCACACTTGCCCTCAACCACACCCGCCCCTTCACCCGCCATCTCACACTCGCCCTCACCCGCCCCCGCCCCCTCACCCTCCATCTCACACTCGCCCTCACCCGCACCCTCACCCGCCCCCTCACCCGCCATCTCACACTCGCCCTCACCCGCACCCTCACCCGCAACCTAACCCTCACCCGCCCCCACCCCCGCCCCCTTACCCTCCATCTCACACTTGCCCTCAACCACACCCGCCCCCTCACCCGCCATCTCACACTCGCCCTCACCCACCCCCGCCCCCTCACCCTCCATCTCACACTCGCCCTCACCCGCACCCTCACCCGCCCCCTCACCCGCCATCTCACACTCGCCCTCACCCGCACCCTCACCCGCAACCTAACCCTCACCCGCCCCCACCCCCGCCCCCTTACCCTCCATCTCACACTTGCCCTCAACCACACCCGCCCCCTCACCCGCCATCTCACACTCGCCCTCACCCACCCCCGCCCCCTCACCCTCCATCTCACACTCGCCCTCACCCGCACCCTCACCCGCCCCCTCACCCGCCATCTCACACTCGCCCTCACCCGCACCCTCACCCGCAACCTAACCCTCACCCGCCCCCACCCCCGCCCCCTCACCCTCCATCTCACACTTGCCCTCAACCACACCCGCCCCCTCACCCGCCATCTCACACTTGCCCTCAACCACACCCGCCCCCTCACCCGCCATCTCACACTCGCCCTCACCCGCACCCTCACCCGCAACCTAACCCTCACCCGCACCCTCACCCGCAACCTAACCCTCACCCGCCCCCACCCCCGCCCCCTCACCCTCCATCTCACACTTGCCCTCACCCGCACCCTCACCCGCAATCTCACCCTCACCCGTCCCCGCCCCCGCCCCCGCCCCCGCCCCCGCCCCCGCCCCCGCCCCCGCCCCCGCCCCCTCACCCGCCATCTCACACTCGCCCTCAACCACACCCGCCCCCTCACCCTCCATCTCACACTTGCCCTCAACCACACCCGCCCCCTCACCCGCCATCTCACACTCGCCCTCACCCGCACCCTCACCCGCAACCTAACCCTCACCCGCACCCTCACCCGCAACCTAACCCTCACCCGCCCCCACCCCCGCCCCCTCACCCTCCATCTCACACTTGCCCTCAACCACACCCGCCCCCTCACCCGCCATCTCACACTCGCCCTCACCCGCCCCCGCCCCCTCACCCTCCATCTCACACACGCCCTCACCCGCACCCTCACCCGCAATCTCACCCTCACCCGTCCCCGCCCCCGCCCCCGCCCCCGCCCCCGCCCCCGCCCCCGCCCCCGCCCCCTCACCCGCCATCTCACACTCGCCCTCAACCACACCCGCCCCCTCACCCTCCATCTCACACTTGCCCTCAACCACACCCGCCCCCTCACCCGCCATCTCACACTCGCCCTCACCCGCACCCGCCCCCTCACCCTCCATCTCACACTCGCCCTCACCCGCACCCTCACCCGCAATCTCACCCTCACCCGCCCCCGCCCCCGCCCCCGCCCCCGCCCCCTCACCCTCCATCTCACACTTGCCCTCAACCACACCCGCCCCCTCACCTGCCATCTCACACTCGCCCTCACCCGCACCCGCCCCCTCACCCGCCATCTCACACTCGCCCTCACCCGCACCCTCACCCGCAACCTAACCCTCACCCGCCCCCACCCCCGCCCCCTCACCCTCCATCTCACACTTGCCCTCAACCACACCCGCCCCCTCACCCGCCATCTCACACTCGCCCTCACCCGCACCCTCACCCGCAACCTAACCCTCACCCGCCCCCACCCCCGCCCCCTCACCCTCCATCTCACACTTGCCCTCAACCACACCCGCCCCCTCACCCGCCATCTCACACTCGCCCTCACCCACCCCCGCCCCCTCACCCTCCATCTCACACTCGCCCTCACCCGCACCCTCACCCGCCCCCTCACCCGCCATCTCACACTCGCCCTCACCCGCACCCTCACCCGCAACCTAACCCTCACCCGCCCCCACCCCCGCCCCCTCACCCTCCATCTCACACTTGCCCTCAACCACACCCGCCCCCTCACCCGCCATCTCACACTCGCCCTCACCCGCCCCCGCCCCCTCACCCTCCATCTCACACACGCCCTCACCCGCACCCTCACCCGCAATCTCACCCTCACCCGTATCCGCCCCCGCCCCCGCCCCCGCCCCCGCCCCCGCCCCCGCCCCCGCCCCCTCACCCTCCATCTCACGCTTGCCCTCAACCACACCCGCCCCCTCACCCTCCATCTCACACTCGCCCTCACCCGCCCCCGCCCCCTCACCCGCCACCTCACACTCGCCCTCACCCGCACCCTCACCCGCAATCTAACCCTCACCATCCCCCACCCCCGCCCCCTCACCCTCCATCTCACACTTGCCCTCAACCACACCCGCCCCCTCACCCGCCATCTCACACTCGCCCTCACCCGCACCCTCACCCGCAACCTAACCCTCACCCGCCCCCACCCCCGCCCCCTCACCCGCCCCCACCCCCGCCCCCTCACCCTCCATCTCACACTTGCCCTCAACCACACCCGCCCCCTCACCCGCCATCTCACACTCGCCCTCACCAGCACCCACCCCCTCACCCGCCATCTCACACTCGCCCTCACCCGCACCCTCACCCACAATTTCACCCTCACCCGTCCCCGCCCCCGCCCCCGCCCCCGCCCCCGCCCCCGCCCCCGCCCCCGCCCCCGCCCCCGCCCCTGCCCCTGCCCCTGCCCCCGCCCCCGCCCCCGCCCCCGCCCCCGCCCCCGCACCTGCACCCTCCATCTCACGCTTGCCCTCAACCACACCCGCCCCCTCACCCTCCATCTCACACTCGCCCTCACCCGCACCCGCCCCCTCACCCTCCATCTCACACTCGCCCTCACCCGCCCCCGCCCCCTCACCCGCCATCTCACACTCACCCTCACCCGCACCCTCACCCGCAACCTAACCCTCACCCGCCCCCACCCCCGCCCCCTTACCCTCCATCTCACACTTGCCCTCAACCACACCCGCCCCCTCACCCTCCATCTCACACTCGCCCTCACCCGCCCCCGCCCCCTCACCCGCCATCTCACACTCGCCCTCACCCGCACCCTCACCCGCAACCTAACCCTCACCCGCCCCCACCCCCGCCCCCTTACCCTCCATCTCACACTTGCCCTCAACCACACCCGCCCCCTCACCCGCCATCTCACACTCGCCCTCACCCGCACCCTCACCCGCAACCTAACCCTCACCCGCCCCCACCCCCGCCCCCTCACCCTCCATCTCACACTTGCCCTCAACCACACCCGCCCCCTCACCCGCCATCTCACACTCGCCCTCACCCGCCCCCGCCCCCTCACCCTCCATCTTACACTCGCCCTCACCCGCACCCTCACCCGCAATCTCACCCTCACTCGTCCCCGCCCCCGCCCCCACCCCCGCCCCCGCGCCCGCCCCCGCCCCCTCACCCTCCATCTCACGCTTGCCCTCAACCACACCCGCCCCCTCACCCGCCATCTTACACTCGCCCTCACCCGCCCCCGCCCCCTCACCCGCCATCTCACACTCGCCCTCACCCGCACCCTCACCCGCAATCTAACCCTCACCCGCCCCCACCCCCGCCCCCTCACCCTCCATCTCACACTTGCCCTCAACCACACCCACCCCCTTACCCGCCATCTCACACTCGCCCTCACCCGCCCCCGCCCCCTCACCCTCCATCTTACACTCGCCCTCACCCGCACCCTCACCCGCAATCTCACCCCTACCCGTCCCCGCCCCCGCCCCCGCCCCCGCGCCCGCCCCCGCCCCCTCACCCTCCATCTCACACTTGCCCTCAACCACACCCGCCCCCTCACCCGCCATCTCACACTCGCCCTCACCCGCCCCCGCCCCCTCACCCGCCATCTCACACTCGCCCTCACCCGCACCCTCACCCGCAACCTAACCCTCACCCGCCCCCACCCCCGCCCCCTCACCCTCCATCTCACACTTGCCCTCAACCACACCCGCCCCCTCACCCGCCATCTTACACTCGCCCTCACCCGCCCCCGCCCCCTCACCCGCCATCTCACACTCGCCCTCACCCGCACCCTCACCCGCAATCTAACCCTCACCCGCCCCCACCCCCGCCCCCTCACCCTCCATCTCACACTTGCCCTCAACCACACCCGCCCCCTCACCCGCCATCTCACACTCGCCCTCACCCGCCCCCGCCCCCTCACCCTCCATCTTACACTCGCCCTCACCCGCACCCTCACCCGCAATCTCACCCCTACCCGTCCCCGCCCCCGCCCCCGCGCCCGCCCCCGCCCCCTCACCCTCCATCTCACGCTTGCCCTCAACCACACCCGCCCCCTCACCCGCCATCTCACACTCGCCCTCACCCGCCCCCGCCCCCTCACCCGCCATCTCACACTCGCCCTCACCCGCACCCTCACCCGCAATCTAACCCTCACCCGCCCCCACCCCGGCCCCCTCACCCTCCATCTCACACTTGCCCTCAACCACACCCGCCCCCTCACCCGCCATCTCACACTCGCCCTCACCCGCCCCCGCCCCCTCACCCGCCATCTCACACTCGCCCTCACCCGCCCCCGCCCCCTCACCCGCCATCTCACACTCGCCCTCACCCGCACCCTCACCCGCAACCTAACCCTCACCCGCCCCCACCCCCGCCCCCTCACCCTCCATCTCACACTTGCCCTCAACCACACCCGCCCCCTCACCCGCCATCTCACACTCGCCCTCACCCGCCCCCGCCCCCTCACCCGCCATCTCACACTCGCCCTCAACCGCCCCCGCCCCCTTACCCGCCATCTCACACTCGCCCTCACCCGCACCCTCACCCGCAACCTAACCCTCACCCGCCCCCACCCCCGCCCCCTCACCCTCCATCTCACACTTGCCCTCAACCACACCCGCCCCCTCACCCGCCATCTCACACTCGCCCTCACCCGCCCCCGCCCCCCCACCCTCCATCTCACACTCGCCCTCACCCGCACCCTCACCCGCAATTTCACCCGTGCCCGCCCCCGCCCCCGCCCCCGCCCCCTCACCCTCCATCTCACGCTTGCCCTCAACCACACCCGCCCCCTCACCCTCCATCTCACACTTGCCCTCAACCACACCCGCCCCCTCACCCGCCATCTCACACTCGCCCTCACCCGCCCCCGCCCCCTCACCCGCCATCTCACACTCGCCCTCACCCGCACCCTCACCCGCAATTTCACCCGTGCCCGCCCCCGCCCCCGCCCCCGCCCCCGCCCCCGCCCCCGCCCCCTCACCCTCCATCTCACGCTTGCCCTCAACCACACCCGCCCCCTCACCCTCCATCTCACACTTGCCCTCAACCACACCCGCCCCCTCACCCGCCATCTCACACTCGCCCTCACCCGCCCCCGCCCCCTCACCCGCCATCTCACACTCGCCCTCACCCGCACCCTCACCCGCAATTTCACCCGTGCCCGCCCCCGCCCCCGCCCCCGCCCCCGCCCCCCGCCCCCGCCCCCGCCCCCGCCCCCACCCCCACCCCCGCCCCCGCCCCCACCCCCGCCCCCTCACCCTCCATCTCACACTTGCCCTCAACCACACCCGCCCCCTCACCCGCCATCTCACACTCGCCCTCAACCACACCCGCCCCCTCACCCTCCATCTCACACTCGCCCTCACCCGCCCCCGCCCCCTCACCCTCCATCTCACACTCGCCCTCACCCGCACCCGCCCCCTCACCCGCCATCTCACACTCGTCCTCACCCGCACCCTCACCCGCAATTTCACCCGTGCCCGCCCCCGCCCCCGCCCCCGCCCCCGCCCCCGCCCCCGCCCCCGCCCCCGCCCCCTCACCCTCCATCTCACGCTTGCCCTCAACCACACCCGCCCCCTCACCCTCCATCTCACACTTGCCCTCAACCACACCCGCCCCCTCACCCGCCATCTCACACTCGCCCTCACCCGCCCCCGCCCCCTCACCCGCCATCTCACACTCGCCCTCAACCGCCCCCGCCCCCTCACCCGCCATCTCACACTCGCCCTCACCCGCACCCTCACCCGCAACCTAACCCTCACCCGCCCCCACCCCCGCCCCCTCACCCTCCATCTCACACTTGCCCTCAACCACACCCGCCCCCTCACCCGCCATCTCACACTCGCCCTCACCCGCCCCCGCCCCCCCACCCTCCATCTCACACTCGCCCTCACCCGCACCCTCACCCGCAATTTCACCCGTGCCCGCCCCCGCCCCCGCCCCCGCCCCCGCCCCCGCCCCCTCACCCTCCATCTCACGCTTGCCCTCAACCACACCCGCCCCCTCACCCTCCATCTCACACTTGCCCTCAACCACACCCGCCCCCTCACCCGCCATCTCACACTCGCCCTCACCCGCCCCCGCCCCCTCACCCGCCATCTCACACTCGTCCTCAACCGCCCCCGCCCCCTCACCCGCCATCTCACACTCGCCCTCACCCGCACCCTCACCCGCAACCTATCCCTCACCCGCCCCCACCCCCGCCCCCTCACCCTCCATCTCACACTTGCCCTCAACCACACCCGCCCCCTCACCCGCCATCTCACACTCGCCCTCACCCGCCCCCGCCCCCTCACCCTCCATCTCACACTCGCCCTCACCCGCACCCTCACCCGCAATTTCACCCGTGCCCGCCCCCGCCCCCGCCCCCGCCCCCGCCCCCGCCCCCGCCCCCGCCCCCGCCCCCGCCCCCGCCCCCTCACCCTCCATCTCACGCTTGCCCTCAACCACACCCGCCCCCTCACCCTCCATCTCACACTTGCCCTCAACCACACCCGCCCCCTCACCCGCCATCTCACACTCGCCCTCAACCACACCCGCCCCCTCACCCTCCATCTCACACTCGCCCTCACCCGCCCCCGCCCCCTCACCCTCCATCTTACACTCGCCCTCACCCGCACCCGCCCCCTCACCCGCCATCTCACACTCGCCCTCACCCGCACCCTCACCCGCAATCTAACGCTCACCATCCCCCACCCCCGCCCCCTCACCCTCCATCTCACACTTGCCCTCAACCACACCCGCCCCCTCACCCGCCATCTCACACTCGCCCTCAACCACACCCGCCCCCTCACCCTCCATCTCACACTCGCCCTCACCCGCCCCCGCCCCCTCACCCTCCATCTCACACTCGCCCTCACCCGCACCCGCCCCCTCACCCGCCATCTCACACTCGTCCTCACCCGCCCCCGCCCCCTCACCCGCCATCTCACACTCGCCCTCACCCGCCCCCGCCCCCTCACCCGCCATCTCACACTCGTCCTCACCCGCCCCCGCCCCCTCACCCTCCATCTCACACTCGCCCTCACCCGCACCCTCACCCGCAATCTAACCCTCACCCGCCCCCACCCCCACCCCCTCACCCTCCATCTCACACTTGCCCTCACCCGGCCCCGCCCCCTCACCCGCCATCTCACACTCGCCCTCACCAGCACCCGCCCCCTCACCCTCAATTTCACACTCTCCCTCACCCCCACCCGCCCCCTCACCCCTCACCCTCACCCTCACATTCACACTTGCCCACTATGAACTCTATGTGCCAGGACTAACACCCAGTGTATGCCATTCAGCACGGGCTTTCACTCGAACTCGAACATGCTCACTCCTGGCCACTGCTCCCTCCCGTTGCCCCACTGGCCCTGCTCACTGCTGCCTGCTCCTGGCGCCTGGCCTGGCCCCTCAGGCTCACAAGAGCTGGGTGCTGGTGGTGGCCTGGAGCCCTGACGCCAGGTGAGGGGCACCTTCTACCCACCTTCTCCCCTCCGTGCCTGGCCGCCACCTCGCCCACCTGCCTGACTGCCTGGCCTAGCCCCCCTTCACCCGCAGCTGCCTGGCCACTGGCGACATGGACGGCGCCATCTATGTGTGGAACCCTCAGACTGGGGCCGCCCTGGGCTCATGCGGTGGGCACAAGAAGTGGATCACCTCCCTGGTCAGTGATGAGGGGGCGGGGGGGCAGGGAGGTGGAGGGGGCACAGCATGCATCCCAGCCTCCTGCACCACCAGCTTCAGCTCCCTTATCCTCCCTCTCCCTCGCTCAATGTCCCCCGGGGACCCCTCCCAACCCCAACCACCCACACCGCCCCCTCACCCACTGAGCCCCCTCACCTCCATTCTCACACAACCCTATGCACTCCCGCCCCTCCACACCCCTCTCCCCTCCTCCCTCCCCTGCTCTCGCCCCACCCTGACCACTAGCCCTGCCTCCACCGCCTGCCTCCACCTCCACCGCCTCCCTGCTCCTCCCCAGCCCTCCCCTGCCCCCTCCTGGCCTGGCCCGGCCGCAGTCCTGGGAGCCGCTGCACTTGGCCCAGCCCGGTGTGCGCCGCTTTGCCAGCGGGTCGCGCGACACCACCGTCAGTGTGTGGGACGCGGGCAGCCGGCGCTGCCTGTTCAGCATGAGCAACCACAACATGGTGGTCACGGCGGTCAAGTGGGGCGGGGAGGGCCTCATCTACTCAGCCTCCAGGGACTGCAGGTGACACATTGCAGCAGTGGGCTCAGGGGGGGAGGGGGGGCGGGGAGCTGGGCGTGGAAGGGGGGGGCAGGGAAGGGGTGGGGCAGGGAAGGGAGATGGCAGCAGGAGGTTATGGGCTGTGCAGGAGGTGTGGAGGTGTGGAGGTGGAAAGTGTGGGGGCGCGTTGGGACTGGGACGACATTTTGGGCCGGCCCAGGACTTGCCCTCTGGCTTTTCAGGCCAGCGGGGGCGTATGCAGGCAGGGTGGGCTGGCCAACCAGTCAGGCACCCTGCCCCAGTTTCCCCTGCCAGGCCTGCCTGCCTGCCTGCCCTTCTCATGGACTGCCCCCTCACTTTCCAGCCAGCCCCTCAACCACCTCCACCACCTCAACTAATTGCCACTACCTGCCCACCCCTGGGCTGCGCACACTGCCAGAGGTAGCTGCCCTCCCCGCTGTCACCAGCTAGCTCAGATGAGCCCCTCAGCCGCCCCCTCATATGCTGCCACCTGCCACCACCTGCCCATCATCATGTCGACTGCCTTGACCACGTCACCTTGTCTTTCAGCATCAGAAGCTGCGGGTCAGGTCAGCAGCAGCACTGCTCGTGTGCAGCATCTCAGCATGGGACGGCGTCGATGGCAAGCTGGTGCGCGTGTTCAAGGGCCACGCCCACTGGGTCAACACGCTGGCGCTCAGCAGCGAGCATGCGCTGCGGACGGGTGTGTAAGGCCGGGCTGGGCTGGGCTGGCGGGGCGGGGCGGGGCGGGGCGGGGCGGGGCGGGGCGGGGCGGGGCGGGGCGGGGCGGGCAGGGGCAGGCAGGGGCGGGCAGGGGCGGGCAGGGGCGGGCAGGGGCGGGCAGGGGCGGGCAGGGGCGGGCAGGGGCGGGCAGGGGCGGGCAGGGGCGGGCAGGGGCGGGCAGGTCCGGGCCGGGGCGGGGCGGGGCGGGGCGGGGCGGGGCAAGGCGGGGCAGGGCGGGTGTGACGGAGCCCGAGCACCAGACGTCAGCTGTGCAGGGCCCCAGTCAGTGCACTGCCCCATGACACAGCCCACAGCGTCACACCAGCTCCATGTGCATGTGCAGCTGACCAGCCCCCTGAGGCCTGCGCTGCACATGTGCGGCTGCAGGGGCGTTTGACCACACAGGCAGCGCGCCGAAGGAGCCAGAGGCTGCCCGGGCGGTGGCATTGCAGCGGTGAGGACGGCTGACCCCCTCCGCTGCCCTGGCTGGGCCTGCTGCTGCTGCGGCAGTGGTGGAGATGGTGGTCGTCTGCTGCGAACCAAGTCACCTGTGCTTACATGCCTAAACAGGAGCCCACAGGGCCTCATGGACCACATTGCTGATCACCCCCTGCCGCCTTGCTGCCTCCTCGCTGCCCTGCTGCCACCCTGCTGCCCTGCTGCCCTGCTGCCCTGCTAAGAGTGACTGCTGCCCCGCACCCACCGACGCGCACTGACCTGCCCCCCCTTGACCCTAGCCCCCAGCCCCCAGCCTACCCCCTGCCCTGCCCTGCCCTGCCCTGGGACCTGCAGGTACCAGGCAGCTACCGGCGGCCTGCCTGAGCGCTTGGTCAGCGGGTCAGATGACTTCACCATGTTCCTGTGGACCCCCTCAGCCAGCAAGCAGCCCACTGCACGCCTCACAGGCCATGTGCAGACAGTCAATCAGGTGGGGGCAGCAGGGGGGCAGCAGGGGGCAGCAGGGGGCAGCAGGGGGCAGCAGGGGGCAGCAGGGGGCAGCAGGGGCAGCAGCGGGCAGCAGGGGGCAGCAGGGGGCAGCAGGGGGCAGCAGGGGCAGCAGCGGGCAGCAGGGGGCAGCAGGGGGCAGCAGGGGGCAGCAGGGGCAGCAGCGGGCAGCAGGGGGCAGCAGGGGGGGCAGCAGGGGGGGCAGCATGAGGCAGCAGCAGGGACAGCAGGGGCAGCAGGGGGGGCAGGGGGCAGCAGGGGGTAGCAGGAGGTAGGAGCGGGGGCAGCAGGGGCAGCAACTATCAGGTCCAGCCCCCCACCAGGGGTCGCCCCTGCGCAGGTCAGCTTCTCGCCTGACGGCCGCTGGATCCTCAGCGCCTCCTTCGACAAGTCCATTAAGCTGTGGGACGGGACCAAGGGCACCTTCCTGGCCACATTCCGCGCTCACGTGGGGCCGGTCTACCAGGTCTGACCAGGCTAGGGCTAGGGCTAGGGCTAGGGGCCAAGGCGTAGGGGTACCCCCCACACCTGCACTTGGCAACGCATACATCACATGGAGCGAGGGCGCAGCTGCCCTCACAACGGGGGTCATTAGTATGAGAGGCAGGGAGATCTGACGCTGTGGGGCTCCTAGGGGGCGGCTGACCTGTCTGGGCATAGCCTCACCTCACCGTTGCACGCCCACCCTCCTGCCCACCCTCCTGCCCACCCTCCTGCCCACCCTCCTGCCCACCCTCCTGCCCACCCTCCTGCCCACCCTCCTGCCCACCCTCCTGCACACCCTCCTGCCCACCCTCCTGCCCACCCTCCTGCACACCCTCCTGCACACCCTCCTGCACACCCTCCTGCCCACCCTCCTGCCCACCCTCCTGCACACCCTCCTGCCCACCCTCCTGCCCACCCTCCTGCCCACCCTCCTGCACACCCTCCTGCCCACCCTCCTGCCCACCCTCCTGCCCACCCTCCTGCCCACCCTCCTGCACACCCTCCTGCCCACCCTCCTGCACACCCTCCTGCACACCCTCCTGCACACCCTCCTGCCCACCCTCCTGCCCACCCTCCTGCACACCCTCCTGCACACCCTCCTGCCCACCCTCCTGCCCACCCTCCTGCCCACCCTCCTGCACACCCTCCTGCCCACCCTCCTGCACACCCTCCTGCCCACCCTCCTGCACACCCTCCTGCCCACCCTCCTGCACACCCTCCTGCCCACCCTCCTGCACACCCTCCTGCCCACCCTCCTGCCCACCCTCCTGCACACCCTCCTGCACACCCTCCTGCCCACCCTCCTGCCCACCCTCCTGCCCACCCTCCTGCCCACCCTCCTGCCCACCCTCCTGCACACCCTCCTGCCCACCCTCCTGCACACCCTCCTGCACACCCTCCTGCCCACCCTCCTGCACACCCTCCTGCCCACCCTCCTGCCCACCCTCCTGCCCACCCTCCTGCACACCCTCCTGCACACCCTCCTGCACACCCTCCTGCACACCCTCCTGCACACCCTCCTGCCCACCCTCCTGCCCACCCACCCGCCCACCCACCCGCCTGCCCATGAGCCCATGAGCCAGCCAGCCAGCCAGCCTGCCTGCAGGTCGCCTGGTCCTCTGACTCACGCATGTTTGTGAGCGCCAGCAAAGACTCGACCCTCAAGGTGGGAGCTGAGGCTTACCCACGGAGCTGCAGATGTGCAGCAGCCACTGCCACCACGGTCACACACACACAAAGTCTACCATGCTCTCCCAAGCCCTGCCCTGCACTTCTCACCCCACTAAGCACTGGACCGCCGTCTCACCCTCCTGCACCCTTCCTCTCTCCCCCTCCTGCCGAAACCTTGACCCTGCCTCACCTGCACCATCCCTGACCCCCCCGCCCCCCCCCCTGACCTGCCTGCTGGCCACTGCCGCCAGGTATGGGACATGCGCACGCGCAAGCTCAAGGTGGACCTGCCGGGCCATGCTGACGAGGTGAGGGTCAGGCAGGCCCCACCCCTCCCTCCCTGAGGGGGTTAGGGTTAGGGTTAGGGTTAGGGCTAACCCCTGCTGACAAGCACAGCAGCTAGGTGTGGGAGGGCCCGGCAGGCTGTGGGGGGGCCACGCAGACCCCGATAGGCTGAGCTGAGTTCACCGCTGCCAGTACTCCGCCCAGGAGTGACAGCAGCGTGGTGCTAGGCCCCTGGGGGGTGTGCAGAGCCAGTAGAGCCTGCCAGGAGTGGACACGCCCCCCTGCCCCTGGTCCTGCATAAAAAACAAGGGAGACAAACCCCCTCACAGCAGCAGCCTCCTTGGGCAGCAGCAGCAGCAGCAGCGGCTGACAGGCCCCCCCTACCCGCAAACACACCCACGGCACGGCCCCCCTCCCTCCCCGTCCCACCTCCCCATGTACTCCCCATGCCTCCTCCATAGTCATGGTGGGGGCAGTACACAGATAAATGCCTAAGTTGAGCCACTTTGTTCCAGAAAACAGTGTAGTGTCACAACGGGTTGGCTGCTCGGCAAGCAATTCATACCCACGTGTAGAGCTTGGAGTCTACTACCCGTCAGTGCCCATGTTGTTTCACGAGTCAAAGTGGTTGGGCAGCTGCAGCCCGGAAAGTGGAGCCCACCCGAAAACATGGATTTTCAAACTAAAGTAACCTAAGTTGAGCCAGCCCCTTCACAGCCAACTCTCGCAGACACTTGCTACCCCCACTTCAGGCATGTCATCACTATGGGATTGAGGCCCTGATGGCACCAAAAATCCACATAAAAGCTGTGTTGTGAATTGAAAGTTAAAGCATCACGATGTGCCCCCCCCCCTACACGCGAGCCCCTCCGCCATACTTCGCTGCCCTCATGGAAACCTGCTCTTCCAGCTCCTGCCTGTTGTAGAACTGGTCCACTGCCCGGAAATACAGCGGAGGTTGCTCCTCCATTGAGCAACTAACAGCTGCATCCATCATATCGTTGGTCACATTTAGGCAATTCCATGGTGCTAGAGTCACCATGCTCTTGCCAGCTTGGATGGGGGCTTTGGCAGCTGCCAGCAGCTGCTACTTGTTGGGGGGGTATAGGCCTTGTTAAGGGGGTCTTGGCAAAAGCACGCTTCAATGGCTTCGTTTAGTATGTTTTATTATGATATTAATTCATACTAATAAATTCATTATTTTTGTCAATGGCTTCATTTGCTGCTCGGGCTTGCATTAGGGAAGGAGTGTGGCAGGCCCTTGCTCACACGGACCTCGCAGGCCCACTGCACTGCTCCAAGGAGGTCTAATCTGGTCACACCCCTACCCTGCGCTTTGGCCCCCTTGACAATGCTGACCAGCTGCATCTCCTCTGCCTCAGTCAAAGCTGTCGGTCTCCGCCTTGTAGCAACCCTACCCCTCATGTTGATAAAGTCGCTGAGGGTGGAGCGGGGGACGCCATGCTGTTTAGCCACAGCACGCCCACAAGGGCGCGCAGCCCCCCTTTTGTACATGAAGAGGGTCTGAGCGGCGGCTGCAAGCATGCTAGCCCTGTGGCGTGCCCCGTTAGAAGCTTTGCTAGACCTCCTAGCGCGTGTGGCAGAAGCGGTGATTATCTGAGCAAGGGCCGGGGCCTGAGCTCTGCAAGTAGAAAAACCATTTTTTGGTACATGCAAAAATTTCCGCCCAACATGGCAAGCGCTACGGCCGGACAGTCGCACATTTGAAACAGCGCACCGACTGCACCATCTTTGTTACCCACCAAGGTATCTAGGAGCGTTAAGGAAGCTTCCTGAAACGCTCCTAGTAGTCGCGGCCGGGCCTTGACTCCCGATGGGGTTCAAACCGGCGGTCCCGGCAGTGTTGAGATCTCTCCTCCCACAACGCGCAAACATGACGCGGCCCGACAACCACCCTAGTTACCACCTAAGAACGCGATGCGCGGAAAAAAAACGGGGGCTTTCGGTAAAGAATCAAGAGAACACGGGAAACGGGGTGGCTCAACTTAGGCATTTATCTGTGTAGGGCAGGCCAGCCCTACAGCCGGGCCCAGTAGCTGCCCAGCTGGCTGCTGGTTGCCTCATTGACAGGACCTCCCCTGGGAAGTTGACGAACCCTAACCCTAACTCTGATCTGAACTCTGATCTTGACTCTAGTGCTCTTTGTGTGAGTGCCAGGCGGGGCTCGCCCTATGGAGGAATACCGCCCTTACTGCTACGCTGATTCACGGCTGTTGTGTGCCGTGTGTTGTGTTGTGCTAGGTGTTCTGTGTGGACTGGAGCCCTGACGGCTCGGGGGTGGCATCCGGGGGCAAAGACCACGTCATCAAGCTGTGGCGCCACTGAGCACCGCGACGAGCGCGACGAGTCCAAGTGCTCCGCGTGTAAGCTCCATGCCGCGTAGCCTCACCGGGTACATAAAGCCCGGGGCTGCGCTAACACACTGTACGGCCTACTGCGAGGGCCTGCGACGACCTTCTCACAGCCGCCCCGGTGGCGGTCGCTTGTCCTGCCGGTTGGCATGTACAGCCCGACGTGGTACATTTCTGGGGCCCTGGAGCGGCATAGGCAATGACCGGCTAGGAGCACTAGTTCGCACTGTTATTGGCCCACTGCAGACCATGACCTTCAATGTTACTGATACACATTAGGCGGCAGCAACACACCCCAAGATTGCTACAGGAAGGCCTTCCGCGCAGTGTGTCCGCTGCCCTCCTCGCCGCAACCCGTGCCTCTCCGCCCGCCACTAGCCACCTCCGGACTCCAGCAGCTTCTAGGTAGGCACCGGCCCCCTTCCTTCGGCCCCACCCTGCCTTTGGGTCGCGACCACGACCCGCATGCTCATGAGCTTCCCTTGCCATCCCCAGGCTCACAGCAATCAAAGTCTTGGAAGCGCTCCAAGCTCCACCGGCTCTCTCAGCCCCGCAATCGCTCCCAGACCTAGGCCTTTTCAATCAGTGATGAAGCTCAGCCAAAAGGCAGCCCCAGCCCTCACCAGCCCCTACCAGCCCTGGCTCTCACACCAAGCCTTCACACCAGACTCACGCGCAGGAAGGACCTGCCCAGGGTGGGTGCAGGGCGGGGAGCGATAAGCCCTTGTGTGGAGGCAGATAGGAGCTCATGAGAGGACAACGTGCATCGCACGTAGATGGACATGCACATAACACCGGGCCGGAGGGGGGGTCATGTACCTAGGCTGTTATCCGGGCGCCATCCACATCCGGGCGCCGGCCCAGCATCAGTACATCCGCCATCGCAAGCTCACCCGTGCCAGGAGCGCGGCATCAGCGCCGCCAAGCAGCTGACCTTGAGGTAGCAGCGCAAGCTCAAGGCACAGCTGAACAACCTATTGAAGGCCATCAGCCCCCTGGGTGTCAGCCACATGGCCCACAACCTAGCTGTGCTGGACAAGAACACGATTTAAGAGCCCAAGAGGACATTGATGTGAAGAAGAGGACTGAGTCACGTTGGGCTAGCCACAGGTCCCGGCTGTACGGCGGGAAAGCATGGCGGCATGGCGCAGTTGTGTCTTGGCAGTGTGTCAGCCTACTCGACATCTCAACCCAACCAAACCTTGGTTACCTAAAATAACACAGCCAAGCCGGCCACCTGAGATGCTGATGCTATGGTTAGCTCGACGGAAGTGGCAGGGAAATGACCGAGCCATGCAGCCTGCTCCATGTATCGCCCATTGCTGCCTCTGTTGCATACGCTCCGGCGGTTGTGACCAGCAACAGGGCAGGCTTGGCGGGAATGATAGGAACCCTATCACAGGTTGCATACTAAGCGATGACAAAGGCTGGCTCTGTAACCCACCTCCTGGTGCCTCTCGCGCTCTGCACAACACACCCCAGGAATGTCAGCGTCTGCGCTGTTTGCCTGTGGTGACAAGCCTTATGCCAGCCTCGCTGGGTTAGTTTCATGCTAGACACGATGGTTCAAGTGCTTGCAGCATCACCATGCCAACACTTGTGTCGAGACATCCTTGCAAGATGCATGCCAAGGTGTTGTCAGTTGTTGTGTGGGAGACAAGCTGCGCGGATGAAGGCGCGTGCACTGAGGCGTGCCCCATGCGACTACTATACAATATATGAACAATTGATTAGCTGAGACCAGGGATTGTTCAAGTGTTTGCGGCACCTTGCCGATGTGTACCAGGCGGGCTCGACCAGAAGTAGTCAGGCACGAAGAGCAGGCGCATGCCATGGTTGCGAGTCACGGTGGTGAGCAGGCCGCTGCCGACAGTGCGCAGCGATAGAAGTAATGCGTGAAGGGTGGCAACGCTTATTCATTGAAAATGGCTGGCCCTGCAGCTGTTAACAGGTAACTGCCGCAACCGCTCCCACAAGCCACCTACATCATATTGTGTACTGTACACCTGTGTCGCACACCTAGCTACAAGCCTGCACCTACCCGCAGTGACAGACTGCCATTGTGCGGCTGGCCCCAGAAGAGCTCTGTCAACAGCAGGCTCAGCAGCCCAAGGTGTCTGGACAGGGCCACAGCCAGGGCCAGAGGGGCAGGGCCCTCTGCAGCTGTCACCCTGCCTGCCTGGCCCCGTCTGGGTACCTGCTCAGCCCCCAGCTGCTGGGGACGTGCTGGTCCTGCCTGCCTATCCAGCTGCCTGCCCAGCAGCCTGGCTCCAGCCCTGTTGGCGCCCAGGGCCTGGCAGCTCAGGCCGCAGGGAAGGCTGGGACAGCGCAACATTAGCTGGGCGTGTTGGCCCTCCACCCACTCCTCCCCAAGCCTCCCCAGGGCTGCCCGCCTACCCGCCCTGGACCTGTTGCTGCACTGCTCAGCCCAGCTGCTGTCAGCCTAGAACCCTGCAGGCCTGTGTGGCAGGCCTGGCTCCCAAACAGCCTGCTGTCCTGCTTTGGGGGTGACACAGACTTACAGCCGCACTGTGAGAGGGGTGGTAAGACCCTGCACTGCTTGAGCTGCCTGCCGCATGCCCAGCAGATGCCCCGCCCTGCTGCAAGCTGTTGACTGCTGGGGCTCAGGGGCCCAGCCCCCCCACACACGCTGCGGGCTGTCACACGCACTGCCTGTGTTGCACAGGGCATGGCAGTGCGAGCTGGGCCCCTGGGCAGCCTGACTCGCACCTACAGCTCTGCTCAGGTCAGCCGTGGCCACTGCAGCAGTCCAGGCGCTGCCCTCTCTCTGTGCTGCTCCTTTACTAAGCAACCCTTGCTCAGATGCCTGAGCATCCCGGTGCAGGTGGTGCTGGTGGCGCCAGTGCTTAGCACGCTGCGCTGCACCTGGCCCAGCTCTAGGCTAGCACTCCACGCTACTCGAGCAGCCAGTGGCTCTGGCAGCTGAGGGCGACGCTGCTGAGGAGGGGAAAGCCGTCCAGCTTCCAAGCTTTAGGCGAGTGCCACTTTTGCACCAGCTGCAGACACAAGGCAGCAGCAGCAGCAGCTTTCAAGGCCAGGCCAGCCAATGTCATCAAAAGGAAATACAGTGGCAGAGTGAGGGACAGGAGCTGGGAAGCCTCGCGTGTGGTCAGTGACAATCCCTTGCTTGCCTGCTTCAATAGACTTCTTCATGTTTTCAGCTTCTGCTTTGGGGACGTTAGCCTTCACCACAACGGGTGCCTTCTCAACCTGCATGTCCACAATTGCCAGACCTGGTCGTCTACCTGTCCTGTTCACACAGCCATGACACAGTTGCGACGCTGGGGCACGCACCAACTCTTTTGCCTCTTTCAAGCCAAGGTTTGTGATGGCTCTGATCTCCTTGATGACCTTAATTTTGCCTTCGGGCGTGAAGGACTCGAGCTTCACATCGAAGTCAGTCTTTTCTTTCTTGGGCTCGGTTGCAGGCTCGGCCGCGGCTGCCGGCGCTCCTGGCGCAGCTGCTGGTGCCGCTGCGGCTATGCCCGCGCCAGAGACAGGGAATGCTGGCATCGCGCCATACGCAGGTTTCTGCAAGTTTAGCCGCTTCCTTATAATCTCCGTAAGCCACGAGGACTCGAGCACAGTGAGGCTCAGAACCTCTTCCGCAAGCCGCTGAACCTTTGCATTGCCTATCTCCGCTGTTTCTGGCTGGCTCTTTACTGGTTCCGCATTGCTGCAAGCCACTGATTTGCTAATGTGCCTTGTGAGCAGCAGACACGCTGTTCCACTGGCGCTGCTGCACGATGGCGCAGCGGGGGACTGCAAGACGCCCGCCGCACACCTCCCTAAACAGTGTAGCAGCCCCGCCACCCGATGCTGCGCCATTGATGGACCGGTCGCATGCTCAAGCGCAATCGTTTGGACAGGGTGCATCATGCAATGCATGGCCGGTACTTTCGGCACGTGACTCTTTGAAATGCCTACATTTTGATACGGTGTGCAACCATACCTACATAGAGATCTGTATGGGAGGTAGAATCAGCGATCAAACTTGGACACGATGACTGGCTTGCATCACACGCACATCAAGATTGTCTTTATGTTAGGCTACAGAAACAGAGGTTAGGCAGCAAACATTCAGCACGCCTGCACAACACCTACGCTACCTATGGTCGTTTTGTTTTGTATTGCTTGTGTGCAGCATGCGCAGTGTGCTTATCCGGCATGTAAAGCTGTCGTCTGCACCTTGTTGCGGACACTAAGAGTCTTCAAGCCTCAGTAAACATGACGCAATCAGCACTGATGCGCCAGTCAAATTTGTGTGGGCTTGCCCCGCAACGCAAGCACAGCCCTAGGAGCGCCTCCACAGTGCTACCCATCTGCAGAAGAGCTCGCCGTCCTATTGGTCAAGTCAGCGGGATGCAGCGGAGTAGTGCGATGCACAGTGTGCAAGGGGAGAGGAGCAGCACAGGGGTAGCAACGCCCGATGAGCCAGGTGCGTCACGTTCGTACCCACATGCGCAATGTGTGGCCACCAAAGTCTATGCTGGCTGTTCCTTAAGATGGCCACCGAGATGTTCATTTACTGTGCTGTACAGCCAGAAAGGAAACAACCTTAAGTGCGGCAACAGGTCCAAACATAGCCAGTAAGCCCGTCGCAAGCAGTGAAGACAGTGGCACAGAGCAGCTGCCAGAGAAGCTCACCACCTGGAGCTATGGAAAAACAAAGGACCCGGGCCTGGTCACATACTACCTGGTGGTGAGCGGTGTTCAAGGTGCATGTGACCTAGACTGAGTGCCTGTGGCATGCCTGGACCACAGCCCTGTCACCCAGCCGTGGCCCTTGCACACTGTGTGACTACCCTGCCCACACCATTTCGGTTAGCTGGCCTGAGCCACTGGTACTTGGCCTCAGCGTGCTCCAGGCGTCATTTACTGTGGCCCACCTGCCCACCCAGTGTGACATGGTCAGGGTGGCAGGGCAGAGGATGAGGCACAGAGACAGCCAGTGGAGGCAGTGTGGGCATGAGGGGCGTGCACTGCACTGCATGCAGGCCGCCTTTGCCGTCCCGCTGCTGCTCATCATCATCCCCTTCCTGCCGTTCAGCAGATGAGCTGAGGCGCTGTGCAGACAGTGAGATGGGAGTGAGGAAGCCCCTCGTGACACTGGCTGATAGGAACGGGGTCACTGCTCTAGGCGGACAGGGAGGGCAGCCATGTGCAGCCTTGACCTGTGGAGTGGTGATGGAGGTACCTTGTCGGCAAGGCCCCATTGCAACCTTGATGCAGAGGCCAGGGCCAGCGAGACGGGTGGTGAAGGCTGCCACCTCGCAATGCTTAGCCCACCGCCCAGCCGTGGCATGTGTTGGGCGCACTGGAGGAATCTTGCTGCTGCCGCCAACGTGTGCGCAAGGAACAAGTTCAATATCATTGGTGCATTGAGTGCAGCCATTTCCTTTTCTGCTGGACAAGCATGCACGCGTGTCACCTGCTTCTAATCAAAATCGCTATCTAAACTTTTGGTCGATGATGTAAAGTCAGTATGATGTGGGAGGGCCCCGCTGCTGCTGTGTCGTTGTTTTGGCTGGATGGTGAGGCCTACCCACCAAGGGGCAACACCAGCTTGGGCCATGAATCAGAGCAGCACGGTCAGCCTTGGGTCAGAGCAGTAGGGCCAGGCTGCATTGGTTGGGCCATGGCTAGTGAGATTAGCTGTTGGTGGCTTACACCGCTGAAGCCGTCAGCCGTTAGGCTGCTTGGTCGCCCTCCCCCTCTAGGGGTTCAGGACTTTCTGCAACGCACTTCAAAAGCAAGGTGTACAAACAAGGCCAGCCCGCACCGTTACCATGGATCAACGAAAGACAACATTTTGGGCTTAGCATGCTGACTGTCACGATGCTTCCCTTGTTTCCCCCTCCCCTGCCATTCAACTGTCATGTCCATGTAGTTGACACGGCCAAGCTCCGTCATCTGTGCTTAACCGCCCTTGGGCTGCTCTAAGACGACATCTACGACATCGAGTGTGTCCCAGTGAATGTCGACCATAGCGGTGTGCACCCCCAGTGGCGGCTCCGCCCAGGGGCCCCCTGATGGACCGCAGTGGCTCGAGTGTGAGCCCCAGGGAGGTTGATCGGCTTGGCAGCTGGAGGAGCAGCAGACCCGCCTGGCTGGACCTGAGTCAGGCTCAAGGCACCTGAGCCGCTGCGCCCTGGCCCTGCTGGCCTTATGCTCTCCCTCGGCTCTGTCATGCTTCCGGTGCTCCCCCTCTGCTGCACCTTGCCCTCTGGCCCTGTCCTACACCAAGACGCTGCTGGCCTCATTGGGTCACGCGGCTAGCAAGCCCCCTTGGCGTACCTGGTGGTGCTGCCCCTCTTGCACCCCTTGGGTGTGTGATGAACCTGCTGGTACGGCGCCTCGTCTGTCGGCCCTATCATGCCCACTTTGTCTCATCGGTCCCTGGCCCTAGTCAGGGGCAGCAGGCCCCTGCCTATTTGCCAACAAGGCCAAACTGGCTGCCCGGGCTGGCGGCTGCAAGTGCTGCCCAGTCCTGTTGGCCTGTGGCCGCCAGGGGACCTGGCCTTGTCCCTGTGCGCCCCGGCCTCACTGCTGGTCCTCGTAGTACAGCAGCTGGTCAATGAGCTGCAGGTAGTGCATGCGCTGAGGACCCAGCCTGGCCAGCAACTCCTGGCGGAACACCGCCTCGTCACCCATCTGCTGACGCGGCAGCAGGGCAGCAGCAGCAGGTCAGCAGCAGCAGGTCAGCAGCAGCAGGTCAGCAGCAGCAGGTTAGCAGGATACCAGCAGCAGGCCCCTTGCCTCCCTCATTGCCTTAACCCAGCCAGCGTCCCCTGTCGCTCCCAGGCCCTGCCAGCTCCAGCACCAGGAACCCACTGGGCACCCACTGGGCACACTCTAGGCTGTGAGGCAGTGGCAGACCAACCTACGTAGCTCTTGGCTCTGGACCCCTCCCCACACCTCCGCATACACACCGTACCATCCTTTCCCCTCTGCCTCTCCCCCCTCCCCCCTCCCTGTCTTCCCCCCTCCCTGTCTTCCCCCCTCCCCCCTCTCCCCCCTCCCTCGTCCCTCCTCCCCCTCCCCCTCCCCCTCCCCTCCCCACCTCCCCACCTGGCTGAGGCGGCTGCGCATGACGCCGTACAGCAGGTCGAACAGCTGCGGGCCCAGGGCGCTGTGGCACACCTCACGCAGCGCCTCCGCCCGCCCCACTGCCCCGCCCTCCACCCCCACACCCCGCAGGCTGCTGGCCAGACGGCTGCTGCTGGGCGGCCTTTGCTGCGCCTGCAGCCAACAGCGGGGGGGGAGCAGGAGCAGGCTGGGCAGGCACCAGCAGCAGCAGCAGCAGGCTGGCAGGCAGCAGCAGCAGCAGCAGCAGCAGCAGCAGCGCGGGCGGCAGCAGAGCCGCAGCCTGAGCCACCACCGCAGCAGGAGGGGGGAGGAAGGTGGCTGCGTTTGGGTAGGACAGCAGCAGCAGCAGCAGTCACGTCAGCATCAGCAGCAGCCGCAGCGGCCACCCACCTGTTCATGGCGCTGCCGCAGCTCCTCTTCAAACTCGGCTGCAGCACTGCCTAGCACTTCGCCGTGGCTGCTATGGTGGGCGTGGAATGGGGCATGGGCGGGGGGAGGGGGCCGGCCATACTGCAGCAGCAGCAGCAGCAGCACGGCAGGGCCTGTGGGGCAGGGCCTGTGGGGCAGGGCCTGTGGGGCAGGGCCTGTGGGGCAGGGCCTGTGGGGCAGGGCCTGTGGGGCAGGGCCTGTGGGGCAGGGCCTGTGGGGCAGGGCCTGTGGGGCAGGGCCTGTGGGGCAGGGCCTGTGGGGCAGGGCCTGTGGGGCAGGGCCTGTGGGGCAGGGCCTGTGGGGCAGGGCCTGTGGGGCAGGGCCTGTGGGGCAGGGCCTGTGGGGCAGGGCCTGTGGGGCAGGGCCTGTGGGGCAGGGCCTGTGGGGCAGGGCCTGTGGGGCAGGGCCTGTGGGGCAGGGCCTGTGGGGCAGGGCCTGTGGGGCAGGGCCTGTGGGGCAGGGCCTGTGGGGCAGGGCCTGTGGGGCAGGGCCTGTGGGGCAGGGCCTGTGGGGCAGGGCCTGTGGGGCAGGGCCTGTGGGGCAGGGCCTGTGGGGCAGGGCCTGTGGGGCAGGGCCTGTGGGGCAGGGCCTGTGGGGCAGGGCCTGTGGGGCAGGGCCTGTGGGGCAGGGCCTGTGGGGC
The DNA here is from genome assembly GCA_030144725.1 of Haematococcus lacustris. Taxonomy (NCBI): domain Eukaryota; kingdom Viridiplantae; phylum Chlorophyta; class Chlorophyceae; order Chlamydomonadales; family Haematococcaceae; genus Haematococcus; species Haematococcus lacustris. The sequence goes on from JASKMD010000009.1 coordinate 3,849,490, forward strand.
AGGGCCTGTGGGGCAGGGCCTGTGGGGCAGGGCCTGTGGGGCAGGGCCTGTGGGGCAGGGCCTGTGGGGCAGGGCCTGTGGGGCAGGGCCTGTGGGGCAGGGCCTGTGGGGCAGGGCCTGTGGAGCAGGGTGCGGGCATCACACTGTGCAGCAAGCCTCTGGAGGCGGCCTCTGTCTGTCAGGCAGCACTGCAGTGCATGGCAGGTGGTGCAGTCCACATCCCTCACCCGCCCTCAGCCTGCCTGCGTCATGCTCATGGCCCCACAGGCCACAGGCAGCAGCAGCAGCGGCGGCGGCAACAGGAGCAGCGGCGGCAGCAGCAGCAGCAGCAGCGGGAAGTCTCTGCCCCCACAGGCGTTGGGCACAGGTGCCATGAGGGGTGGGTGCGGTGGGGTGCGGTGCAGGCAGCTGTGTGTGAGGGGGCGCGGCTCACCTCCCCCTCTGCCGCTGCCAGCGCGAGGCCCTGCAGCTGCAGCTCAGCACTGGGCGCAGGGCCACACCCTGGAGCAGGACAGGCAGGCAGGACAGGGCAGGGCAGGCCATGCAGGCCATGCAAGCTAGCATGCACCCCCTCAGCAGCAGGGCAGAGCAAGGCAGGCAGGGGCCAGGCAGGCCTCAGGCAGGCAGACCGTCCCACACAGCAGCAGCAGCGGACCCCCTCCCCCCCTCCTTGCCTCCCCCCTCCAGCCCTCCACTTGCTCCCCCTACAGCCAGAGCAACAGCGCCCCACCCACCCCCCCTCACAACAAGAGCAGGCCCCCTCCCCACCCCTTGCCTCCCCCTCCCACACTTGTCAGCTGGCTACAGAGCAGCCCAGCCCCACACCCCTCACTCACCTCCCCCCACCCCCCTTGACCTCCCCCTCCAGCTTCGCACTGACTCCAGCCTGCCGCCCCCCTCCCCCTGCCCCCAGCCTCCCCCCTCCCCTCCCCTCGCCCCCAGCCCTCACCCCCATGAGGTGTGCAGGCCGCAGCCGCAGCGGCAGCCATGGCCACCGCGGTGCTGCCGCTGGCCCCATGGCGCTGCTGCCACTTCTTGGCCTCAGCCACCTGGGCAGTGCAGCAGGCGGCGCAGCACAGGGCTGGACAGGCGCCGGCACTGCAGCCAGCACACCTCCACTGCAGGGCACACCAGGCCCCCTAGGCTCGGGGGGGAGGTCCCGCTACCCTCCCCCACCACTCAGCAATAGCCCTGGCCCTGCCCCTGCCCCTGGCCCCCACCCCCGCCTGCCTCCCCCCCTAGCCCCCTGGCTCAGCCCCCACCCCCCACACCTGACCACTGGCCGATCCCAGCCGTCCCTTCCCCCTTGACGTAACATGCCTCCCCCAGCCCCTGCCCCCCCCCTGCCCCCTCCAGCCTTCCAGCACCCGCCTTGCGCTCAGCGAAGTAGGCCTTGCGGGCCTCCAGCAGCTCCGCCTCGCGCTGCCGCAGCTCCTCCTGACGCCGCGCCTCCTTGCGGCTCTGAGGCCAGCCAGCAGCAGGGCCAGGCAGCAGCACCTCCACCCACAGTGCCACACTCCCCCAGCCATGCCCAACCACGCCTGGGCTGCTGGACCCCGGTGCAGGTGGTGGCTGGCAGGACAGATGGCACCCAACCCAACCCAGTGAGGAGCTGCCATGGCTGGACATGCTTGCATGAGCCTGCCATGAGTTTGGCCACGCGGGACAGCCGACTAAGCATTATCAGTGGCGGTGGCAGTGGCAGTGTAATGCAGCGGCGGCCAGTGGCAGTGGTAGTGCTGGTGGCTGGCGGGGCCGGGGCCTATGCAGCGGCCAGTGGCGCTTCAGGGAGCGCAAGGCTACTCGTCCGCCAGTCTGTCTGTCAGTCAGTTGGCTGGACGGTTGGCCAGGCAACCTGGTCACACCTATCTCACCCTGCCTGAGCAGTGGTGGCCTATCGCGGCTGTCCGCCAGTCAGTCAGTCAGTGGGTCTGGGCTGTGCAGGTCAGGCAACCTGGTCGGACCTATCTCAGGCGTTGCCCTGACCTGCCAGTGGCCCTGTGGCGCAGCTGGCAACTGACTGACTGACTGACTGACAGCGGGCACACCAAGCAGTGGGTGGCCTAGTGACCCCAGGCGGCTGCCAGGCAGGCTGTGGGGGGCAGACAGGTGCCAGAGGGACACCCTCTCCAGCACAGCCCAGGCCATCACTCCAAGCCCCAGTCCCTGCCACAGCCCTCACCTGCCCTGGCCAGTCCAGCGCCTGCCCCCTCCAGCCCTGGCCTGAACCTCCTGCCCTGCACACCCACCTTAGGATCAAGGTCCTGGGGGGGCGGGTCCGGCTGGGGCTGGGGCGGGGCTGGCGGCAGTGGGGGTCGCCCAGGGGGCCCCGCAGCCCCCCCGCCCCCAGAGCCCCAGTCTGCCCCTGGGGGGGAGGGGACCCCCAGGCCTGCTGCTGCCCTCTCCCCCCCGGACCAAAGCGCCACCCCTGACCCCCCCAGCCCAGCCTCCCCCCCACCCTGCCAGCCCCCCCCACTGAGGGGCCCGCCGCCCCCCAGGCCTGCTGCCCGAGCTGCGGCCAGGGCAGCCCGCTCCGCCTGGATCATCCTCAGCCGCTCCTTAGCTGCCTCCAGCTCGTCATCCAGCTCGCTGCCCTGCACCCCCCCACTGCTGCTGCCCGGCCCCCCCCCACCCCCCCCAGCCCTGGAGCCAGGGCCAGGGCCATAGTCAGAACCGTTGAGGGAGCGGCGTGAGGGGGGAGGGGCAGCGCCCCCAACAACACTGCCAGCAGCAGGGGCGGCGGCGCTGAGTCGGGTCAGGGGGCCAGCTGGGCTTAGAGACGGTCCGCTGCTGAGCGAATGGATGGGGAGTGGGTGGCGGCGGGGGCAGGGGGGGGCGGCAGGGGGGCGGCTAGCCTGCAGCCGTGCCACCCTCTCCCTGGTGCGGCTCACTGCGTCCTGCAGCCCCCCAGGCAGCAGCAGCAGCAGCAGCAGGCAGGGCGCAGGTTCAGCCGCGTGTGTGGGCAGAGTGCGAGGGCCGGCAGCAGCTGGGGCTTGACAGCTGTGGGGGGTTAGGGGGGGGCAGGGCCAGTGGGGGGTTAGGGGGAGGCAGGGCCTGCGGCTGACCTTGAGCCAGGGCAGCTTCAGGATGGCTTCTGGTGCCGGGCGCTGCTTGGGCTGCCTGGCCAGCAAATTCTTGGTCAGCTCACGCAGCTCAGGGCTGTACTGCAGGGTCAGCAGCAGCAGCAGCGGCAGGGGCAGCAGCAGCAGGGTTGGGCAGCAGCGGCAGGGGCTTGGCAGTGTGGGCTATAACAACCAGGCAGCAAAGCAAAGCAGCAACACAAGAGCAGCAGCAGCAGTGGGCTATAGGGTGTGGGGGGGTGAAGCGGGTGTGTGTGTATGTAGGCTGCATCATGGCCCTGTGGTCCTGCCTGCCTGCCTGCCTGCCTGCCTGCCTGCCTGCCTGCCTGCCTGCCTGCCTGCCTGCCTGCCTGCCTGCCTGCCTGCCTGCCTGCCTGCCTGCCTGCCTGCCTGCCTGCCTGCCTGCCTGCCTGCCTGCCTGCCTGCCTGCCTGCCTGCCTGCCTGCCTGCCTGCCTGCCTGCCTGCCTGCCTGCCTGCCTGCCTGCCTGCCTGCCTGCCTGCCTGCCTGCCTGCCTGCCTGCCTGCCTGCCTGCCTGCCTGCCTGCCTGCCTGCCTGCCTGCCTGCCTGCCTGCCTGCCTGCCTGCCTGCCTGCCTGCCTGCCTGCCTGCCTGCCTGCCTGCCTGCCTGCCTGCCTGCCTGCCTGCCTGCCTGCCTGCCTGCCTGCCTGCCTGCCTGCCTGCCTGCCTGCCTGCCTGCCTGCCTGCCTGCCTGCCTGCCTGCCTGCCTGCCTGCCTGCCTGCCTGCCTGCCTGCCTGCCTGCCTGCCTGCCTGCCTGCCTGCCTGCCTGCCTGCCTGCCTGCCTGCCTGCCTGCCTGCCTGCCTGCCTGCCTGCCTGCCTGCCTGCCTGCCTGCCTGCCTGCCTGCCTGCCTGCCTGCCTGCCTGCCTGCCTGCCTGCCTGCCTGCCTGCCTGCCTGCCTGCCTGCCTGCCTGCCTGCCTGCCTGCCTGCCTGCCTGCCTGCCTGCCTGCCTGCCTGCCTGCCTGCCTGCCTGCCTGCCTGCCTGCCTGCCTGCCTGCCTGCCTGCCTGCCTGCCTGCCTGCCTGCCTGCCTGCCTGCCTGCCTGCCTGCCTGCCTGCCTGCCTGCCTGCCTGCCTGCCTGCCTGCCTGCCTGCCTGCCTGCCTGCCTGCCTGCCTGCCTGCCTGCCTGCCTGCCTGCCTGCCTGCCTGCCTGCCTGCCTGCCTGCCTGCCTGCCTGCCTGCCTGCCTGCCTGCCTGCCTGCCTGCCTGCCTGCCTGCCTGCCTGCCTGCCTGCCTGCCTGCCTGCCTGCCTGCCTGCCTGCCTGCCTGCCTGCCTGCCTGCCTGCCTGCCTGCCTGCCTGCCTGCCTGCCTGCCTGCCTGCCTGCCTGCCTGCCTGCCTGCCTGCCTGCCTGCCTGCCTGCCTGCCTGCCTGCCTGCCTGCCTGCCTGCCTGCCTGCCCGTCTCACCTGAGGTGGTATGGGCAGGTGCTCCCCCCGCATGATCTTGACCACCAGGCTGCTCATGTCCCGCGCATCAAAGGCATGGCGCAGGCTCATCATCTCGTACAGGCAGCAGCCCAGGGACCACAGGTCACTCTTGTAGTCATAGGGCAGGTTGGACATCACCTCGGGTGACCTGCAGGCAGCAGCGGGGCCAGCAGGGCAAGCGGCAACAGGGGCAGCTGCAGGTGGTTATAGGTGATTACAGGTGGTACAGGCACGGCGGAGAGTAGGTGGTAGCAGTGGTGGTAGCAGGTGACAGCAAGTCGCAGCAGCAGCAGCAGCAGCAGCAGCAGGCGCTGCAGCAGTGTGAGGCGCAGCCAGCAGTGGGGTCTGCAGGCGGCTCCACGGCCTAAGCAAGCTCTTGAGCCTTGGCAAGCGCTGAGCGCTGGGCCATGACAGTGCAGCTCGGGGCCTACTGGCTGCATGACACCACAAGTAACGAATCACGATGCCAGTGTAAAATGGCAATGAGAAGACGTGTTCGGTTATGTTAGGAAACCTCACTACACAGTGTCACTGGACTTCACTCCAGTGTGACAGGAATGAGCTTTGAGTCCAGGGGCTGGCTAGCAGCAGCAGCAGCAACAACAGGAGACGTGAAGGCGTCACTGGTCCTAGGCCTGCCAGCCCCTAGTTTCTTGAGGGCTGCATGACACCTTGACGTCCCAGGCACCACACGGGACGTGACTTCACTGCAGTCCAGGCCATGAGCTGGCTGTCCCCGGCCATGAGCAAGCGCCCTGAGCTGGCCTGCCAGTCCCCAGTTGCCTGAGGGCTGCTGCTTGCGCCAGAGGCTGCGAGGGCACTGCTGGGGTCGCTCCGCAGTGGCCTGGCTCCTGTGGCTCCCTGCCTGAGGGCTGACTGCTGCTGCCTGGGGCTTCCAAGGGCTTAAGTGAGGGCTGGCTGGGCCCAGTGAGCTGAGCTGAGCTGAGCTGAGCTGAGCTGAGCTGAGCTGAGCTGAGCTGAGCTGAGCCCAGTGGGGGCTGCTGGCTCACATGTAGTAAGGGGTGCCGATGATGGTGCTGGCCAGGTCCATTGCGCTGCTCAGCGGCCGGCTGACGCCAAAGTCACCCAGCACCAACATGCCGTCCCTGCACCACCACCACCACCACCACCACCATCACCATCAATGACCAGCCACTGGCAACAACACCATCACTATCACCACCACCACCACCACCACCACCATCACCACCACCTTCATTGACCAGCCATCACCCCCACCATCAATGACCAGCCACTGGCACGGGCAGCAGGCAGCAAGAGGGGTTTAAGCAGGCACTGGTAGGCAGGCAGGCAGGCAGGGGCGGGGTCTGGCAGCAGCTGTGTGCGGTTACCTTGCGACAAACAGGTTTTGAGTTTTCAGGTCACGATGCAGGATATTGTGCGAGTGGACGTACTGCACCGCCAGCACCACCTGTGCAGATAGCCAGGCGCTGTTAGTAGGCAGGCAGGCAGGCAGGCAGGCAGCGCCCACAGTCACCAGGCAGCCGCGCAGCTGGCTAGCCCATCTGGGCTACTCCCCACTCTGTCCACCAATGGCTAGCGCAAGGTCAGGGCTGCTGTGCGCCCACCCTCCGTGACACAGACAGGCAGGGGGCTGCAGCTGCAGTGGGGCATTGCGCAAAGTGTGAAGTGCATTGGGAAGAAGGGCCAGGCCAAGGTGGGGTGGCGTGGCATGGCAGGGGGCGCTTCAGATCGATGGGGTGGGGTGGGGTGGGGTGGGGGTGGAGTGCTCTTACCTGCACAAACCACTCCAGGATCTGTGGCTCCAGTAGAGGTGCCTTGCGGGCCCTCAGCAGGCTGTAGGCGGAGCAGGGCAGACAGGCAGGCAGAACAGGGCACGCGGGTGAGGTCACAGAAGGCAGGGGAAGAGACTAAGCATGCTGGCTTCCCATCCACATACGTCATCAAGCCAAGGCTCCTTCCCTCAAGCTTTGAGCTTGACCTGACTTGGGCGATATCTGGAGAAAAATGCTGGTCCAATGCTTTTCATAGTGTGATGCGCGCTTGCGTAATTTGCAAAGTATATGGCATTCCATAGCAAAAGCCATGTAATGCTGGCGATGCACATGGTGTCGAACGTGAGGGAGGGAGGAAACCAGGCACTGGCTGCGGAGAGTTGAGCCACCCCACTGACCACTGCTGCTACTACTTCAGTTACGGCAAGTGCCTGGAGGCCCCATGGCCCATGATGCTGACATTGCCTGATGCACCTGCCAGGCTCATGACATGCTGCTGCCCATGTAGTTGACTGCAGCGCCCTCCAGTGCCCTGCCGTGACCTGCTGCTCGCCCTTTCCATCGTTCCAACGTGCCCAGCAACCATGCCATGATGTCCCCCTGACCAGTGCTGCTGCCCAGGCCTGATACAGCTACTGCCCAACTCTGCCAGCCTGCCCCTGACCTGTTGCTCAGCCTGGCTGCTGGGGCGCTGACCCACCCTGTCACTGCCCCTTTCTGTAGCAGTACAGCAGTACAGGTTAAGAACGCACCCCGATGTACCAGTGCCGTGTGGCCCCTGACCCTGCCGGCCCCCTGCCCTGCCCTGCCCTGCCCTGCCCTGCCCTGCTTGCCTGTATAGGTCGCCTGACTCTGCGTACTCCGTGATGATGCACAGGTGCCCCTTGTACATGAAGTGGTCGACCAGCCTGCAGCAGCACAGCACAGCCCACATCAGCCCTGGCAGCACACTGCTGACACGCAGGCTGCCCAGGGCCACGTGCTCGTGATGGGAACAAGGTTGGCAGGCTGTGCCACTCAGGGTCAGGGTGAACATCACATGAGCACAAGCTAGGCAGGGTGTGGCAGGGCAGGGCTAGAGGGCTGAGCCAGGGGCCGAGGCAGGGGTAGGCCAAGGGTCAGGGTCAGGGTCAAGGTCAGGGTCAAGGTCAAGGTCAGGGTCAGGGGCCTAGGGCAGGGTCAAGGTCAAGGTCAGGGTCAGGGGCCTAGGGCAGGGTCAAGGTCAAGGTCAGGGTCAGGGGCCTAGGGCAGGGGCAGGGTCAGGGGCCTAGGGCAGGGTCAGGACCAGGGGCATAGGGCAGGGTCAGGGGCATAGGGCAGGGTCAGGGGCCTAGGGCAGGGGCAGCATACCTGAGCACTAAGGGGTGGTTAAGCTGGGCGAGCACCGCCACCTCCAGCATGGCCTGCTGCGTCTCCTTCTCATTGTCTTCATCAATCTTCACCTGCAGCAAGCATCCTTACAGTCCTTACAGTGCAGCTAGATTGACCTGTGAGCATGAGCACAGCTGGTCAACAAGTGCCACATTGTGCTTGTCAGGGGAGCTGCACCTTGCCCTACCCTGCCCTACTGCACCCCTGTCTTGCTGAACCAGCTGCGCTCGCTGCACCTTCTTCAGCACCAGCTGCAGTCCAGGATCATGCTTTGTGGTGATGAGGTATGCTGAGCCGTAGGTCCCTACGCCCAGACGCTTGACCACTGTGTATGACTCCATGGTGGCTGAGCTTGCTGTCACCCAGGCCTTCTTGTGTCACTGCGCTGCGTTGTAGCTGATGCAGTGGCTTGCTGACATCCATAACGCTGGGGACCAGGGTGGCTTAACGCAGCTTCTTCGCTGACATTGGTACGGTTGCGCATGAATGAAAGCGTATCAGGTTACAAAGCAGAGGCTGCCTGCTAAAGAGCAGGACGCGGCATACATGTGAGCACAACAGCCTGTGCAAGCGTCACACACTCAGGTTTGAATTGGGTTACTTACTGCTTACAGCGCGAAGCCTCTTCGTATGCGAGGTAGGCAGTTAAGCGCTCTGGCACTTACGGGATTATACCTGTCAGAACATCTGCTGTGTACCAATCGGCGACTGCTATCATATCTATTGTGTCAAGATGCGGCAGACTACACGAGCTTCCATTGCAGGGACAGGACTTGTCAGGCTTAGAGCCTCAGGCGCAGTGTAATGGAGTTGCGTAGATCTGGTGATGCAGCAATCACCATGACAGTTGGCAGTCTGGTCTAGCGGTCAGGCAACATGCTAATGGCTTGCAGCAGGGAGCAGCTCTGAGGTTGTAGCAGCCTGGGGCCACACAGCCCAGCAGAACAACGATATTGTGCATGGCATATGCATTGTGCTTACATTGCAGGGAGTACAGGACAGTACATCAGTGTGGGGCATGTCTGTCATAGCACCATTGCCAGGCTTTGGGCAACCACAGCTTCACAACTTACAGACAAATCACAACCCTCAGTGCTGTTGGGCACATTTTGGCCGCAATGTTGTTGAGGAAGGTTGTTGCCTGTCTCGCACCCTGGGCACCTCCTACCTCGCACCCTGGGCACCCCCTACCCTCCTACCTCGCACCCTGGGCACACCCTACACTTCAGAGCCGAGGGGAGTGTGACCCCTTGAGCTGTGATTCGCAGAGACGGTGTGTTCGTGACTCATCTGCGTTCCGCCTTTGTAACCCGCTGCTGCTGGTGCAAGCAACAAGGTGCGGCACCCACCTGACCAGATGGCTGTTAGAGGCCAGCAAGGAGGTAAGGGGATATGGATTGGGTCAGGGTTAGGGTCCTGCCTGGTGAGTGTGTGTGCCATGTGAACTGCACCTGCCGCCTGACCGGCCTAGTCCCGCAGACTGGGTACCCCCAGTAGGCCTGTTGCGTTTGCGTTGCCAGCTCGCCCAGCCAGTCAATATAATATGCCATGTAATATATGTGTGATGGACCTCACTTTCGCCCCGCTCCGGTTGTTGGCACTCTGGTTAGATGGCGACCCGATGCACCTCCCAGCTCCTGGTGCTCATGCAGTGGGAGTGGGAGCTGACCAAGGGGCAGCTGAAGCATGACAGCGGGCTTACCAAAGCCAAGCAGGACACAGCCCGTTGGTCAGCTGCCGTCCAGCCACAGCTGCAGCAGCTGGCAGCTGCACCCCCAGCTGGCACCACCCTGGACAGCCTCCAGGCCCACATCCTGGCCACCTGGGATGCGCTGTGGGAGGAGTACATCAAGCCACGCTGGCGCCGGCAGCGGTTGGGGCTGCACCATGCCCAGGAATGCGTCATTGAAGGCTTCTGCAAAGGTATGACCTGACCTGACCTGACCTGACCTGACCTGACCTGACCTGACCTGACCTGACCTGACCTGACCTGACCTGACCTGACCTGACCTGACCTGACCTGACCTGACCTGACCTGACCTGACCTGACCTGACCTGACCTGACCTGACCTGACCTGACCTGACCTGACCTGACCTGACCTGACCTGACCTGACCTGACCTGACCTGACCTGACCTGACCTGACCTGACCTGACCTGACCTGACCTGACCTGACCTGACCTGACCTGACCTGACCTGACCTGACCTGACCTGCAGGTGGTGAATGGGATGAAGTGGGTGTCACGCCAGCACTACCACCAAGAGAGGGGAGTGGCGGCGTTCCTGGGAGCGGTCTGCTTCAGCCAGGGTGGGTGGAAGGCCAATGCGGTGCGGGAGGGGTTTCGCAAGGTGGTGAAGCAGCCTAGCGGGCCCAGCATGGATACCAGGCCTCACAGGCTGGTGATCGTGGATGAGTTCCGCACCAGCCATGTCAGCTCGTCTGTGCACACCCGCCAGCCATGTGAGCTGCACCTGCCGCCTGACCGGCCTAGGCCCGCAGACTGGGTAACCCCAGTAGGCCAGGTCAACCAGCGGCTTGTGCGCCCAGCCTGGAGCCAGCGGCATGCTAAGTGTGTGCGGGGCCTGAAGTGGTGCCATGAGGTGCCGCCCAACCCCCCTCCCCCTCCCCCAGCTCAGCACCACCCTGCCCCTGCCCAGGACCATCCCCCTGCCCCAGCTCAGGCCCAGCCCCCTCCCCCTGCCCAGGACCAGCCCCCTGCCCAGCCCCCACCTGGCCCAGTGCAACGACCCCAGGCCCCCCCATGGGGGAGGTGGCTAGACCGGGGAACCAACCCCTGCCTCAACTTCCAGCGCATTGGGGAGAGCAAGCAGTGCCCCCTGGAGCTGTGCAGCTGGAAGGACCTGAAGGCTCTTGGCAAGGAGTACCAGCAGGGCTACAAGCTAGTCAGCGACCGGCTGCCCAACCGACGGCTGGGCCCGCAACAATGCATAGGCCCTAGTAGTTTGCACAGGCTGTTAGCCTTTCAAGCATTAAGCTGTCAGTTTTGATGAGGTGCCCAGTGGTCATGGGATTTGCCCACGAACGTGCCATCGATGTGGGGTTTGCAGTCATCAAGGGTGCGACCGAGGATGCTTCCACTTGTTTGGAGTAGCTGAGTGAGATTACCCACAGTCAAACATGTTGTTCCTTGTTGAATGGGTTTTGTTTGCCTGGTGAGTGTGTGTGGGTAATGGGCAGTGTGGTGAAATGGGCATTAGGGTGAGCGGGCAGGCTTTTGGGCAGGCAGGCTTTTGGGCAGGCAGGAGACAGTGAGGTGTCATGGGGTCAGCAGCAGGCGGGGGACGGAACCACCTAGACTGCTGTGTGGCGTCTCAGCTGCTGCTGGTGGAAGCACATCACTGTCACCCTGGCCACCTGGGACACAGTGTGGGAGGTGTACCTGTACCCCAAGTGGGCAGAGCAGCGGCTGAGGCTGTACGGAGCTCAGGACCGGACACTGGAGCAGTTCTTCAAGAAGGTGAGGGTGGGTGGGAGAGAGGAAGGGTCAGGGACTGGGAGGTGGTGGGTTGGTATGAAGTGAGCATGAAGAATAGTTGATTGTGCCATGCCTAACCTGGTGTCACCATGTCAGCCACCATGTGTGTGCCTTGTGTGCATGGCTGCAGTTGGAGGAGGACATGGAGGAGGTGTCCATGCAGCGCCATGGGCAGGCCAAGCAGCTGGTGGTGTTCTTTGGAGTAGCTAGCATTGGCACTGGGGGTGGGTGGGGTGCTGATGCAGTTCTGCGGGCCTGCTGCAAGGTGGTGTGCAGGCCCAGGGGGACAGACCAGCGGCGGGGTAGGGTGGTGCTTGTGGATGAGCACCGCACCACCCGGGTCAGCTCAGCTGTGAATGGCCAGCAGCCCTGTGAGAGGCAGCTGAACAATCGCAGGGCCACCAGGCCTGCAGGCTGGAAGCCCCCAGCAGGGCAGGTGGAACCACGCCTGCTGCGCCCAGCCTGGAGCCAGCAGCGTGACCAGCCAGTGCGGGGCATGATGTGGTGCCCAGTAGTGGCCCCCCGCAAGCCCCCACAGGCCCCACGCAGCAGCCAGGCAGCCACACACGCAGCAGCCTCAGAGCCTGGGCCCAGCACTCCCCTGCCAGCCAAGCGCAGCAAGCGCACCAAGGCTGAGCCAGAGGCAGCTGAGCCCAGCCAGCCCACCAAGGGCAAAGGCAAGGCCCACGGCAAGGCTGCCAAAGCCAAGCCAGCACCGCAGCCAGGCAGGTGGGTAGACAGGGACTGCAACGCAGCGCTGAACGTGCAGCGCATTGGGGAGAGCAGGTGGCGCCCACTGGAGCTGTGCTTCTGGCCAGACCAGGGAGCGCTGCCAGCCAAGGGCAAGGAGTACCCTGGCCTGGGCTACAAGCGGCTGCGAGACAAGCCACCCAAGACCCAGCAGCAGCAGCCTGCTGTGGCACAGTAGTGTGTGCCCCCCCCCCCACTTGAAGCTGCCATCAGCTTACAATTAGTGCATGTTTTGTCATGCCAACTCTATGCATAGCCCTGTCACAGGGGTCAGGCAATGCTGTAGGTGGTAGGCGACCATGACCATGTGTATGCCATGTATAGGCCATGAGCATGCCATGCGATGGGAACACCACACAGACAAAAACACTGTTTTGTAGTGGTTCACAATCAGTGTGTTCGACTGCAATGAAGGCTCAAGGTTGAGGGCCAAGGTGCTGGTGGAAGCAGCAAAGGTTGAGGGCCAAGCACCATGCCACCAGGTACCTTCTGGGCCAGAAGGTACCTGAAGCTCTGAAGCTCTGAAGCCAGAAGTACCAGAAGGACCAGGACCAGAAGCCAAGAACAGTACCTGGTAGCATGGTGGGCCCTGCCTCACCAGCTGGCCCAATGGTGTGCAAAATACCAACCTGGCCACATAGCTGCTCAATCACGATGGCATTCGCTATGATTGGCTATGTGTCTTGTGCTTTATGATGTGTTATGTGATACTTCCGCAGAATTGGCCGTGTTTCTCCTGCGCATGCAATGATGAAAGCTTGCCGCACTTCCACCCTCGCCATCATCGCATCATGAACCCAGAGTCAGGCAGAGGAGAACCTCAGGCCCAAGAGCTGCCGACGTTGTCGAGGGAAGAGCGCGCGCCGTTTTCAAGAAAGTATTACAAGCGCCATCGCATTGCCACCCGCCTAATAGTGCTGGGCATCGCGGGCAGCTGCCTCTTGTACGACTGGGAAAGCTACTTAGGTACTGACGAGCACATCTTCAAGAGCATCCGCCCAGCTGCGCGCCGCACCCTTGACTGGATGTGGGGTGTTGAGCCCCCGCCTCGCACACCGCACCAACAGCAGTAGTGCGCGCAAAGCTGAGCCATGGTTCCAGCAGCAGCAGCTGTAGCCGCTGGCGACGGTCTCCCTACGAGCTCCTCCCTGCCAACACCAGGCAGCGCTAGGTCTGCGTCCAGCTTGCAGCCCACCCCCTCCCCACCGCTGCCAGTGCTCCTCTCCTCCTCCACCTCTTCCTTCACAGTGCGCGCCTCTGCAGCCCCATTCATCCCCCGCACTGCCAGGGCAGCACAAGCATCACCAGCTGTGGAGCTGGCTGCAGCTGTAGGTCCAGGGACAGGAGCAGCCGCAGCATCATGGGCAGTGTCTGAAACAGGAGGGGTGGGGGTGGGGCCAGGCAGTGGGGCAGCAGCAGCAGCAGCAGCAGCAGCAGCAGCAGGTCCTGGTGTGACTCAGACCCCAGGAGGTGGGGAGGATCACTTCCTCACTCATGCAGGCGCCTTGCCTTGGTCATCAGAGCAGCAGCAGGGTGAGACAGGTGATGGGCTGCAGCAGGCCTGGTGCGGCTGGGCTGAGGCGGCGGCAGCAGATGGGCAGCATGAGGACTGGGCTGAGGCGGGGTGGGAGGGCTGGGGCTGGGGTGAGCAAGCAGCTTGGGAGTGGTCGGGGCAGGAGGGTGCGGGAGCTTGGGAAGCTGGGGAGGAGGTGGGGTTTGGAGAGGAGGCTGGAGCCTGGCCTGCCCCTGGCCTTGACGGCAGCTGGGGTGTGACAGGGGTTGGGGCTGTAGCGCAGACTGCTTGCCCTGGGCTGGCAGGCGTGCAGGCTGAGGAGCTGCTGGCGGTGCTGTTCCCAGCGTATGACGCAGGGCTGCTGGGCGCGCTGCTGGCGGTGCATGGGGGGAGTCTTGAGGCCTGCGTCAGGGAGCTGGAGGCGTTGGAGCAGCCCGGGGGGCGGCAGCAGGGGCTGGCAGGGCGCCAGGGACCAGGGGGAGTGAGGGGCAGTGCTGGGGGGGTGAAGGGAGGTCAGCAGCAGGGTGGAGGAGGGTCCTTACAGCCAAAGCTGCAGGGGGAGGGGCGTGATGCAGAGCGGCAGGCGGGATGGCCAGCTGACCCTCAGCGACTGGACCTGCAGGACCTGGCTGCCTTCCCTAGCCTCACCCTGGCTGCGTGCTCCCCCTCAGCCACCAGCCATGGCTCAGGCAGTAAGATAGAAGGGGCTGGAGGGCCACCTGGCACTGCCACAGCGGCAGGGCCGTGGCCTGCTGCTTCGTATCGCCCTCGCCCCGCTGACTGCTCCAGCACAGCCGCCCCTAGCCATACCCAAGGTGGTGGCAGGGCTGCTGGGGTCCCAGCCCCCTCCCCTTCCTGGGCGGCTGCTGCTGCTGCTGCTGCTGCTGCTCAGCCCACCACCCGGCCACCTGTCCCAGCCAGCACTGTAGCAGGAGGCCGGGCAGGGGCCACCGCTGGGTCTGGCAGGGCCACGGGGCAGGGCAGTGAGGCGGGTCGGCTGCGGGCAGCAGTGCCCTGGGTGGCCACAGGGGCGGCGGTGACGACGCAGTACAAGGCAGCCAGGGCAGAGGCCAGCCAGTGGGCACGCGCCCGGAACATGTGTTATCAGCAGGTATGTGGGGTAGGGGCAGGGGCAGGGGGAGGTGAGAGGGGCTGGTCAGGGTGTGGGCAGGAGGAGCCCCTGCAAAGGGGTTGGGCAAGTAAGGGAGGAGAGTGAGGGGGGAAGACGAGCCATTGGTGGAAGGTGCAAGGAAGCTGCATAGATGGCTAGGCCTGCCTTGACCCATGCAAGCTCTCCAGCAGTGCTCAGCAGGCTCTCCTTGCCTCACTTCCTTGAGCCATGGCTAATGCTTTCCTGAGCTGTGTCCTGCATCACCTTTGGTCAGGGCAGCTAGGCAGAGTCACCTTTGGTCAGGGCAGCTTGGCAGAGTCGAGGAGCTCCAGGCACCTCAGCCTGCTGGCCTATGCTTGTTCAGGCCACGCTGGCGTTCCTGGCTGGGGACAAAGCACGTGCCAAGGAGCTTTCGCGCAGCGGCAAAGGGCACACGGAGAAGATGTGGGCGGCACACCAGGAGGCCGCCCGCCTCATCCTGGAAGCCAGGAACCCCGGTCTCCGAGTGCCTGGCTTGGGCGCAGCAGCAAACGAGCGCTCCGTGCCCTCCGTGCCCACGTCGCTCCGGTCGGCTGCCGGCGATCCGCCGGGAGTGCGGCGCCAGCCAGCGCACAGGACGTGTGAGGCGGATCCAACGTTCCTTGACCTGCATGGCCTACATGTCTCGGAGGCGGTCGCCGCCCTCGAGGCGGTTGTCACTCAACGTAGGGCGAGTGCCGCGGACGGGGGGGCGCGAGCAGCGGCACGGCTCACGGTGTTGACCGGGACCGGACACCACTCTGAAGGACCGCATGGCCTGTCCAGGCTTCCACAGGCCGTGGCAAAGTTTCTGGCTGCACGTGGTCTGCGCAGTCGAGAACTACAACCGGGCTTGATTGAGATCGATATCGAGTTGATCTGATGAGCATGTTTAAGGCGTTGGAGCTCGACGTCTAGTCATCGTGTTGCTCAGCAACACATCACTTCTAAGCAAGCAGGGTGCTACTGCTGCCCCCGCTACCACTTGCACCCCAGTTTTGTAACGCAGTCGTACCCAAAAGCTTGTAACCCGCTGGCTGATCAGACAGGGCACGGTCTATCTGGTTAGCTCCAATGCGGTGGCACATGCCAGGCGCCATATCCGGTTGTCTCTCAGGGTCAGGGCCAGGGCCAGGGTCAGAACTAGGGCCATGGTCAGGGTTACGTCTCTCAGGTCTGTGATTGTTACGGGTATCGTGCACGATTATTTTGCGCCCCAACCATTCCAGCCCATGGCGAACTAGATTTCGGCAGGGTCGACAGCGTCAAGCAGGGAAGGCGCATCGGTAAGTGCCATATGCGGCAGGCATCCTTGCGACAGGCACTGAATCACTGCCGCTTGGTTCCGTAACTCTGTAGGGAGGCAGCACAGATGTCTCGAGCAATGGCCATTATGCGGGCTCTGCAGCGGCTGCCAGGTACGAGTTTGGTAATCGCCATTGGTCCCAAGCCCTTTCGATCAACTTCACAGGCTTCTGCTGCACAGCGGGTATACCTCACGGGTTCAGCAGCTGATCGGTCTTAGCTGCTCCAGGCCAGGCTACTTGCAGCGCTGCATTTTCGATGCAGCATTGGTTTCGCGTAGCCCTCAGACGCCACTCTGCTGCTTGCTGTCGCAGCCGCTGCATTCCCTGAGGCGACTATGGTAGCACGCGCTGCGCTCTCCTGCGGAACTTTGAGCAATGTCACGAACGATGTTCAGGGGTCAGTGGCTTGTTGACCAGCTGGCTCGCTGGCGTAAGCCAGCCCATCAAACCATGACCTGCACTGCTGCACAGGGCTTACAAGGGCTTTTCCGCTGGTATCAGGCCCCAGGTACGTAAGAGGCAACGCCGCTGTTGCGCACGCCTGTCAAATGTCCTGGTGGCCGACAGGGAATGCATGCGTTGCTGCAGATGCCGTCTTTGAGCTTCGCGTCCCAGATGCACTCCCTGACTCGCAAGGACGAGGAGCAGAGACAGACACAACCGCTGCTGGCTGAGGTGCCGAAAGCGGCTTCTGTGCTGTCACTGCTGCCCCCACGACCCGGGTGCGAGCCATGTGTCATGACCCCCTTTCGCCCTCATGGCATGCAGACCGGCTCTTCCATTAATCAATGCCATATGCTATGTTCTCAGGAGCTCTGCTGCTGCACGTCGTGGCATGGCCACAGCTGAAGGGCATGGTCATGGTCTTGAGATGGGCCAGACTCACCCTTACCACATCCTGCCGGCCTCTCCCTGGCCTCTGCTGGCCAGCTCAGGTGCGCACATGCACATGGCCAGCGGCAAGCACCATGCAGCAGACATTGTTGCAACAGGTGTCCTTCAGTGATGTCTCCAGCGCAGTGACAGGCAGCTGGGTGACAGGCAGCACAGCAGAAGGCAGCAGCAGAGGTAGAGGAGCGCGTGATCATTGGGGCCAGCTGGATTGAGGGCGCAGCCAAGAGCAGGCCTGCTGCTGTCACACCAGAGTCACACTGCCAGGGTGGTATATCAGGGAGGAGGGGTCTTTACATGGCGCCCAGCCAGCCCAGGGCGCAGGCAGCAGGCAAGCTCTGCTGGCTGGGAGCAGCCCCCATCATGCGACAGCGCGTTACTCAGTGTGGTCTGGGGCGCGGGCTTCATGTGCAGGAAGGATGGGAGCAGCAGCCTAGACAGCTGTAGGGCTGTAGCTGCTGGCCCTGCAGCAAGCCTGGGCACGGTCCAGTTTTGGCCCTGCACCCCTCCACCCTGCACAGCAGCAGTGCAATGAGGAGCTACCTGGGCTACCTCTACCCCCTTGTGCATGGCAGCAGTGTAAGCAGTGGCTTACCACTGGCTGCTGCCCTTGTCTGGCAGCTGAGCCCCAGCCTAGCCTTGAAGGCTGGGGATACAGGCTGAACAGTAGCAATGCTGTCAGCGTGTCTCCAGCCTGACTCTTGCAGGGCAGCAGCAGTAGAGCACCAGGAACTGCATGCCCCTTCACAACGCTCTCCAGCCGCTGCACACGACCCTCTGCACCCCCTGCACAACGCCACAACCTGCCGCCCCCTTGCTGCCAGGCGTGGGTGTGGTGTGGCGCAGGCGCACTGATGATGATGACGGGCATGGCTGGCTGGTTCCACGCCATCCCTCACTGCGGCGCCATCATGTTTGGCGGCCTGGGCGCCACCGCCATGACGGCCATTGCCTGGTGGCGCGACTGCTACATTGAGAGCGACTACGGCATGCACACGGAGGTGAGGGGGCCAGGGCCAGGTGGTGCGGGGCAGTCAGGGCGGAGCTGCAGGCAGCCAGGCCATGCGCAGGCAGGGCAGGGCAGGCGCAGCAACCAGCAAGTCATAGCAGCAGGGGGGGGGGGGGGGCCGGCAGCAGGCTATGCAGCCTACCTCACCCACCAGCTTCCCTAGCCTCCCCTGTGCAGGCAGCAGGCCGGAAGCAGCCTCCCTTACCCACCATCTCTCGCCTTCCCTAGCCTTCCTCGTGCAGCCTGATCACGCTCAGCTGTGCCTGTGCTTGCATGTGTGCAGATCGTGAAGCGCAACCTGATCAGCGGGGTGTGGATCTTCATCGTCAGCGAGGCCGCCCTGTTCTTTGGCCTGCTGTGGTCCTGCGTGCACCTGGGCATGTCGCCCAACGTGTGGATCCAGATGCAGTGGCCGCCTGTGGGCATCGACGCCATCGGCTGGGAGGGGCGTGCTCTGGTGATGAGCGCTGTGCTGGCCGCCTCCTACTACTCAGCCAATGTGGCCATGGTGGCGAAGGACCCCAAGGTGGGTCAGGGAGGGGTGCTGCCGCTGATGAGCTGCTGCTCCAGGCAGAGCAGCAGGGTGCAGGCAGGGGCGGGGCCTGCCTCCAGGTTGTGAAGCACATGTAGGGGAGAGTTGCAGTGCTGCTATGCTGCTAGAGCGCTTCATTGGAAGTGAGCCCATAGCTAGTGATGGCACCCCAACACGTGCTGGTGGTGGCTGCGGTGGTGGCGGCACCCCCAACCCATGCTGGCAGTCTCCCACCCTGCTGCAGTGAAGAAGGCAGCAGGCAGCAGGGTACTAGTGCCTGAGGCGACACGGCTGTTGACCCTGATGATCACCACCCCTGCCTGTCCTGCCCCTTGCCCCTGTCAGGTGGTGATGGCTGCGCTGGGCACCACCGTGGGCCTGGGTGCGCTGTTCTTGGCTGACCAGTACCTGGAGTACAGCACCGCGCCCTTCACCCTGACAGACGGCCCCTACGGCACCACCTTCTTCGTCACCACCGGCTTCCACGGCTTCCACGTGCTGCTGGGCTCGCTGTGGCTGGCAGCCTCCATGGCCAACTACGCCAGGTGGGTCCCTCCTCCCTCCTCCCTCCTCACACTAGGGACCCTCTAGCAGTGGCCTACAAGCCTGCACTCCCTGGAGCATGCCCTGCAGCGTGTCCTGCGACTCCGCCTTCCTCCCTGCACACTTAAGGTGTGTTGTGCCTCTGTCGCTCAGGTACAACAAGCCCACCGTGAGCATGAAGGGCGCGGTGCTGTACTGGCACTTCGTCGACATCGTGTGGATTGCAGTGTATGGCATCATCTACGCCGCCCAGCTGTGACCGCGCAGTTCGTGTGAACGTGATGTGGTGTGTGGGCGCATGCCAAGAACTCATTGATTAGTGCAGTGCACGCTGCTGGTTTGTCGTCCGTCGGGTTGGGTGGTGAGAAAGTAAGATACTGGATGCTGGGCCTAGCTGGTCAACGCCTATGCGCCGAGTGTACGAGTTCACCGCGCGGCAGATGAAGGAGTCGATGTGTATCACGATGTAAGAAGGTACGCGGGAAGTGTGCAAGAAGGTTCGGTTAAGTTATCATCACAGTACTGATGCAAGGTCTTGGGATTGAACCTAGCCCATAGTTGCAGGCGGTTCAGCACCACCACCAGACCGCTGTACAGATGTGATGGCCAGTTGCATGTGCCCAGTGGGACGCAAAACTACACCGGAAAAGCATGCGTCATGCAATGTCGCTCACTCCTGCCATCAAACCGGTCACCAGCCATCAACATCAGGCATATTGGAAGTTCGCAGTGCGCAACCTCCAATACCCAGGAGTCACAGGACATTTTAGGACAGCAGCAACCCAATGCAGTTGTGCATGCCCATGTTGTAAGGAGCAGCGCAGCGTTGCCCAGTAGGCCACACGCAGTGCAGGGGTCACAGCAGGTCGAAGAAGCGCTCCACCCCCTGCCCTAGCTCCCATATGGCCACGCCGCCACCGGCCTTGGCAACCAGTTCCAGCCGCTCCTCCATTGCTCTGGGGGTGGGGAAGTACACCTCATGCACCACTCCCTTGGCCTGCGGGGCGGCAGGGAGCCGGGAGCGTGGGTCATCCCCAGGTGCCGGGTCCCACGCAGATGTCGACGGGCTACACGGGGGCTGCTCTGAGCTACTCTGGGCTTGAGGCACTGAGGTGGGCAATGTGTCAGGCAGGTGGGCAACTGTAGCACCTTCACTGCCTAGCCAGGTGCAGGGAAGACAGTGGGCCATCTGGCAAGAGGAGCAATGCAGCACACAGCCTAACATGCATTGTGGTGGGAGAGCAGCCCCTGTGCTGCTAGCTGGGGGTTCCTAGGCAGCCTGCAGCCCCTGCGGCCTGACCTGGTACTGGAAGTGGTGCTCACGCTCCTCCTTGTCCCACTCAATGTCCGGGGTGTGCTGAGCCATGAGCTGCAGCACCGCTTGCATGGTCACCGGCTTCTTCTGCAGGCAGTGGGCAGCAGGCGTGGCATTCGTTACCCAGCAGGACCTGCAGCCCAGCACCACAGCCAGCTCAGGGGTGGTGCAGAGGGGTCCAGCATCTCAGTCGCCCTGCACCTGGCATTCAGGCCAGCCTGGGGCTGGGTAGGGGCCGGCAGCAGGCCTGTTAAGAGCATGGACGTCTGTGATGCTGAAGGTGTGTACAGCTGAAGTCAGCGAAGCCTCGGGGCAATAGGAGGGTCAGGGCCAGGGTCAGGGTCAGGGTCAGGGCCAGGGCCAGGGTCAGGGTCAGGGTCAGGGCCAGGGCCAGGGCCAGGGTCAGGGCCAGGGCCAGGGTCAGGGCCAGGGCCAGGGCCAGGGTCAAGGATCCCCACTCGTATGTGGCATCCCCCTGTCCAGCAGCACTGGAGGCCTCACCGTTCCCTTGGCTGTGTTGTGGTCGTAGCCGTACCAGTTCAGGCCCACCAGCACCTTGTGCAGCGGCTCATAAGGATCAGGGAAGGTGGCGTTGTCTGCACAGCATACAAGGGGCACCAGCAGCGCTGACAGGACCCCACCAAGAGGCTGAAGAGAGGTGATGAACAGCATGACACAGCAGACACATTGCCCAGCCCTGCCTTGCTCGCTGCTGTCCTGCCTCACGTTCACCTCACCCTGAACACCCTGGTGTTCCACCCTCCTGCCCCCTCCCGACCCCTCCTGACCCCCTCACGACCCCTCCTGCCCCATATTCCCCCTTACCCTTTCCCCTACCCCCCTCACCCTTGCCCTTGTAAGCGTGCCGCTCCAGCACCATGAACTGCTTGTCAATCCAGGGCAAGGGGGAGTTGTGTGGGGAGGCAGCACCCTGGCAGTAGTCATACGTCATCAGCGACCTGGGCACAGGGGCCAGGGACAGCACACCCCCTGCCGCGCCTGCTGCTCCTCAACCCCTGGCCTCGTGATGCAAGGCTGCCTGAGCCTTGCTAGGACTAGGTGCCAGTGGCGCAAGGGCTGTCTTGTGCCATCAAGGCCGCCCACTGGGCTGCCTTTCCCTGCACGTGCACCCATTCCTGTGCCAGTCCTCTCCCCAGCCCCCCTCACCAGCCCCCCTCACCAGCCCCCTCCCCAGCCCCCTCACCAGGCGTCCACGTAGCCGTTCATATCCACTAGAGTGCGCTTATCGACATACAGCCGGTCGTGTGCAGCGGGCAGCACGGGGGGTGTGGCCATGATGATCTCGCGGCGCCGCCCCGCATGGTTGTGCATCATCTACAGGTGACCGGCCACCAGGTAGGGGAGTGGCAGGGTGCAGGGCAGCAGTGGTGCGGCTGCTCACGACTGAAGTGGCCGTCAGCAATCCAGGTGGGTCACACTGTCACTGTGGCCTCATCACTCGAAGGAGCCAGCACTGCCCTGCAGACTTGCACGGCGGCAGGAGGGGATGGTGTTAGAGCCGTCAGCCGCCAGCCGCCCCTCCTGGCCACCCTGGCCCCCCAAACCCTCATGGCTGCCCATCCCTGCCGAGCCAGCACACGGGCCACCCCCCCCTACGTTGGAGAGGTCTGACATGAAGAGGTAGATTGGCTCCAAGAAGTGCTCCGCGCTCAGGATGTTGATGGCCAGCCAGTTCTGCATCACCTCCAGCACCTGCCCAGCAGCACCAGGGGTGGTGGTTGTGTGGGGGCCTTGACCACGCGCTCTAGCACCAACCCTAGCCCCGGCCACTGTGTGGTGCTGGATGCGGGTGCCGGGGCTGAGTGCTAGAGTGCTGGTCCTGAGTGCTGGTGAGGAGAATGAGTATTGGTGCATCTAAGTGAGGGTTAAGTTTAGTTTGGTGCTGGGGACGTGGAGCACAGGCTGCTCACCAGGCCATCGTAGTCCTTGTCCTTCACCTCGTTCCACATCAGCCGCAGCGGCTGCATGGACTGCATGATGAGCGCCATGTTGTCCTGTCCATGTTGCAGAGCGGCAGAGCAGGCTTGAGGAGGAGGTGGCTGAGCGGGTCGCACAGGGGGGTGGGAGCAGAGCGTGGACGCACATGGTCGGGCCTAGTGCCTGGTGCCTGGTGCAGGGAAGCGCCTGGCAGAGGGCCTGGCAGAGGGCAGGGCGCATCCTGTGTGGAGGGGCCTGGCAGGGGGCTGCCTGGTGGCCAGGGCTAGGGGAGCGTGGGTAAGAGCAGCAGGCTGAGCCTGGGGAAGGTGGGTCCGCCCTGGTTGTCAGGGGTGGGGGCCAGCTCACATTAGGGTCGCTGACCTCCACCATGAATCGCGGCACGACCTTGACCTTATGCCTGGACTGCAGGCACCATGAGGCGGCCGGGACACGGGCCACAGGCTGGGTCACAGGGCGCTGACGAGGCAGCAGGCCGGGCACACTGGGGGTGCACACCCGCCCACCAGGGACACAGGACACAGGCTAGTTGCTGCGCTGAGGAGGCAGGGCTGGGGTGCACACCAGCCCATTTCCACGAGGCAGTTGCCAGACTCAACAGTGGTTGGATGGGTTGGAGGAGACGAGGTAGGGGCCATGACAACGAATAGAACAGACGAATGACATCGTGTCAGGAGCGGTTAGGCGGAGAGGGGCAGGCATTCTGGGAGCAATTGTGTATGGTCTCTGGCTGCCCAGACAGGGATGGCCGTCTGGGAACAGACTGGGTGCCTGGTGGTAGGGAGGCAGGCGCTGAGCCGCAACGCTGTGACAGGATGGGATCCCAGCAGCCAGCCACCCACCTGCCCCACTGGCTGGCGCACCGCCTGCACCCAGCTCTGGTTGTACTCGTGCCCGCCCTCCAGCACCCAGTCAGCTGTGGTATCGGGCTGCAGGCAGCAGGCAGCAGGCAGCAGCGCGCCCCTGTGGTGCCGCCCTGCCATTCAGGTCACTCTGACCCAGTGGCCCGCACCCCACCCTTGGCCTGACCCTGCCCTAACCCTAACTCCGGACCCGACAATACCATGAATCATGAACTAGGCACCTTGACAAGAGCCAAGCCAGCAAGCCTCTCTCACATGGAGGCAGCTGCCTGGCGCCTACATCGCACAGCCTGAGGCATCAGGGTGGCATGACGGCAACAGCTGTACAGCAGGTGGACTGCCTTGCCTCTGTCTCCAGGCTGCACGGCTGGCCCCACGGGTGTACACCACGCAGCACCCACCACGCGCTTCAGCGTGTACCACACTGGCGACACGTGCGTCAGCTTGGCCCGGAACCGCACTGCATTGTCATACCCCTCACGGTTCCTGCACAGCATGCGCACCGTACCACTCAGTGCTGTGATTGTGGGGGTCCCAGTGCAGGACTAAGCGGTGGCAGCTGTGTGGAGGGATTACCCTGGTCTGTACAGGGGCTCAGGGCAGGGGTAGCAGGGCAAGGTGAGCAGGTAGGCCTGAGTTAGGGGCCCTGGGTCGGGAAGGGGTCCCTACTCGAACTCAGGCCATGGCATTCCTTGCGTAAGAACCAGGCTATCACTGCAGGCTGCATGTTGCTGAGAGGGTGTGCACAGCTCAGCTGCCTGCCTCCACTGAACAGGCCCACCCTGACATGGGGCCACAGGCGCCTGGGCCTGAGATGCCTACCATGGCGTGACATAGGCCAGCACAGTCTTGGCCTGACGCCGAACATCCACGTTCTCATAGTACTGTCTCGATTTCTGCACTGGCAGGGATACTTCAGGAACAGGGTGAGGAGAGGGACCCTGTACAAGCAGAGGAGGGTGGGATGGGGCACGTGCCTCGTAGAAAGAGGAGGCTGTCAACGTCTTCTCCATTAAGCCGCTGTCCCAGATCTGCTCAGACGTGGGCCCTGACTCCATGACAAGCTCGCGCCGTATTTTCACGCCCTTCCGTTTCTTCTTGGCTTGTGCATCGGCGAAAAGGAGTGCCGCGACGGCTAAGAGAAGCAGTACACGGGGCATACTTCTGCAACTGCACATGACTGCGCCAGCCAGCTGCGGATGTTCGTTTGAAGTATACGGTGTGCTTGACACTGATTGTCTGTCAATGATTGCGAATTTGAACGCCGAAGTACAGATAATGTTTCTTTGGCTTGCATGCAGCAGGCCTGTGGCCAACTTCCTTTGCATCCAAAGCTGTCACTCCGGCCCTAGCACTGCATCTGGAGTGCATGCCCGGCCTTGGACGACCGAACCATTGCTGCGCAGTGCAGGGCCGAAACCGGGCTACGGCATGCATTAGATCGTTTAAACAACCCACCAGTCCGCCATGGCCTAGTGCGCGCAGAGGCTATACAGGAGGGTAGCCCTGACATCCCGTCACCACAGGTCCTGCCAGGCCATCCGTCCATTGCCGTTCCACCTCAGCTGCCATCATCATCCATGTTCAGGAAACATCATGATGCAGACACAACTCCCTAGCGCAGCCTGGTGAGGGTATGCCGACGACTTGCCGTGGCAGTCTGTGATTACGTGTCGCTGTGTGTGCGTGTCAAGCTGTGTGCAAGCCCAGCTTCCTCATCCATGCCTGTAGGCTCAAATGTCGTGAGTTGACAGCCAGACAAGCGATGCCAAAGCTGCACATGTTGATGCTGAGCCAAGCGCCACCTGTTTTGGCATTGTGGGCTACTGGGTGTGCCTGCTACCTGGGCACTTGAGCAGCAGCCGCCACCCCTCCTCAGTACCCCCCAGCTGCATCCCAGCAGCAGCTCCCACCCCTCCTCGGTGCAGCGTGTGGGGCACATTGTGAAGGCTGTGGCTGGGCTGTGGAGGCTGCTGGCCCAACCAGCCCTGCCAGGGCCCAGCCCAGGGCCCAGGGGGCTCGCCTAGCCCTGTGGAGGTAGGCCCTGGCGCTGATGGCTGGACACATGCCTGCTGCACCCACCGCCACCATCCACTGCCTTGCACCATCAGGGTCAGCCCTACGAGAAATGCAGCATCATTGCCTGGTTGGCTGACCTCCCTCTCCCCCCAGCACCACTGCATACTGAATGGAACCCCCTCTCCCCCCTGCCGTCCCTGGCAGCAACAGGTGCTCAGGGCTGGGTGGAGGTGCATGCAGACAGCAGGCCTCACTGGCACCAGAGCTGGGTGGAGGTCTGGGTGTGGAGCTGTGGAGGTGTGGAGGTCTGGAGGTGTGGACAGCAGACCCAGATGGGCACCAGAAGCGAGAGACCTGCTGCAAGGACCCCATGCACCCCTGAGCCTGCTGCCCTCCACCCCGCCACCCCCACACATTGCTTCAGTGGATGCCACGGCCTGACCCGGCCCCCATACAGCCCAGGCGCCGTGATGCTCTCCTCCTCCACACAGCACTACCAGCTGACACGCAGGGCCCCCTCAGCCCCACCCTCCATGACGGCTGGCCTGGCCGCCTGGGGTGCGGCGCCCAGCGGGTCCCTGCTTCCGCCGCCCAGCGCCTCCCTGCCTGCCGCCCTCACGTCACCATCATGTCCGCATCCAGCTGCTGCAGCCCGGGCAGCATCTTGCGCAGCCGCTCCTTGTACTCAGGGTCCTTGGCTGCTGGGCAGCCCTCCAGGTACAGGCAGGTCAGGCTGGCGGCCACGGGCTGCAGCGCCTGCTCCAGGCTGGCGTCCACAGCGGGGATAGCTGCAGCACGGGAGGGCAGGGCAGCCAGCTGGAACCACCTGCCTGCCTGCCAGCCTGCCAGCAGCATGAGCAGTAGTGGGAGCTGTCAGCCCTGGACTACACAGGTGCGTGACGGCCTGAGGGTGAGGCAAGCCTTGGGCCACTCTTGCTGGGCTGGCAGGGGTCCCAGGGCTGGGCACCAAGGCCAAGGTTAGGGTGAGGGTGAGGGTGAGGGTGAGGGTGAGGGTGAGGGTGAGGGTGAGGGTGAGGGTGAGGGTGAGGGTAAGGGTAAGGGTAAGGGTAAGGGTAAGGGTAGGGGCTAGGGTTGCCACCAGCACCAGCCCTGCCACTTCCTAGTCTGCAGGCTGCTGCGCCTCTGCCCCTGCTGCCCGCCTTCCCTCACCGTTGTCATTCAACCAGAGGTCCCTCAGTAGGCCCAGCCCCTCCAGCCCCTCCACCCTGCTGATGCTGTTGCTGCTGACATCAAGGATGTTCAGCCGTGTCAGGCTAGCCAGGCCCTCCATGCGGCGAATGCCATTGTGTGACAAGTACAGCTCCTCCAGGGCCGTGCACTGCTGCAAGCCCTGCATGCTCTCCAGCCGGTTGCTCTGCACAGACAGCCGCACTAGGTGGCGCAGGTGCCCGAGGTGCTCCAGCGCAGCGATGCGGTTGCGGCCCAGCCACAGCTCCTTCAGCCCTGTCAGGGCCTCCAGGTTGCAGATGCTGCGGATGCGGTTGCACCCAAGCTCCAGGGTGGTCAGGGCGGTGAGGTGGGATAAGCTGGCTATGTTGCTGATCTTGTTGCTGGCAACGTACAGCTGCTGCAGCGGGGCAGCCCCAGGCAGATGGGCCAGAGGCCCCAGGGACTTGATCTCATTGTACGACACCTCTAAGCGTGTCAGGCTGCTGAAGCCAGACAGGTCTGGGATCTCCTTCAGCTGGTTGTCTCGAAGCTCCAGGTCTGTCAGGGTGGACTTGCATGCTGCTTGAGACCATTGGCTCGCGTCAGTCAGCAGGTTTTGCCGGAAGTTCAACGACACCAACCCAGTCAGTGCGAGAATGCGGGGGTCGATGCTCGTAAAGCGATTGGCGGTCAAGTCGAGAATGCGTAGCTGGGGGCACAATTCGACACTGTTCAAGTTAGGCAGATGCGAGTTGGTCAAATCAAGCAGATCGCCCGCCGCACTGGCGTCTGTCATGGCGTGCAGTGCATCACCTCCCTGCAGAAAGGTCTTCTCATCAATGCCGGCATGAACATTTGGTCTCCAGTGGGGTGGCGGCGATATAACCACTCCGGGGCATGTGCCCGGGCCTGATTCAGCGTTGTGTACAAAGCTTCTGTTGGACCCTGCCTGAAGCTTGAGTGGGGAAGCTTGAGTGGAGCTTCCAGGGCGTAAGGCACAAGAGGGTGCTAGAGACTGGCAGGCAGGCTTTAGACTGACAGGCAGACTTTTGACTGTTCTGAGGTGCTGGAGGTGCCACCACTGCATCGGGGACTGCTCGCACTTGCTTGCCCTTGGCAGCAGCAGCGGCCACGGCTGCCTGCACATGTTGTTCAGCAGCAGCTCCGGGGACACGATGGCGCAGGCGGAGGTGAGGGCAAGACGAGGGTGCAGAGGTAAGCTGAGCCCACAGCCAAGGCACTGGCCTAGGCCCCACGGGTTGCAGGTGGGTTGCAGCCTGTGAGGGTCATGGAGGAGTCTTGGTGCTGCACAGTCTTGGTGCTGCCTAATATTGGTGCTGGAGGCCACCAAACGTTGGTGCTGGAGATGCTTGGCGGTGGCCTTTGGAAGTGCCCTTTGGAGGTGCGAGAGTGAGTGACATCGCCTCCTGGGTATAAGTAGTATATACCGTAGTGGTACGCCCTGTGGGTGATTTCACCAAATCAATTTGTCACCAAATTGTATCACCTATTGTTTGAGCATGGATTTTGAGTGAAAATTCGTTGAGCATGAGATGTTTTTCAACACCAAATTGTATCACCTTGTCTTTGAGCATGAAATTTGGGTTTTCACCAAATCGGCGTATCACCAACAAGGCGTATCACTACAGTATATAATATAGTATATGAATGTATGTATGTATGTATGTATGTATGTATGTATGTATGTATGTATGTATGTATATATGTATGTATGTATGTATGTATGTATGTATGTATGTATGTATGTACCGTACTGATACGCCCTGTTGGTGATTTCACCAATTCAAATCGTCACCAATTTGTATCACCATTTGTTTGAGATGCGGCTGTCACCAAATTTGTAGCAGCACCCCCAAGTTCACCATGACTCTATGATATATGGCGCCAAAGCTGAAACAGAGCCTGCTGACCACACGCTTCAGTGCTCGAAGGCGGCTGCCCCACTAGTGAACAAATACATATGGTCACCCCCGCCATTGGCTGCACCCCCATGGCTCACGAGATAACTTCTCACTCATCTCTGCACGGATGAGGCCGCCGATTGGCGCGATGAGCTGCTTATGGCCTGACTAGAGTGCAGCCAGTCCCAGCGGTTTGCCGGGTGGCTGGCACCCAACACGCGACGTGTTCTGGCGCCACGCAGACACTCTTAGCGACAGCTAGAGGCAGCCTGGACCCAGCGCGGCGTGATTGGCGCATCCAAACTATTTTTCAAATCAGCATGCAACAGCGCTTTAAATCGCATTCTTCAACACAGGTTCAGTCCACATGTGACAGCAATGTCAAGGTGGTCTCCGCATCGGTGTTTGAGGTTCTTTTGCAGCCAAACGCAGCTAGAATCAGTCAAAAAGATGCATAAACTGAGCTGATATGAGTGTTCACCCCCCCACATGAAATGGCCCACACATCAAGACAACGCGATTCTGTTCTCCGGACACGTTAAGAAATCACACAAGGAGCCGCGCTGAACTGGCAATTCATCATTTGACGTCCTGGTTGGACAGTTATGGCAGCCGGAAAAAGTGCAATATTTAAGGAATCTGACTTACCACGAGTTGCACGCTGTTCGGGTGCAGGGACAGGTCAAACGCCATACAAATACTCTCAGATATGTCATCAGCACTAGCACTAGCACTAGAACACATGTCAGGGGGGGTACTGCGCCCGACGAAAATTCAAACATTTGAAAAGCTGGGCCAGTGAGCGCGATAGCTGCTCTCTGATCACAGCCCCACTAAGTGGGCTATTCCCAACACAACGCGACCTAATCTCTCAGCACCCCCGCCCGCCCCGGCACAGGTGCACATCAGCCCGAGCAGCCCGCTAGCTTCGCTTTGATGAGCTGCACCGCCCTGCGCAAAAATCGCTGTAAAACTCTTAAAGACCGGTCGGAGTTTATCAGGGGTGCAGCCAATGGCGGGGGTAACCATATGTGGACAATGTGCTATTGCTAGGTGTTGCACTTGGCAGCCTCTGGCT
>JASKMD010000009.1:3883638-3925811 GCA_030144725.1 Haematococcus lacustris
AGCCACCATACACATGACTGCTGTGTGTACTGCCTGCCCTTGGCGACGTAGGGATGGCTGGCCTTTGATGCGCACTGCGTAACCCTGGGTGCGCACATGCCGCCACACAGGGCTATCCATTGTCATAAGGCAGAGCTGAGGGATGGCATGTCATAGTATAGGGGACCTCACTATCCCCTGAGTTTCCTTAGGTCGGCGGTTGGTTAGCTCAGGTCAGGTCAGGTCACCATGTCGATAGGATTACAGAGTCCCTGAGATGTTCCCGCAAAAGAAACGCAAGCGCCCCGTTCCCTTCGCACAGTGTGCAGCCGGTTAGGTGTGCAATGGGAAGCTACTGACGCCGGCATCAAGACCAGGGTACAGTGATAGGAATCGAGACTGTAGGCGATCAGACGTTGGTTGCATGCACATCAGCACCAAACTGCACACCCTCTACCTCTGCCTCCCTACCCTAACCCTACCACAGCTCACCAGGCATCCGTGCGTGCACTAACATGTTAGTGTTAGGTAATGCTGAGTGTAAGTTTGCGACTGATGTCACCAGTGACATCACTTACTACAGTGCAGGACGCAACAAAAAACTGGTGTAACTGACAGAACTCCTACATGGGAAACGGGGGCAGCAGCCTGAGTCCATGATCATGTGCTACTGCCAGTTGTGGTGTGTCAGCTGCTAATTTATGGCATTCATGCTGCATGGTTGACACCGCCCTTTGGTCGGAGTGCCCTTTGGGAGTGCCATCGCCCTTTGGTCCCTCGACTTGACACAGTAAGAACAGGCTAAGGAAACGCTCGACTGCCTTTCATCAATGCCTGCTAAGCTGTGTGCAAGCTTGCCTTCTTTGTCCATGACTGTTCCCTGAACCTTTAGTCTCTGCAGTCAAGCCTGGCAGGAGTAGTGAGTCAAACATGTTGTTCCTTGTTGAATGAGTGGTGTTTGACCGGCAGGAGTAGTGTGTGTGTGCCAAGCATTGAGTGTGTGACCTGCTATCTTATGCTCCTTCTGATCAAGAAGGCTGTGGAGCACTCCGAGCAGTGAGTTGGGCTCATTCAATGCAGAGCTGGTTCTGTGAGTACACCTAAGCACTATCTTTATTGCATTGCCGTACACTCTGCTTGTGAAGATGGCATTCTTATTCTGTGGCACATGGACGCCTCACTAGAGCCTGATGCGGCCGTGCAGGGCCAAGCCAGTGGACCAGGTCACAGGTCAGCCCCGCTGCACCACACGCCGGCCTCTGGCCCCAGCAATCAATGGACTGCGCCGCTGGCCCTCAGTCAGGCCGCTCAACCCGGGTGCACCATTGCCGGGGCTGCTGCTACCTTCACTGCCCGGGAAGGGGACCACTCGGTTTATCACAGCACAGCCCGCTGCTGGTGACGGCATGTGTGGCCAACCAGGTGGCGACGGCAGCAGGGAGGCAGGGGAGGTGGGGGCTGAGGTGGGGCTGGCAACCAACAGTGCCCCACCAGCACTGACAGCTGAAGTGCTGCCATGTCGGGAGTGACTTACTGCTGCAGGCTTGCTGGCTGCAGGGTGTTCATGGTAGCTGCCTGGAGCTGAGGTGGCTGCGGGGCGAGGCTGCGGGGTGCTGCTTGCTGCCTCCTCACACACACACTGCGTGGCTGTTGGGTCAGGGCTGTTGAGGACGTCCGTGGCAGGCGTATGTGTTGCAGGGCAGGGGAGGGGGCCGACTGTTGCGGCCAGGTCTGCTGCACAGAGAGGGTAGGCCGTGGAGTAGGTGGGCACAGCCTCAGTACATGTCATGGTGGGCGGGTGGGCCTGCCGGGTTTCCTGGGCACAAGTTGTGGCTGGACCACTGGCCTTTGACAGAGGGGATTGGCGGGTGGCGGGCAGGCCAAGGGAGGTGGCTACTGCTGTGGCAGGGGTGGGCTGGGGTGCGCCGGCAGGCAGCCAGGTATCAGTGCAGGGGGTTGGAGCAGGTGCTGCCGGCTGTGTGTGTGTGTCCTCAGGGTCTCTGTGGGATGGCCTGGTGCTGGTGGGGCTGGCGGGGCTGGCGGGGTTGGGAGTGGGTATCATGGCAGACTGCTCCACAGTTGCAGATGAGCCTGATGCGGCGTTTGAGGGCGGGCCGCTGGTCTTGTGGCTGCCGCTGTTGCATGCGTCTGTGCTGGCTGGGGATGGCATAGGGGGCACGGGGCATGGTCTGGCTGCTGCAGCAACAGGTGACACACTCTCCACAAATTGGACACTGCTCTTCACGGACCGACTGCCATCGCGCTGCTTCAGGCTGCTCAAGATAGGCCTACTGACATGGGTCGCTAGGGGGCGTGGACCATGACTACTGCCAGGGCCTGGGTCTTCCCCATCCTCTTCCTCCTCCTCATTCTCTTCATCCCCTTCCCATTGTGCACTGAGCTTACTGAGACACTGGGCCACCGTGTTCTGTGCCAGCACAGTGGCTGCACACGCTGCGGCCTGGGCGTTGAGCTGCTTGCTCAGGGACGGGCTGGTGGTCCCGGAGGAATGGACTGCGGCAGCAGCAGCGGCTGCGCGCATCGACCCGAACCTGCTGCTGCCAGTTCCATGCGTGCCGGCGATTGAGCGGGGGCCGGTCACTTCGCCCATCCAAGATGCTCGAGAGCCCTCGCCGACCCACGAAACGCGGGAGCCTTCCCCTGCCTGGGAGGTCCGGGCCGATGGTCCCAGCAATAGATTGCCTCCTAAGGAGCGCCTGAGGCTGATACCAGTGGTGCGCTCATTGCTGCTGACGGTGCGTGAAGCTGCCAGCGAAGTGGGTCGGGACGGGGCACGGGAATCCGCGCCCATGGTGAGCTCAAAGCGGCCCGAGACTGTGGCCTCGCCCCACGCGCCCCACGCCCCAGTCCCTCCTGAGCACCGAGGGCACAGTAGCAAGCAGCTCGTGGGAAATGTGATAGCACCCAAGCTAAGGTCGGCTGGCACGTTTCTCACCTGCACCGTCGTTGGCAAACGTGGAGAGGGCTGCGGGCTCCGGTTGGTGCCTCAGCTGCAGGGAACGAGGCAGAGCAGCAGCATTGTTGCACTGTGGGAGGCCAGCAGGGCTCAGAGCTGGTGACAGGAAGCATCATGCCGGCAGGCCGAGACCCTTGTAGCACTGCGCATCAACCAGGCCCGTGGCATCTCCCACATGCCGCCATCACGTATCCTTCACTAACGCATTCCAGGCCCATCCCCATGTCCACCACACTCACCATATTGCAAAACTCATTGTAGCAGATCTTGCCGTCACCATCTTGGTCCACCTCTGCCAGGATCTTGTCAACGTCCACCTGGTAGTGTGCAAAACATCAGCCTGCCTCAACAAAGGAGCACACAGGTGCTGCATACAACTGATGCACAGTGCTGCAGGGTGGTCCTGACAGCCTGCTGCAGCTGGTGCCTCATGACCTGTTGTGGCATCCCATAGCTGCCCCCTGTGCCCCACTCTGCCAACCTGGATTCACCTTAGTGCCCATGTGTGCCAGCCCCTGCACGAGGTTCTCGCGGCTGATGAAGCCGGTGTCCGCCGTGTCAAAGTGCCTGCAGGAGGCGAGCCAGGAGGGTGAGGTGACTGCGGGAGCCTAGCCAGCACAGGGCTGACATAGCGCCAACACAGGGCCTGGGTCATGGCACCTGAGGCTAGCATAGGGCCATGGTCCACGCATGCTGCCCACCTACCCTCCCCAGGCACCACCAGCCACACCCCTATAGGGGCAGGTAGCTTCAAGCCTGACACCTGCAGTAGTGTGCAGGCCCTCAACCAGTCCAACCCAGTCATGCCCACCTGAAGGCACGCCACATGCGCTCATCCCTCTCCAGGCGTGCCAGGTGTACGGTGCTGGCTAGGAACTCCAAGTAGTCCACCCCACCACTGCCGTCCAGGTCGGCGCGTTCCAACAGCAGCTGCAGGCGGGGTGAGAACAGGGGTGACGATGAAAGCGCTGCCCGCCTTACCATGCAAACAGGTGGGTGGTCAAGAGCTTTCATCATGCTCGCCTGCCCCCTGTGCGCGCTGTGAACTGGGGCCTGACCATGCTCGCCTGCCCCCTGTGCAAGCTATAGATGGAGATCCACTGACACGTAGCCACAGCATGGTTTGCCTTCTCACCTTCGCAGTCTTGTCTGTGGTGCTGATGCCGCGCTGCGTCAGGGCATCGCGTAGCTCACGAAGGGAGAGCACGCCATCGCCATCCTTGTCCATAGATATGAACACCTGGGCAGGGGCACTCCAGTAGCCTGGGCCGTGCCTGCCTGGCTCCCACTGACATGCCATGCCTGGCCCCTACTCCACCGCCTTCCCTCTGTGTCATAGTCCAGCAGGGGACAGACCACACCTGACAGTGGCACATGAATGCTCAAGCTGCTGCCCCCGTACCCCTGCTGCTATCGAGCAACAAGCCCATTGTGGCGCTGGTTGCGCACGGATGTCCCTTTGATTCTGGAGTGCCCTGGTGCTGCTTATGCTGATTGCTGGAGTGCCTTTCTGATGCATATGCTGGAGTGCCTTTCTAAGGTGCTGGAGGTGCTTGGCGGTGGCCTTTGGAAGTGCCCTTTGGAGGTGCGAGAGTGAGTGACATCGCCTCCTGGGTATAAGTAGTAGGTATCAGCTGCCACAAACCTGGATTGAATGGGTAGATATGAGGTGCTTTTGAGGTGCTGGACCACCTAGGAACAGTGTGCAACTCAGTAGTGCATACATTTCTTCATGACAGCTGATGTCTGACACGCCAGCCCAGATCCCAGTTCTCAACCTTGCTTGGTGGTCTGTGTGAGATGATGCAGGTGCTGGGTTGCGGGCGCCTCACAGTGCAGGGTGCTCGTGTGAAAAGGTCAACAGACAGTACAGAGTGGTAGGTGAGCTGCTCAGGCACCTGCATCAGGCCCTCCACTTCCTCTTCCGGGAGCAGGGACGCCAGTACCAGGCGAGCCTGGCGCTTGAACACATTCATGGCGGAGAAGTGCTGCAGCCTCGCCACCACTGCATCGGGGACTGCTCGCACTTGCTTGCCCTTGGCAGCAGCAGCGGCCACGGCTGCCTACACATGTTGTTCAGCAGCAGGGCCAGGGACACGATGGCGCAGGCGGAGGTCAAGGCAATACAAGGGTGCAGAGGTGAGCTGAGCCCATAGCCAAGGCTCTGGCCTAGGCCCCACGGCTTGCAAGTGGGTTGCAGCCTGTGAGGGTCATGGAGGAGTCTTGGTGCTGCGACATTCTTGGTGCAGTTGAAACGTTGGTGCTGGAGGCCACCAGGGGAGAGGGCAGGAGGGGTCAGGTATGATGAGGTGTCGGCGCAGGTGTAACGGGCCCGTACATGGACAGGGGCACGCCACACATGGAGGGACATCAGGGGTATCCCTGGTATAAGGGGGCCCACCACACTGCAACTCCTCCTGCAAATCCTCCTGCAACCCCTGGATACATCATAGCAGGGCCTTGATAGCCTTGAAAAGGTTGCATACACACCTATGGACTGCCTATGGATACACATGGATTGCATGAGGGCATTGCATTGATCATCGAGGCTTTGGTAGCAGGTTAGCTACCAAACAGTACAAGGATGGGTGAGTTGCAGGGTGGAGCAGGGAGGTGGACGAGCTTGGGGCAGTCAGGTTGTATGACGCACCACGATGGAGCCCTTGGGCAGGCGGCGCACAAACGAAGGGCGCACCACCATGTTGCGCCTAGCGGCCAGGGGTGCAGCCACCACCTCAGCCTTGCTGCTGCCGGCCTGCAAGGCACCAGGGCAGTGCAGGCGAAGGGCACACACACGCATTGACAGGCATGCCGGCTCATCCGTGCTGAGATGACCCAGCAAGGTGCCCTCACAGCACAGCAGCAATTCATCTCCCATTCGTGCACTGGCTGGCGAGAGAGAGGACCAGGGAGGCGGGAGTGAGGGGGATTGAGGGCGGCATCTTATTGGAAGGCTTGCATAATTGAACTGAGGGTGAGCAATGTGAAGGATGGCGTAAGGCTGTGTATGGTGGTGGTGAGGCAGCTCAGTGCAGTGCCAGCACCTACAGGAGGAAGGAAGATGTCACGGGGGGAGCAGGTGGTGGGGGACACAGTGCCGGCGCACGTGTTCAGCCACTCATGACTCAGCAGCTCGCTGATGGTAGCCCGGCGGCAGGGGTCCTTGGTCAGCATTCTGGTTGCAGTGGACAGCACGCAACAGGCGGAGCAGCGGCACTTGAGACTGCTGCTGTAGTGGTCCACAATTCGTGTGTTGACTGCAATGAAGGCTCAAGGTTGAGGGCCGAGGCGCTGTGGACACTCCAGTAGCTATGCCTGTGTGCATTTGCCCGAACTCAGTGGCTTTGTTGAGCTCCTGGGCAGCGCAAGCTAGAGGACCCACGATGTAATGACTGCTTTAGCTTCAGCCGAGATGCCTTCCCTGCAGAATGCAATGAGACGCACAGGAGTGGATGGGTTTGTCACAGGCGAGCAGTGGAGGGCGTGGGGTCAGCGACTTGGAAGGAAAGTGGGGTCAGCCATGGTAGGTTTCTCAAGGACGCCCTGTATGCTGACGTGTTGCTCAGGTCAGCATGAAAACATGATGGCTCCAGCTTTATGCTCACAAAGCAAGCGTACAGCTGTGGTACGTGCGCCCACAACGCTTATGTCTGACACTGACACAGCCAGGTGTTCAAGTGCGTGCTGCTCACCAGGATGGGTCTTTGAAGCTCAGGGGCTCATGCAGGATCTTTGTGAACACCTGGGGCGCAGTGGCAGCGCAGCACAACGGCAGCATGGCTAGGCATTGACAGCTGACGACCAGACACCTAAAGCCAGCATGCCCCATTGCGCTGAGGTCTGGGTAGATAGTGGCGGTCCAGCAGGCTGGGAGGTCAGGCCTTACCTCGCGTTCATTGGCGCCGTCAAAGGGCGCATAGCCGCCCAGAGCAATGAACAGGACGATGCCCAGGCTCCAGATGTCCGCCTCCTTGCTGTAGCTCTCCCTGCAGCCCAGAAGACATACAGCAGGTTGTGTGTTGACATGCGACTGTCGTATCATACAAGCCATGTTAGTGATGCACAACGAGGCAAGGCGGAGGAGGGCAGCGAGGCAAGGGGCCGTACAGACAGTAAATCAATTCACTGCTAGGGTTCGCCCTTCTCGTGACCTGCCCAGCTCCGTGCTAACGCTGTGCCCCGATGCCCAGCAGCATGCCGTGATGCACCAGCAGTGCATGCCTCAAACCAATGGCGGTCAGCTTGACATCGATGGGCGACCCGGCTCAGGGTCACATTGAGCCCCGGCGGACCTGAGGACTTCAGGCGCGACGTAATACGCTGAGCCCAGCACCTCCGTCAGACGCGGACCGCCCTCACAAAACATGCCGGCCAGCCCAAAGTCGGTCCTACAGCAACGACCGACATGGCCGCGAGGTCAAGTCAAGGACTGCGCTGGCTAACATGGTGCTTTTAGCGCACTTACAGCTTGACTGCGGATTCGTCACTTCTGTCTTCGAACATGATGTTCTGCACGGCGACATAGGCAAGGGCACGTGACCACCCTCCAATGAGGTGCGTGGGACGGCACTGCCTGCACTGGCTCAAGGCTGTGCGCTGCAACATGCATAGCTGACCTCGGGCTTGATGTCCCTGTGCATGATGCCCAGGGAGTGGCAGTAGCTAAGTGCCTCCAGCACACTGCGCACCACCACAGACGCCTCGGCCTCCGTGTACCTGCAGCCACACACACACAAAGCTGCAACACGCCCACATCACCTGGCCAGGCACAGCCCTCCCTGCTCCACCTGCCATGCTCTGCCTCACCTGCCATGCTTTGCCTCACCTGCCGTGCTTGATGAGGTGCTCAAACCAATCACCACCCTGACACAGCTCCATGATGAGGTGCAGGTCCTCAGCATCCTCGTACACCTCGCGCAGCCCCACCACGCCTGCAGGGAGCACCGCACGCCCAGCACAGCAGCAAGCAGATGGTCAGCCAAGCCAAAGTCTAGCCTGACACTGTCCCAAGAGGAGCAACTGGCATGCAGCCATGCAGGGTGCCTTGCTCCCCCCTCCAGCTGCCCCCTGCTGCTCCTCCCATGCCCAACTTCACCTGGGTGGCCACCAATGGTGTACAAGACCTCCACTTCTCTCAAGACATCCGCCATGCTGAAGTCGTGCATGCCCTGCAGTGTAGGGAAGGTCACAAGAGATCCTGGGCACACCAGCCCGCCTGCAAAGGCACGTCACATCCAGTCAACGCCACCCCTGCTTAGCTGACGTTCGTTGCTGTTTGAGAGCCCCATCCTCTGTCCCCAAGGTAGCGGAGGTTACTTCACTGCACATAGGCCCCTTGCCTGCTGGGCACCCAGGAGGCAACGCACCTGCACCCTCCGCTTTGACACACTCTTCAGCGCCCATCGCGTGCCCTTGGCCTTGTCAATAGCGATACACACGACTCCAAATTGCCCCCTGCCCAGCTGCTCACCCACAATGTACTTGTTGCGCACGTCCCTGCACGCTCACATGCAGACATCAGAGTTATACAGGGATGGCAAGACGCCAGCACTACCATCGTCTCTGCCTCGGCTGAGAAAGGATGCAAGCCTCAAGACATTCATCTGGCAACCCACACACCCACTCACCCGGTGCGTCGCAGCACCCACAGCCCTGGCTCTGCTGGGCCTCCCTTAGCAGCTGGGATGCTGGGGGTTGGGAGTGCAGCAGGAGTGGGGGGCAGGGCGGGCCACAGCTTGCTGGCTGCTTCGTGCACAACCAGTGTAGCTGCAGCCGTGGCAGTAGCTGCAGCCAGCTCTGGGCAGTGTGGCTGCAGTGTGGCTGCTGGCTGTGTGGTATGCTGTGTAGGCTGGGCAGCAGGGCTCTGGCTCACAGGGCTGGGAGGCGATGTGCGTGCCTGCATTGTCCGAGCAGTACAAGAGGGCAAAATGTCCAGTGGCATACCTGGCTGTGGTGCAAGGATGGTCCCCAGCCATGATGTCACTGTGTAAAATGACAAAAGTGCGTAACAGCTAGTATGTGAACCAGCATCTTCCTCCACAGCCCAGCGGCAACAAGTACATCCGCACTAGGCGAGCTGTGCCTCAAGCAATGGGCAAGGCGAGTGCAGCGTGGCAATGCCCTAGTTCTCCAGCGCTTGCATTGTCTAGGAAAAGGAAACTGTGGTATGAGAACAGCCCCTGCAAGCGCTGGACTCACTGCCACCAGTGATCCACCCACTTGAGCTGTTGGCGGCGTCAGCTCACTGAGGTCATGCATAGACACTGAGACTGCCAGCCTGGACTTAGGCCTCTCCCGGGGAGCGGCCACCACAGGCTGTGCCAAGTTCTGAGAGGCCATTGGCGCTGCGTCACACTTCACAGTAGCCTTGCGTGGTGCGGCTTGTGCGTCTGGCTTGCTTTCTGCACCGAGCTGCTGTGGCTGCAGGGGTGGAAACTTTGTGTCTGCGTGATGTTGCTGCGGTGCAGCTGGTGAAGCTGGAGGCCTGACCAGCACCTCAACACGAGCAATTGGGCAAAGCTCTGGAGAAATCGCTGGAGACAGCAAGGGGATAGAAGTGATGTCTGGGGCAGCAGCTGTCTTCCACCCAGGCTGAAGGGCAAATGAAGCTTCGGTAGCCGGTGCACTGGACCCAGCATTGTGAACCCCGTGCATTGGGGGCTGTTGAGAGGGAGAACAGGGGCAGCAGGGCGCAAGGGTGTCGTTCCTGACGGCTGCCTCTGCAGGACCGGAAAAGGGGTGCAGCACCTCTGAAGAGTTGCTGTGCGAGGAAGAGCCGCTGTGGGCTGATGTTTCGACGATGGTACCCTGCACAAGGTGGCTTGCACAGCAAGTTTGCACATCTGGGTCAGCTTGGCAACCATTTAGGATGACCTTTCACTGCTTTCTACAAGTCGTATAGTCAGTGCGAGAAGCGCGCTTGCACAAACTGGAGCGCTTGCACGGCACAGAAAACTGGGGTAGCCGTTATGGGCACATTGCTGTATGTATCGTTTGAGTCCGATGACAAGATAGGGACGCACCCTGGCGAAGTCCACGAGCGGGAAGCTTGGGTCCGAGGAGGGACTCGTCGCGACGTATCTCAGGCTAGGCACGGAGTGTTGCTTGCTGGCACAAATGCCCATCACCAAAGGATGGTAAAGCCAGCTGTTCGCATTGTATCTTTTGGGTTCAGGGTGCTGGATGAGAAACGCACGAGTGTGGCAGCGCGATAGAACGCAAAGCCTGAGGCTGGGATTACGAAATAAAGCAAAGACCCGACCTACGGGTCACCTTCCTCCTGAATGTATAACCTTAAAACGTGCATACGGCGAACGCTTTCATATCTTTCGTAGCATAGGCCGGCACATGATACAGCCGGTATGCTCGTGCGGCTCGCCTTGCAAAATGCAAGGCGCACTGCCTTGCACAAAACAGCCGGCGTATGCCAGGGGCCAGTGGCTTCCCGTAGGAAACGAGACGACAGCAGTGATCCGGCCGGCCTATG
The DNA here is from genome assembly GCA_030144725.1 of Haematococcus lacustris. Taxonomy (NCBI): domain Eukaryota; kingdom Viridiplantae; phylum Chlorophyta; class Chlorophyceae; order Chlamydomonadales; family Haematococcaceae; genus Haematococcus; species Haematococcus lacustris. The sequence continues at coordinate 3,894,081 of JASKMD010000009.1, forward strand.
CCGCACCAAGTAAAAGTCGAGATACCATGCTTACCTCTCTCCCTACCATCGAACTCCACCTCAGGCGTTCCCAACTACCTGAAACCACCCCCCTGTGATACGAAGCCCGTATCTCCGCAGCCACTCAGTCAAAAATATATGTAAACAGTGCTTTGAACAGAGGAGAGTCATAGCTACGATATGGCAGACGCAGCAAAAACTATGTCGCTCTCAGCGGTGCTCAGTGCCTGTCCAAAGATACACATTTGAATTCATGCGATTTCGCCACATGCGAGGCGCGCCGCACTAGCACGCTTCGCCACGCTGTTGTGAGTGGCACCTGCAACACGCAGCAGCAGTCGGAACATGTTTTGCTTTTGGCATGTGGACGCGACGACGGCAGTCGTGACGACTGGATACCACTATGAGCTTTTGGACCTGCTGCTGGCGCTAGTGCATTACCGGCTGCTCTACTACGCTTAAACAAGGTCCTAGATGCAGTACGTGGTGTTGTCTCACCTTGCTTTGCTGCCCTCGACTTGTTAGCTGCAGGTGCCCCACGCTTACGGGACGTGCTTGCCGCTGCCAGCTGTTGCTGCTGCTGAGGGGGTGCACCAGCAGGCTCAGCCAGCTCAGGGGTGGTGCCTGCAGGTGTCTGCTGCTGCTGAGGGGGCGCAGCTGCGGCAAGCTTCCCACGGATGTGGGTGCACACGTGGCTCAGTAGCTTGGGTACCCTCCAGCTCGTGTGTACCTCCTGCTTGTGAAACTGGAGGTAGGACTGAAGCTGCTTTCCTGTCATCTTCATGGCCTCCTCGACAGTTGTGTGGCCATAATCATGCCCCCCCAAGGCAAGGGCATGGGCCGCTGCAAGCCGCTGTTGGCACGCATGGTCACCCACATTAATCACAACCCTCCCGACCTTGTGCGCAGCATCTGTGTTCTGGCGCTCTGCCTTTGCTGACCGCTGTGCTGCAGCTGTGGCATCCTCCTTACGCCGCACTTCAGCACGGAGCTGACCCATATGCTGCTGCAAATCATGAACATCCACAGTCTTCATGGCCTCCTTGCATGTGTGCAGGGACATCAACTGCAGCAGAGCTGGCAGCTCCATGTACCTGCCACCACCATGCTTCAACAGCTGCAACAAGGACTCCACTGGGGCATTGGAGATGGGGCAGGCAAGGTAGTACTGTTCAAGGTGAAGGCGCAATGCGGGGCTGCCAGGGTCGCCGTTCACAGCCATGGCACGAATGTCAGATGCATATTGACGCCAAGTGCCATAAGGGTCCTCTTGCTGCTGCTGCTGCTGCTGCTGCTGCTGCTGCTGCTGCTGCTGCTGCTGCTGCTGCTGCATCCGCTGCTGCTGCTGCTGCTGCTGCTGTCACTCGCAACACGAGCACCTTGCCATGGCGATCGCATGTGCACCCATCAAATTGCAGGTGTATTGCCTTTGCGCGCAATAGTTGGTCTGAAAGCAGGCAGCAGAGCAAAGACATGCGGTTATCCCCAGCCTCAGCCCCCCCTCAACCCTCCCCTCAGCCCCCCCTCCCACCCCCTACCACTCCCTTCCACCCCCTTCCACTCTCTCTTAGCCCCTTCCACTGCCACCACTTCCACCCCCTTCCACTCTCTCCCAGCCCCTTCCCACCCACGCCACCCTGCCTTCCCCTTTGCATCTTACCAAGGGTCTTGCGCCGCATGTAGGTGGACACGATGTGGAATTCACGCCCAACTGTGGATGTCTTGCCTGGCCGGTGTGGGTTGGGGAGGACGCACTGCTCAGAGACGAAGAACTGCCGGCACTTGGAGAGGGCACGGCGGCTGACACCGGTCCCTAGATGCAACCTGACGGTGCTCAAGCAGTGGTGAGCATTGTAGGGTGCAGTCCGGGCTGCTGGCCTCCCCACAGGGCTCTCTTGAGTTGGAATGAAGATGTCAGTTGGTGAGGGTGCTGGGCTGAGCTGCTCCGCCATGCTGCCCATGGGCCGGCCATGGCTATCCAGCCTTCCGTATCCAGCCTCTGCACACCGCCTCAACACCTCCATTGAGACGGGGTGTTGCTCCAAAACCAGCAGCTGCTGCCTCTGCTTGAAGGTGTGTGGGGAGCGGTGGGGGCGGTGTTTGTTCCGGTAGATATGAACCTGACCCTGGAGGCGGTGTCGAGCAGCCCGTAGGGAGTGATTGGTAGCTGCCGCTCTGCATGCCACCTGCTGCAAAGCCGTGTGCTCACCCTGCAGGCTTTGGTGTGCTGCCTGCAGGTCGTCTAAGTCGCCCTGCAACCCATCCACGGTGCTCATGAGGGACTGCTCCACATCACGCAGCCGCTGCACCTCAGCCTGCAGGTCACGGTTTGTCGCTTGTGCCGTACAAGCTGCAGCCTTGATGTTGTTAGGGCAATGCAGATAGCCAGCCCTTGGCGACTTGTTTAGTGCATGGAGATGAGCACTCTTTGCCTTGCTTAATTTCTTCTTCTTCATGGTTTGGGATCGAGAGGTGGCTGAGCGGGGCTACGGGCTTGGCTCGGTGGTCAGGGTGATGGGGGGTGATGGATACGGAGATGGGTGAAGGGGAGGTAGGGGGGAGATGGGCGAAGGAGAGGTAGGGGAGAGGTAGGAGGCGGGGAGAAGGAGAGTTAGGGGGCAGGAGGCTGATGGCAGGCTGGGAGGAGGGGCTACTGGGAGCTGGGCGGGTCAGACGAGGTTGGGAGATGGTGGGTTAGGCTGTGTTGGTGGGGGCCACGTGGCGGAGTGGTATGCCAAGCTCAGTCGGCTGCTCGTGTACCTGTAGCCATCAGCATGTGTACCTTGTAAGCGGTATAACTTGTCACATACAAACCCAATGATTGAGTTGCATAGTGCCATGGACGCGTTAATGAGTATGCTACAAATGGTATGTGTGAGGTCAAGCTGTTTGTTCAATGGTGCAAAACATAAGGCGGATTATAGCTGGAGGGGGTGCCAAATCCCTACTGTGCCGCTCACCATTACAGCGATACAGCGCTGCCACACACAAACCCGGGTTCCTTCACATCCTCGCCAAGCGGCCTGCACAATCAGGAACCTCGCGCAGCCATGTTTGCCGGACTTCAGTGGTGTGCGCCACCGACATGTCGTGCATCGCTAACGGATAGCCAAGGACGTAGCTTACCGGTGTAGCTAACCACGGTCTGCGATTGGGACACATTCGGGGTCACATGTGGCTGCCCGCATCGAAAGACTCCGATGGCAATTCCAGTCTTACATTAAACGCGCAATATCACATCGCAGCAGACGCAACAAACGTTACATCAAAAGATTGAGTAGGTGGGCTGCAGTTGCATGAAGATTGCCAACCCCATGTTGGGAACGCCTGACTCCACCCCACCCGCCCCTTGGCTTGGGGCTTGCCCACTTTCGTTGCCCACCCCCACCGCTACCAGCCCCTCTCTCATGCATCACCCCCAAGAAGCCGCCCTTAACAATCTGCCTAAGCCGACAGCCCATAACCACGCCGAGTTTTCAGAGGCCCCTTAAAGGCATACCATAGCACAAAGCTAAATGCGTCCTATGCAGAGCGCAGGCAGCAGAAGAGGGAGAACACGTGCAAGCTGGGTGGAGTGGTGGCGCTTGCGGCCATGCGCAGGGTGCTGAAAGTGCATGCAGCCACCAAGCGTGGATATGCGGCCATGCTGGCCATGAATGGCCTACTGCGTCACTGCTACGAGGCCCGTGAGGATGTCAGCCGTGCTGACCTCCCCCCCGACCTCACCAGTTCAACTCACTCTTCGGCTTTCTACCTGTTACTACTACCAACAGCACCATGTTCAGGCAGCTGGTATGTGGGGGGCGGACCGTGGCAGCAGGCGCAACCCACAAATGCGACACTTCTACCAGCATCTCCTTGAGAGCCAGCTGTCGCACACCTAGCGCAAAGGCGGCTGAACAACCCCCCCCGTGCTTGTAAGTAGTTGCTGCTACCGAGGTTCAGATCCAGACCTTTACCTAACACCCTGCCCCGATCCCCATTTGAAGGCGGGGCGGTAAACGTTGGCATGGAACACACGCTCTTGCGAAAGCAGCAGCTCGGGTATGGCCAATTGCGCACATGCTACTGTGCCACAGGCTGCTGCGCCTGGGCCTTGGGTGCTGGGTGTCGCATGTTCTTGAAGCCGAGGCCAGGGTGCTCCTTGCCTAGGGCCGATGCCCTTGCTCGGCCTGGCCACCAACACAGCTCCACTGGGCGCTATGGGGCCTCCCCTCTCCGTTGGAGGTTGAGGGTTGAGTTGCAGTCCCTCTCCATCAATCTGCCCATGGCCCCAGGGGTGGTCCGGTTCACCCAGGGGCACCACATGAGGCCCTGCACTGGCGCCTCCAACCGCTAACTCCAGGCTGACCGCTGCAAGCCTTCCAACCTGCAGGCCATGTGGGCTTGCTGCAGTTCAGTCGGCTCTCACAAGGCTGGAGGCTGTTCACAGCTGACTCCACCCGGCTGGTGCGCAACTCATCCATTAGCACCACCATGCCCCACTGCCTGTCTGTTGGCTTGCTGCTGTTGGGGCTCTCCACGCATTGGCCACTGCATTGGTCACCACCCACCCACCCCGAGTGCCAATGCCAGCGTTGCCAAAGAACACCACCAGCTGCCTGCATGTCCCCCACTGCTGCTGGACACACCAGCCGCCTCCTCCTCCAGATGCATGGCACACACAACACACAACTTAGTTGCAGACTGACAGCCAGCTCACTAAGTGACAGACAGGTGTTCCCAGGATGGGTTATTAAGACTACCCGGAGGCAGTAGGTGGAAGGTAGGTGGAAGGTAGGTGGAAGGTGTAGGAGCCGGTGTAGGGAGAGATCCATTAGCCACGCTGGGCCTACTAAGAGCTCTGGCTGCACGGCTGCAAGAAGTGTTGGGTTATGGCGCGGTTCTGGAGCTCCAGGTGGGCTTTCAGAGTGACAGCCAGCTCATTAGCTACCTGGCCTGCAGCATGCACCAAATGATCAGTTTCCTGTGCTTTGCAGTAACATGCTGCTACCACCCTTGACCTGAACACCCTTGGTACCCGTTTCAATGTTGGCTGCGGGCGGAGAGGGTCCGCCACTACCTGGGCCCTGGCCTCAAGCCGGTCATCGCCTGCGGCGATGGTTCCTGGGCGGCAGGTGGCCGGGGCCGGCAGCCGCTGCCTGTGTCAGGCATCCTCAAGGTGGGTTAGCGCCACTTCGAGGTGGTGCTGGTGGACGGGTTCCTGAACACCGCGGTCAGAGCCAGCCAATGCATGCCTGCCCGACACATCGGACAAGCTGCTGCGGCCGGTGTACAGCGATGCGACACAGAAGCAAGTTCGCGGCTTGGTGGGGTGCTGTCTTGGACATCAGCTTGTCCAGTTAATGGAACGCGACATGAACGCGGCGAGCACTTGGGCTGCAACCTCCGAGCCCAGCCCAGCCAGACAGCACAACGCAGCATAGCATTGTACGCTGCCCCCAAGCAGCCATACCCTTCATCCGACTCCGCAAGCGCACGTGTGCGGCCTTGCCTTGCTGCAGACGCTCAACATCCGGTCAGCAGCTGGTATCGGCCCTGCGGCTGGTGCAGCTACCCTGGACGGCCGAAGCTCCGGCGGAAGCAATGCTTGATGCCCCTCGCAAGGACAGCGTGCACATCGCGAACAGGGGGATCGCAGCTGCCCGGAAGAAAGGGAAGAAGGACGAGAAGACGGCAGCGGTGGTAGGTGGTAGGGGCCGGCCCGGGCGCAGCGTCATCAGAGGCGGCGCATGAGGCGGCGGTACTTTGACCAGCAGCGTGAGCTAGGACGTGAGCGTGCACACATTTCCGCATGCCTGGGTTGCCTTGCACACCTCAATTCGACAATCGTATTGAGTATGGACGGTAGCAATCTTAGCACTGGGACCGGGGCACATGGAGGTAATCATGAATTTTCAACACATCTTTGTTTCGCTAGAGTGCCATCGACCATTTTTCATTACATGGCAGTAACAGCTAACCGGAGCAAGCGTTTGCCGATAGTTTTCAAGAATCATTTGATATGCTGTGTCACTGCGCAACAGCGTCACGTGACCCGGCAAGGGCCCCTGCCAGAGGCCCCCGCCCCCGCTCTCCCAAACCCTGCTCACCACACGGCCAGCCATGCCCAGTCCAAGATGCACTTCAACATCGCAGCCTACTAGGGTAGGGCGCCCAGAGGTGGGGGCGGGGGTGGGGGCGGCGGCAGGCCCGTGCCCTCCCCCCCCTCCTGCACTATCCCTGCTCCACTGCCTGCTGCACTGCCTGACCCGACCAGACCCGGCAGCCCCCCTCCACCACTCCTTCTCGGCACCAGCTGAGGCCCCCCCGCCCCAGATGTAAGCTGCTGCATGCCTAGGGGAGGGGGGGGAGGGGGAGGAGGGGGGGGGCCCTGGGCTGCCCCCCCATGACCGGGCGCCTGGGCCCCTGGGGCGCTGGGCATCACTGCCGCCTCCCCAGGGGCGGTGAAAGCAGGAGGGGGGGGCGGTAGCCCAGCTCTACCGCTTGCTGCTCCGTCACTTGCCTGCCTGGTCCCAAGGGCTGTTGACGCCTCTCCAAGGGCTGCTGGGGGGGCGGCAGCAGCAGGGCCAGGGCCAGGGGCCCCCGGAGGGGGGGTCAACTGGGGTGCTGGTATGGGGCCGAGCCCCCCATCTCCAGACCCCCCCAAGGCTGTCGTAGGGCCATGGGGGGCATCAGCACCAGGGGGGGCTGCGGAGGGGCCCGGGCCCGGGCGTGGTGGTGGTGGCGGCGGCTGCATGTGGTGGAGCTGGAAGGGGTGGGGTGGGGGGTGGGAGTGGGGGTGGTACTTGGGGGCCTGGCTGTGGGTGGGGGGAGGCCGCCAGCCCGGGGGGGGGCCAGCAGCGAGGTGTGGGGGGAGGGGGGTCCCACCTGGACCGCCGCTGGGGTGGCTGGGTAGGTGCATGAGGTGAGGGGGTGGGGGGAAGCCTGGAGCCCAGTCAGGGGGGGGGCCGGCGGGATGGGGGGTACCTTCTAGGGGTGCTGGGCCGGCTGAAGGGCTGGGGGAGGGGGGCGGGCCGGCAGTGTGGCCTGATGCCGGGCCGCTGCCTGGGTCCTGAGTCAGTGCACCTGACCCCTGAGGCCCTGGCAGCCCCTGCTGCTGCTGCTGCTGCTGCTGCTGCTGCTGCTGCTGTGGGGTGTGTGAGGGGCCTGGGGCACGAGTCAGGAGGTCTGGTGGGGGGGCGCTGGCAGGGCCGGGGGGCATGAAGGGGGGTGGGGGGCCATAGTTGCCTCCAGGAGGGGATGGGTAGTGGCCAGGAGGGGGCCCCTGCTGGCCATGCATGCTAGGCGGCGGGAACATGCCAGGGGGCCCATGCATGCTTGCATGACCATGCATGCCGTAAGGTGGCGGCATGCCAGGAGGCCTGTGCATGCCATATGGTCCCTGCTGCTGCTGCTGCTGCTGCTGCTGTTGCCCAGGGGGGCCATAGGGGGGCCCACCAGGCCCCCAACCATTGCTGGTGGTCATACCCCTGAGGCCTAGGGACTGGCCGGGGGGGGGCTCCACCCCCCAGGGGGGCGGTGGCGCACTGCCTGGTGGTGGGGGCTGCTGCTGCAGGCTGCTGGGGGAGGGGTGTGGGCCGTGGGGGTGGGGCAGCTGCTGCTGTTGGCCCTGATACTGCCCGTACTGCTGCTGCTGCTGCTGCTGCTGCTGTTGGGGGGCTGGCCGCTGGTGTTGGGGGGGGAAGGGGGGCGCCCCTGGCATCCCCCCCTGCATGCCCGGGGGCCCTGAGGGTCCAGGGGGGCCAGGGGGGCCGGGGGGGCCAGGGGGGCCAGGGGGGAGGGGCTGGGACAGCTGCCCGGCGCCCTGAGGCTGCCCGGGGGGGGCTGGCCCTGGTGGAGCATACCCCCACTGTTGCATGAAGGCCATGGGGGGGCCAGGGGCAGAGGAGGATAGCCCGGGGGGGCCACCTGGGCTGGGTTGGGGGGCCTGCTGCTGCTGCTGCTGCTGATGCTGGTGGGAGGGGGGAAGAGGGGCATAGCTCAAGGGGCCCATGCCAAAGTGCTGCAAGGCTGAGGGCGGGGCACCTCCAGGGGGGTGCCCCCCTTGGGTACCAGGTGGGGGAGGCGGCCCGTTGGGGGGGAGTATAGCCTGCTGCTGTGGGGTGGGTGGGGGGCCGTAGTATGTCTGCATGGAGGGGGGTAGAGGCGGCCAGGAGGCCAGGGGGGGCTGTGGGTCAGAGGGGGGTGGGGGGGGGGGGCGGGGGCACCACCACGTCCTCGTCTTCATCTCGCCCTATTTCGTACTCCTCCTCCGCACCCCCACCCCCACCCCCTCCCCCACCCCCCACCATACCACCACCCGCCGCTGCCGGCCCTGCAGGTTGACCAGCTGCTGCCATAGGGGCCTGCCCTGCTGCCGCCCCCCCATGCCCTGCCGCTGCTGCTGCCGCTGCTGCAGCCAGACCCTCTTTCAGCCCCTCCGCCGCTGCCCTGAACGATGCCTCAGCATCTGCCGCCGCCGCCGCCTCCGCTGCCACTGCTGCCGCCGCGGCCTCTGCTGCTGCCGCCGCTGCAGCTGCCCGGGCAGCAGCCAGAGCCTCCGCCCCTGACAGCGGTTGAGGGATTGCGGGCTTGGGGGCGGCAGGGGCGGCCAGACGGGCCTTGCGCTGCTGAGCCACACTGCCACCCTTCTTGATCAAAAAGGCGCCCTTCTTGACCCCGCCTGCACCCCCTGACGCGGCGTCCGCATCCGTCGGCCCCCCTCCCCCTGCTGCTGCTGCTGGGCCGAGCAGCTGGTCTGTGTGGCTGTGTGCCGCTGGTGCGTCTGGCGCAGGCTCGGAGCCTGCTGCGGCTGCAGCGGGGTGCTGGGTGGGTGTGGCTGCGGGGTCAGGCAGGGGGAGGGGTGTGGGCAGGGTGTCCCCCTGAGTGGCGCGGCCAGAGGGGGGTCTGACCTGGGAGGCGTCAAACAGGGAGTCCACGGTGGCGGGGGCGGCGCCGCCTTGGGGTCGCTGCTCGTCCTGCAGCCAAGCCAGGCCGGGCCAGGCACCAGGGGCGGTGGGCAGGCACCAGGGGTGATGGGCAGGCGACAGGGGCGGTGGGCAGGCGACAGGGGCGGTGGGCAGGCACCAGGGGCGGTGGGCAGGCGACAGGGGCGGTGGGCAGGCGACAGGGGCGGTGGGCAGGCGACAGGGGCGGTGGGCAGGCGACAGGGGCGGTGGGCAGGCACCAGGGGCGGTGGGCAGGCGACAGGGGCGGTGGGCAGGCGACAGGGGCGGTGGGCAGGCGACAGGGGCAGCTGGCAGAGGTGAGTGGGCAGGGCAGGGTGACAGGGCAGGGTGATGACAGCTTAGGGCGTGAAGGGTGAGGTCCCAGGGGCTGTGGGCCATGGGGTGGGCTGCAGGGCACATCACAAACACCACAGCCTCTGGGGTACAGCCTGGCCAGCCTGGCCTGCAACAAGCGTGGCAACTGACAACAGAATAGTTTTTTCAAATGATAATAACACTAACTACGGATAGTTTAGATTAGTTCAGATTGCTACTCCATGACAAGCTGAGTAAAACAGGATGTGGTACCATCACCATCACGTGCAGCGACAGGCGGAGGGGGATGATGACAATCTGCTTCCGCCCTGGCCCTGCCCAGCCCCTGCCCAGCCCCTGCTCAGCCTCTGCCCTAGACCGCCTCAGCCCACCAGCAGCTTCTTCTGCCGCTCCCTCCGCGCCTTCTCCCTCTCCCGCAGCGACGCCAGCTCCGGCGGCAGCCCCCCCGGCGCCCCCCCTGCCCCTGCCCCGCCTCCCAGCCCCAGCCCCGCCTCCCAGCCCTGCCCCTGGCCAAAGCCCAGCATCCCAGGGTCAGCAGGGGGAGGTGAAAAGGGCGGGCTGGGAAAGGGTCCCTGAGGCGGAGGAGCTGTCAGGCCTGGGAAGGCGGCAGGGGGCAGGCCAGGAGGCGGGCCAGGCAGGAGAGGCGGGGGGGGCAGCGGGCCAGCGGCGCCTGGGGCTGGGAGTGGTGTGGGGGCCCCGCCAGCAGCGGCTGCCACGGAGGAGATGACCAGGCTGTTGAGGGCCTGGCCCGTGAGCCCGCTCTCCACCAGCAGCTTGGTCAGGTCCCGGCCCTGAGTGATGGCCTGCAGGGGGAGGGGCCAGGAGGGGGCCAGGCAGTTAGGAGAGGGAGGGAAAAGGAGGGGCCAGGAGGGGGCAAGGGCAGTTGGGAGAGGGGAGGGGAAGGAGGGCTAGGAGGGGGCAAGGCAGTTGGGAGAGGGGAGGGGAAGGAGGGCTAGGAGGGGGCAAGGGCAGTTGGGAGAGGGGGGGAAAATGAGAGGCCAGGAGGGGGCAAGGGCAGTTGGGAGAGGAGGGGAAGGCGTGGCCAAGAGGGGGCAAGGGCAGAGCGGGGCCAGGTGTGGATGGGGTGATCCTGGTGATGTGGGTGGTGCGAGAGGGTGGTGGCCTGCCAGGGGGGCAAGGGGCCAGGAGCGTTCCTAGGCTACAAGCAGGTGGGCTGGAGAAGAGGTAGATGGGTGCGTCCAAAGGGCAGGGGCTGGGCAGGGCGGGGCCAGGCGTGGGCGGAGGCTGGGTGGTGGGCAAGGAAAACTGTGGTTCAACGAAGCTGTGGGGCAGGGGTCAGGGGTCAGGGGTCAGGGGTACAGGTCAGGCAGGGTGGGACACCAGGGGATGGAAGGTTCAGCTAGAGCAGGGATGGAGAGCAGGAGGATGGTGGAGCCAGTCTTCACACGGCGCAGCAGCGAAGACATGGCAGGCCACCTCTGCCCCAACCACCCCTCTCCTCCCCTACCCTACCCTACCCTACCCCCTCCCTAACCCTGTCCTCCCCCCTGCCCAGCCACCCCTCCCTGTGCCCTGCCCTGTCCTCCCCCCGGCCTGCCCACCCCCCCACATGCATGATGGAGGCCTGCAGCGCCTCTGCCTTGCGCTGCTGCTCCAGCTGCTGGACAGCTGACTCAGCGCTCACTCGCTCTGCAGCCAAGCAACAGGCCAGCAGGTCTTGCTGAGGGCAGGGGGGGCAGGGGGGGTGGAGGCCTAACTAGGAGCGCAAGTGGGGGGCATGGAGGGAGGGGTGGGGGCATGAGACAAGGTGCACACCTGGGGGGTCGCCTGGGGGAGGCCGAGGGGGGGGCACGCTGCCCTCCAGCCCTGGAACGGGACGGGGGATAGGACCCCAGCGGCAGCGCTTGGGTGGAGGGATGGTGGGGGCTGAGGTGTCAGCAGGGGCCTCAACTCCAACCCCGACCCCATTGCCTGCCTGCGCGGTGTTCAGAGTCTGGGAGGGGGGGAGGGATGGTGGAGGGGCAGCGGGCACAGCGCCATTGGCAGTGTTTGGTGTGACTGGGGGGTGGCTGCTGCTGCTGGGGGGCCCCTCCCCCTTCCCCTCCCCCACCCTCCCTGGCCCGGACTCTGCACTGAGCTGCTCCTGCCCCGCCAGCCCACCAGTCGGTTTGATGTCAGGGGGGGGGCTGAGGCAGGCCACCTGCTCACCCTCCTGCCCTGCCCCTGCCCCTGCCTCCTCCCCTGATGCAGGTGAGGGGCCCTGAGCTCCTGAGGTACTGGGACCCTGACCCCGACCCTGCTCCCCCCCGCCCGGGCCCCTGTCAGGGCTGCTGGCCATCTCATCGGCTTCCGCCTTCACGCCCTTCACACTGCCCGCCTCCTCCTTAACCACCTCAGCTGTGCCCAGCTCTGTCTTAACCACCTCGCCTTTGCCCGCCCCCCCCCTGCCCCCCTCCACCTTGACCTTTACAGCCGAGTCAGCCTGGCTGGACCGGCCCTCCCTGCCTCCCTGCCCTCCCCCCTCTCTGGCCTTGTCCCGCCCCCTGTCCCGGCTGCCATCACGCTCCCGCCCTGGCCTGCTGCGGCTCCTCTCCTGCTCTTTGACCCGTGCTCTTCCTCGGCCCCGCTCGGGGCTCCGCTGCCGCTGCCTGCCACTGTCCCTGCCCCGCTCAGGGCTGTGCTGCCGCTGCCTGCTGCTATCTCTGCCCCGCTCGGGGCTCCGCTGCCGCTGCCTGCCGCTGTCCCGGCCCCGCTCAGGGCTGCGTTGCCGTTGTCTGCCGCTGTCTCGGCCCCGCCCTGCATCTCTGCTGCGGTCTCGCTCCCTGCTGCGGCTGCGGGCGCCTCCCCCACTGCGCCTCCCGGCTGCCCCCCGACTATGGCTGCGCTCCCTTGCCCCCCTTGGCCCCCGCTCCCGGCTGCGGCTGCGACTAGGCAACCGTCCAGGTCGCCCACCCCTTTCACGGCTGCGGCTGCGACTAGGCAACCGCCCTGGGCGCCCACCCCTTTCACGGCTGCGGCTGGCCTGGCGCCCAGACCCCCCCTGCCGGACCTGCGGCTGGCGCCTGACAGGGCTGCGGCTCCTGCTGCTGCTGTCGCTACCCTGGGCAGTTGCCATGGCTGCTGACTTGTCTGGCACCCGGCCCCGCTCAGCCTCGCCTACCTTGCTGCTGCGTTGCTTCACAGCCTTACCAGGGTCGGAGTCTGAGCCGCTGCCGCTGCCTTTGCGTGGGGGTGGGGATGGGGACGGGGTATTATTCGGACTTCTGCCTGACTTGTGTAAGGCAGGGCTGGCTGGGGACTCGGCTGGCTGTGCATTCGACTTGGTCTTTTTGCCAGTTGATTTGTCTGGATGACTGTCTTGCTTTGGCAAAGGGGAAGCAGAACGAGATCGTTTGCCACGCAAAGGTGAGGCAGCATCCCTGCAGGCAAGTGGCTGGCCATGCCGTTTTTTCGTTGCTTGCTGTACCGTGGCCAGTGCAGCCGCGTCCATACTTTTTTGATGATTTCGTCTTGCTCTTATGATGTTTCGACTTGGTCTTGCTCTTGCTGTGATGCTTTGAGCGGGACTTGCGCTCCTCCTTCTTGCTCTCTTCCCCTTCCGCAGCCTTCTTCGCTTTGCCGTTCTCTGAGCCGCCAGCTTTACCACTGCCACCCAGGTCAGGGCTAGCAAGATCCTCTCCGGGCCCGGATGTCGTCGGGCTACTGCTTGGCATCCTAAGGCCGGTTGATCGCCCAAGGTGCAGTCACTGATCCATCGCACGACGCACCGCAGTCTAGCAGCAGCCCAGCAAGCATCGCCATGCCGTGCATGGGATCACGCTGTGTTTGTAAGTCGATGTGGGTGTTCAGGGCTAATTCTTCCGCCTTCTGCATAGGTCCATGTTTCTCGTTTGTATGTGGAACGACGAAGAGGGCGCCCACCATCTGGCCAGGCATTAGATGATCACGGCACAGCATTGAGGCACAGCATAGTGTAGTACGTGCCACAGCCCTATTTGGCGAACAAGAAGCAGCAGCAGTCAGCAGGGCCGCACCGCTTCCTAGCAGGCAGCCACCAAGCAACACAAGCAGCACTGGCTCGCCACCAACCACTGGTCATGGGGGTGATGGAAAGTCTGTGAGCATCTACACCACACCACCCAGCTAGGGGCTCCTTCCGTCCAGCATGTTGACTTTGCTCAACCGTCCTTTGAGCCATCTGACCACGTATCCGCCCTTGACTCCCTGCCGATGCTGCGGTTGTCAATAGTAGAGAACATGGACTTCCATGCGGAGATCTTCTAAACTTTTACGGTCCGAATGCCCGGGCTCGAGTTTGCCTGCTAGACCTCACTGGCAATGCTACCAACTAACACAAGCGGAGCACGCAGATGTGTGGAGTGGACTAGTTAATTGAATTGCGCGGGTTTAAGAGACCTAAGCATTCAGCGCAATGGCAGGCGTCCAGCTGCCCAGTGCAGCCTCGCAGCTCACCAAAGTCCTAGCGGGGTTGCGGCACACATTCGTCGTGGCTGATGCTACCCTACCTGATATGCCGCTTATTTACGCTTCCGACGGGTGCGTGCTACAGAAGCTCTTGTCCCACAGCCCTTTTCGACGCCGCCCGACTCTGCACTGGGATGATTGCATTGCAGCTTTTACGCCATGACCGGCTACGGCCCAGATGAGGTCTTGGGCCACAACTGGTGAGCAAGAATTGCAAACAGGCAAGCAGCGCCGTGCCACCGGGCCTCCAGCCACATCCGTGGCTCGGTTCTGACTGCAGCCGTTTCCTTCAAGGCGAGGGCACCGACCCCAAGGAGGTGCTGAAGATCCGTGACGCCATTAAGAAGGGCGAAGGCGTTTCCGTCAGGCTGCTCAACTACAGGAAAGATGGGACTCCTTTTTGGAACCTGTTGACTGTGACACCAATCAAGACTCCAGACGGCAAGGTCAGCAAATTTGTGGGCGTGCAAGTGGACGTCACCAGCAAAACAGAGGGCAAGGCAGTCACGGACAACGGCGGGGTACCCCTGCTTGTGAAATACGACACGCGGCTGCGGGAAAATGTGGCCAAGCGCATCGTGGACGAGGTCACCACGACAGTGGAGTCAGCCGAGCCTGGCAGAGCGCAGGGTGCCAAGGGGTCCGCGCCAAAGTCCTTCCCTCGTGTGGCATTGGACCTGGCCACCACCGTTGAACGTATCCAGCAGAACTTCTGCATCAGCGACCCCACTCTGCCAGACTGTCCCATTGTGTTTGCATCAGATGCATTTCTGGACCTGACGGAGTATAAGCGTGAAGAGGTGCTGGGCCGCAACTGGTAGGTATGCAAGGCTGTTTAGCTCCACATAGCAACAGCTGTACTGTAGGGAGAGGCAACCTGTTGTTGCAAACAGGTGTATGCCATGCAGCTCATCCAGTCTGCACAGTGTCATGGCTATGCTCAACCGTTGCCTGCTGCAGCCGCTTCCTCCAAGGTCCTGGGACAGATCAGAATACAGTTCAAATGATTCGCGATGCCATTCGTACTGGTGCTGAGATCACCGTGAGAATCCTGAACTACACCAAGTCTGGGCGACCCTTCTGGAACATGTTCACGCTGGCACCCATGTCAGGTGATTGAACAGTGCAGCCCAGGCAGTGCAGCCATATACGGCAGCTTGAGCTGCGTAATCCAGGCCTCACAGTCAGGTTACTGCAAGGAGTGGCAGGGCATTAAAATCCCTTTACCATTCCTGGCAGGCAGCACGACAGGTTGGCACGCAGGTGTGGCCCAGGTTGCGAGGTGCTGCCACCTGGTCGCAGACTCGGATGGTACCACCCGCTTCTTTGTGGGCGTGCAAGTGGATGTGACGGCGGTGCAGCCAGGCGCCCCCCTGGCCTCTAGCAAGCCTACTGCTGCAGATGAGGCCAATGTCAAGCGCGGAGTGCAGGCTGCCAACATGATTGGCACTGCGCTGCAGGGCATGGGCTATGCAGAGGTAGGCGGTGTGAAGGGCATGGGGCTAGCAGCGGAGGAGTGGTCAGCTATGAGGTGAACCAGGCCAGGTGGGCAGTGGATGCCAGTTGTGGAGACAGCTGTGAAAGGGCTGGCAGCGCAGACATCAAGCCATGCTGCCTCCACTATGGCATTGGTCTGGCTCTGGACGGTGAAGTGGAGTCCTATACTAGAGTGGATGGGCCAGACTGTACAGGCTATCTGGCTAAGGCAGTGCGCATGGGATGCGCAGCTGCTGTCAGATGCAGCCAGGGTGGTCTGGGCTCGGGCAGGGGCCAAGCAGCTGCAGCCACCTGCTTGACCAGCCTGTGTGCTACACCTCCCGCTCTTCTCACTGGCAGGCTCACACACACACACCTTGACCCTCACCTAGCCCACGCAAAGTGCTAGCCTCTGCATCTTCCCTAGAGACGGGTATGGGAGCCAGCCCAGCTGTAGTCCACCCCCCTCCTCTCGCTAGATAAGTGGGTCAGGGTTGTGGTTGTTTCCTCCCCAGCCATGGTGTACCCCCTCCCTTCGGGGTCAATGGCCGGGTCAGGGTAAGCCGTTCTCTTTCCCTAGCTAACCGTGGGTCAGGGTAAGTGTTATGGCTGTTGGTGTGGAGCTGCATTGCTGGACAGAGTACCAGCATGAAGATGTGAAGGGTTATGGCTATTGGTGTGGAGCTGCATTCCTGGACAGAGTACGGGTTAGGGTTAGGGTAGGGTTAGTGGTGTGGATCTAACCCAGAGCATGAAGATGTGAAGGGTTGTGGCCAGTGGTGTGGAGCTGCGCCTGGCTGCTCCCGCAGGCCAACCCCTGGGCCTCCCTCCCCTCCGCTGTCATGAAGCGCAAGCCTCACAAGACCGAGGACAAGGCGTTCCTGGCGCTGCTGGCAGTGCAAGCGCGGGACGGCAAGCTGAAGCTGATGCACTTCCGGCGTGTGAAGCAGCTTGGTGCGGGTGACGTGGGCCTGGTGGACCTGGTGCAGCTGCAGGGCACCGAGCACAAGTTTGCAATGAAGACGCTGGACAAGTACGAGATGCAGGTGCGCTGCAGATCAGCCCTGAAGACAGGCCGACAAGGCAGGGCTAGGGACAGGGAGGGGCTAAGGCATGAGGCACATGCCAGGGGTGACTGACAGGGTTGACTTGTCCTGTTCAAAACCATTCGCTGCTTGCTAGCCCTCCCCAGCCTGAGGCTGGCAGGGTTCTGCTTAGTGCCCTGGCACCTCTTTTGCTAGCACTGCTGTCCTGCGCCTGCCACCCTGCTGCTGGCGGCTGGTGTGGTGTGCAGGATCGCAACAAGGTGCAGCGGGTGCTGACAGAGGAGCGTATCCTGACGGCTGTGGACCACCCCTTCCTGCCCACCCTGTACTGCACCATACAGGTGAGCAAGTGCTGAGCAGGACAGGGCTGAGCAGGACAGGGCTGAGCAGGACAGGGCTGAGCAGGACAGGCTGAGCAGGTGGAGCAGGGCAGGCCGGCCAGGTGAGCATACAAGGCAGTGTCATGCGGTCCAGGGCTTGGCAGGCAGGGCAGGGCTGGGCTGGGCACTGGGGCACCAGGGGAGGGTAAGGAGGAACACTGAGTGTGACAGGAGCATGAGCTGCGGCTTGTTGCACAGGTCAGCCAGCCTTGCTCCGGGCTCAGCCAGGGCTGCCCTGCCAGTGCTGGATCTGAGTCACCCCCTGCAGACCGACACGCACCTTCACTTTGTGATGGAGTTCTGTGATGGTGGCGAGCTGTATGGCCTGTTGAACAGCCAGCCCAAGAAGCGGCTGCGGGAGGCGCATGTGCGCTTCTATGTGGCCGAGGTGCTGCTGGCGCTGCAGTACCTCCACCTGCTGGGCTACGTGTACAGGGACCTTAAGCCAGGTGAGCGGGGTTACCAGAGCAGCCGCAGCTGGGGCCGCGCAAGTGACTGCAATGGTGTGGCCTGACAGCCTGTGCCTGCAGGTGCGCCCCCCCTTGTTCCCCGCGACTTCTTTGGCAATGGGGTAGCACAGAGCAGTGGTGTATACCTGCAGAGATACCTGCCATGCCCCTACACTACACTTTTCAGCACTGCAACACTCCCAGTCCGCCCTGAGCAGTCTGCCCAGCTTGCCCTGAGCAAGGAGCGCTGGTGCCACACAACAAGTACAGGGCACCAGCGCTGAGGCCCACACGCAATGGGTGCTGACCTGACCTGCACAAGCCTGCCCAGAGCTTGGGGGTGGGGAGGCAGCCACGCCTGGCCAGATGCAGCCGCTGCCTGACCTAGCCCCCAACCCAGGCCCTGACTGACTCCCTAACCTGGTCCCTGACCTGGTCCCTGACAGCTGTGCGTCTGAGTTGTGTCCCTGAGCTGTGCGTTGTGCAGAGAACATCCTCCTCCAGCACAGCGGCCACGTGCTGCTGACAGACTTTGACCTGTCCTATGGCAAGGGCGTCACCACACCCCAAGTGGAGCGCAGGCCCGATGCCCGTGTCACAAAGGTCAGACCACAGCCAACCAGCCTGTGTGCGCTCATTGCACACTGCACATCACAGTCACATCGTCACCTCATGCGCCATGGGCCTCATTTCCACCCATGCCACTGGCCTGGGCTGAGCACCCCACTAGCAGGCTCACTAGGTGTGGTGGGCCGCCCCCTGTGGGTCACCTAGGCCGCCCCCTGTGGTCGCGTTGCGCAGAACAAGAATGGCAAGATTGTGTTGATGGACGACTTTGTGTTGCTGGCGGAGCCTGTGGCGCGCGCCAACAGCTTTGTGGGCACGGAGGAATACCTGGCGCCCGAGGTCATCAGCGCCGCCGGCCACAGCGCCCCGGTGGACTGGTGGAGCTACGGCATCCTCATCTACGAGCTGGTGTACGGCACCACGCCCTTCAGGGGGGCACGCCGCGATGAGACCTTTGACAACGTGGTCAAGGCCCCGCTGAGGTGAGGGGTGGGGTGGGGTAGGGTGGGAGACCTGCAGGTGCTTCTCTGCGTGCTGCGCTTTGACCCAGCCTCTGTGCCACTGTGAGAGCCCTTCACCCCCCCTGAGGCAGGCAGCAGGCTGCAGGTGCTGCCCAACAGGGGGGGTGGGGGAGTAGGGTGCGGGGCTGCATTGCAGCCTGACATGGCCTGTAGCCAAGCAAGGCTGGGGTGGCAGCTGGGTGGGGCTGTAGGGAAGGGGTGGTGAGAAGGGGCCAGGCAAGGGACTGCCCCTTCCCAGTCGCTGCCTCACGTCCACCCCACTGCTGCTGCTGCTGCCTGCCCCCTACAGGTTCCCTGCCAAGCCGGTGGTCAGCCCAGAGTGCCAGGACCTCATCACGCAGCTGCTGGTCAAGGACCCGGCAAAGAGGCTTGGGACACGCACTGGTGCGCCCAGGGTGGGGGTAGACACAGGGGGGACAGGGGAGGGGGCGTGCAGCAGCTGTGGGGGGCAGCAGTAGTCACGGGATGACTCATTCCTTGACCTCTACCTGCCTGCTTACTCACTTCTGACCTGCAACTGGTCACCCTCTGACTGGCCACTGGCCATGACCTGACCCAGTGCTGACCTGGCCATGACCTGCCTCACTGCCCTCATCCTAACCTGGCCTGACCTGCCCCACTGTCCAGCCTGGCCCTGACCTGGCCTGCTGCAGGCGCTGAGGAGATCAAGGCGCACCCCTTCTTCAAGGGCATCACCTGGTCCCTGCTGCGCCACGAGGCGCCGCCTTACATCCCTCACCGCCAGTCAAAGACCATGACCGCGTCCGGCACTGACGCATAGTGCACCCAGCGCTGCGCACAGCCATCACCCCTCGAGGCCCGCTCAGCCCTTCAGGGCGCCTCAGCAGGGCGCACCAGCTGCAGCCCCACTGCTGCTGCACACCCGCTCCCATGCAACTCTGTGCACCCCAGCCCGCCCCGCCCCGCCTGGTCTTCCAGCCCCATGCTCCTGTAAGGAAGTGGGGGTGAGTGCAGGCGCTGACCTAGGCAAGGGGAGGACTACACACCAGGAGTGCACAGGGCAAGGTGGCCAGGCATAGCCAGGCAGCTGCCAGTGAGGCGCAGCCACGCAGCTGGTGACCTCATGGCGTCGCCCCATGGCGTCGCCCCATGGCGTCGCCCCATGGCGTCACGCCCAGGCCAGCTGCTGGCCCCAGGGCTGCTGGCCCTAACCCTGCACCCAGTCTAGCGGCATGCCCTGAAGCAGGCCACACTGAGGGCTTGCCAGGCTGACGTCTCCAACCACCTCATCACCAGCGGCGTGCCCTGGGAGAAGAGGGGCAGGCAGTGAGAGGCAGTTTCCACCGCAACAGCTCAGCCAGCAGGCTCTGCCCTGGCACCCGATCATGAAAACCAGGGGTGTTGTGTGACTCCGGTAGACGAGGTGAAGGTGTGAAAGGTTCAGTCGGGCTGTTTGAGTGACGACCCATCCAGGCGGATCGGCAAAGGTGGCTGCGGCTGCTGCATACTGTCGAGCCCCATCTCCAGCCTAGCGCACACCTCAGTGGGTCGCAGCCAGAAGAATATGAGGAGTTGTGAAGCAGCCTGGAACCAGGTGGCTGCAGCTTTAGATGGCCTGACCCGGGCAGCAGGTGGACACTGGGACAGCTTGGGACCAGCCTGGCGCCGACCTAGAGGTCTGGGTTGCAGCCACGAGAATGTGGGCAGTGCGTGGAGCAGGCTGCGGTGCAGGCAGGGGTGTGAGACCTTGGCAGTACAAGTGCAGGAGGTGTTAAGGTGGTGGGTCTCAGGGGTGCTGGCATGTCCATGGCAGTGGGGCAGCAGTGTGTTATCAGTGCTGCGGGGGCAGTAAGAACACCTTGGGGGGGAAAGCAGGGGAAAAGGGGAGGGGGAGCAGGGGAAAAAGGGGAGGAGGGGGGGAGGGGGAGGAGGGGGAAAAGGAGAGGGGAGGGGCAGGTCTTGTCAAGAACATGAGCTGTGTACTGTGACTGCTGTAGGGTAAGTGGAGCAGATCACTGCAGCCAGGTCGTGGTGGTTGCCAGCGTCAGGGCCGATGGTGGTGAGCTGGGGCATGTGGGCTAAAGTTGAGAAGCAGCCAGGGGCTATGGCCAGGAGCATGTGGGCAGCTGGTGGGTGTGCTGACCACTGGCTGTGCTCCTGTGCATGGAAAAGTTGCTGGCTGCGTTTGTCTCAGCATTGGTTTTCTGTTGGTGCGGTCAGGGCAGTGACTGCAGTAAGGAGTGGTAGGGCAGCGAGAGCCACTATCACGCTGGGCCTTCACAACAGGAGATCATGGTTGTGGCGAGAGAGGATGTGCGTGCAAGTGAGCAGGCTGTGGTTGTGCTGTCCAGACCGGCAGCCTTTCACTGAAGCAAGGGCTGCTGAGTAAGGGCTGGGCGGAATGCCGGTGTTTTTGTGTGGTGGCCGCCATCACGGGGTGTGCTGCTGCTGGGTTCGCCCAGTGGCAGAGCTCTCCCGCGGCGAGGTCCCGCTGGTTGCATTGCTCCTGCCCGACCAAGGTGTTGGTAGCTGCTGCTCCTCGCTCGCCAGCTGTGTATCGTGAAAGCAAACCGTTAAGTGGCTGTCTGCCTGACGTTTTGCGTAAAGTGTGGCGAAAGTCATGACAATGTTAGTTTGCACCGTTTTCACCAATGCGAAGATATGCGATGTAGGAAGAAGGGTTGTGCAACACTGTCGTTCACCTTGTAGATGTCACTATGGAACCTTGCCTACCCGGGGCCTCGGTGCCGTCGGTCACAACACCAAGTACGACAGCCTTTCAAAGTGCGGTATGTGATGCTGCTGCACGTCATCACTTCCGGATGATCAATTAGAATGAGCAAAAAGCACACTGCTCGCCCGCCCACAGCTCGTCACTGCAGCAGCCTGAGCTGTAGCTGGTACCACAAAGCTCGGCCTTGCGCCCGCTTTACCTGCAACACGCAGCGATAACTCGAATGACCGGCGTTAACAACATCGGCTCGCATCAGGTCGGGTGAGGAGGACAGCCGAGTTTGGGTTGAATGCAAGCGTACCTTGCAGCAAGGTGGTAGGCGACGCTTATCCTGAGCCGCCAACGCCAGGGCCGCTGCCTCCGGCCCGCCCCCCGCGGCCTCCGGTATCGTGCCGGGTGCAGCCCCTACTTCCTCCTCGTCACTCGCCTCGGGCCCGGCACCTGAAGCCGCGACCAGCAGACGCGAGTTGCCGCCACACTCTCGCCCTTCACTCGCCCAGCTGCTCGCCCTAGGCCAGGCTTGCCAGCTGCCTCTGCAGCTGCTGATGCACAGGGTGACTCATGCCGACCACCACAACAGGAGCCCAAGGGGGCCAAATGGGCACTGTAGGGTATGGCCAGCAACCGCCGCCACCGCAGCAGGTGCCAGACCTGGTGTCGGGCATGCCAGCATCTGGACATTGGCCTGCAGGCTGCAAACCTAGGGACAGCTGCAGGGGCCGCAACACAGCGGCGGCAGGAGTAGGCGGTGCGGGCGATAGGAAGGGGTGCCCACCCTGCACAGCCCCAGGCTGGGGTGCAGCCAGACCCCCCGGCGCTCCGCCTGGGTCCTCACTGCCCAGAGGGAAGCCGTTGAAGTGGTGCGCCAGCCAGCCTGCCAGCTGCTCTGAACCCTGCAGCCGGACAGCAGACAGAGCAGGGGCTGAGGTGGGGGGCTAGTGGCCAGTGGGGGAGGCGGCCTGACCGGCAGGCAGCAGGAGGCCAGGCTGGCAAGGCGGGGATGGGGTGCTGGTGGGCTGGGAGGTGGGGCAGTGCAGAGGGAGCGGTAGGGCGGGGGAAGGGTTGCAAGGGAAAAAGAAAGACTGCGCCGTCGTTGACGGGCGTGAATTCAAGAAAGTTGGCGCCTCGGGCCTTGCGGTCACCTTGCAAGCCAATCCACCAATTCAGTTCTTTTATTACGTCGTCAGGTGGGGTCGAACCCGTGACCTCTCAATCGTTGCGAAACCGCCCATTACCAACTGAGCCACCAACCGCAGGGCGGGACAGGATGGGGGAAGGGCTGGGGGATGTGGTGCGGCAGTGCCTAGTGGCCCCGCACTGACCCCTACCTGTCCACCTCCACCCCCCTCCTAGGCTGCCAGGGGGGCCTGCAGCAGCCCTCAAGCCCCCAACCCTCCCCCCCTCCCCACCCTGCTGCTCGCCTTGCTCACTCACCTTCCCGCACCTCACACCCCACTGCTCCACTACCCCTGGCTGCCCCGCTGCCCACCTTGCCCTCCGCGTCCAGGGGGCTGTTGTACATCAGGCTGTCCACCAGGCAGCTCCACAGCCGAGGCAGCTGCATGGGCCCCAGCTGCGCCAGGTCAGCATGGGGCAGCAGCCGCCCGGCAGCCGCCCCTACAGCCAGCAGCCAGCAGCCAGCACGCCCGCCATGGCAGGGGGCAGGGTCAGGGCAGCAGCAGCTGTTGCAGGAGGCGTCAGGAGCACAGGGGGGGGGAGGGCCCAGGGCCAGTGCTGCATGCAGTGATGGGTGGGGGAGAGCAGCAGAGACACCCCCAGGGGGCGCCCCCCCAGCTTAGGCTGTGCAGCTGCTGGCCAGGAGGGGGGGGGGGGTCTGTAGTCTGGTCCTAACCTGTTGTGTAGGGCCTAGGCTGGTTGAAGGGGGGGGCGGGGGAGGCAGGGGTGGCTAGGGCGGCTCAGCCTGCCCGCCCTAACCCCCTTGAGCCAGATGCAGGGCCGATGCGGAGCAGCTCTTGGCGGCTGCAGCTAGTCAGGGAGTCCACGGGCCTCCTGGTGCTGCTGGTGCCTAGGGGGGGCCTGGGGGTCTGACAGGCGCTGCCAATGCACTGCCACAGCCCTCTAGCAGCAGCTGCCACACTGGGCTGGTCAGGGCAGCAACTGCTGGAATGCCTGCCCCCTGCCATACCCCTGCACTCCCCCACCCTGCCAGCCTAAACCCCGCTGTGTGTCACCCCTGATGCCAGCACCCCCCCTTCTCACACCCCCCCACCCCCCCCCCCCCCCCACCCCCCCCTACCCCCCCCTACCCCCCCCCCCACCCCCCCCCCCACCCCCCCCACCCCCCCCACCCCCCCCACCCCCCCCCCCCCCCCCCCCCCCCCCCCCCCCCCACCCCACCCCACCCCACCCCACCCCACCCCACCCCACCCCCACCCCACCCCACCCCACCCCACCCCACCCCACCCCACCCCACCCCACCCCACCCCACCCCACCCCACCCCACCCCACCCCACCCCACCCCCACCCCACCCCACCCCACCCCACCCCACCCCACCCCACCCCACCCCACCCCACCCCACCCCACCCCACCCCACCCCACCCCACCCCACCCCACCCCACCCCACCCCACCCCACCCCACCCCACCCCACCCCACCCCACCCCACCCCACCCCACCCCACCCCACCCCACCCCACCCCACCCCCACCCCCACCCCACCCCACCCCACCCCACCCCACCCCACCCCACCCCACCCCACCCCACCCCACCCCACCCCACCCCCCACCCCACCCCACCCCACCCCACCCCACCCCACCCCACCCCACCCCACCCCACCCCACCCCACCCCACCCCACCCCACCCCACCCCACCCCACCCCACCCCACCCCACCCCACCCCACCCCACCCCACCCCACCCCACCCCACCCCACCCCACCCCACCCCACCCCACCCCACCCCACCCCACCCCACCCCACCCCACCCCCACCCCACCCCACCCCACCCCACCCCACCCCACCCCACCCCACCCCACCCCACCCCACCCCCACCCCACCCCCACCCCACCCCACCCCACCCCACCCCACCCCACCCCACCCCACCCCACCCCACCTCACTGCCCCACCCCCTCACCCGATCCTGCAGCAATGTTGTCCAGCACCGTCAAGCTGTGGCCGGACTTGCCCGCCCCCCCCTGCCCCCTCCCCGCCCCCACCGCCACCACCCCGGCTGAGCTGAGTTGTACGCGCACCCCTGCCCTCCAGTCGCCCTCAAAACTGACCCAACCGCTGCGTCCCCAGCCCGGCCCGCTTGCTGCCTCTGCCCAGCCGGCTGCCCGGCTGCCGCTGCTCCAGCTGCCCCTCCACGGCTCCATCCTCAGCCAGGACCAGGGCGGCCGTCAGCCCGGAGGAGGGGCAGCGCAGCAGCAGGTCGCCCTTCAAGCCCAGCCAGGCCTGGGGGGCCAGGGGGTCGTGGATCACCAGGTCGGGTAGGCTGAACTCGTACAGCTCGGAGGGGCCGGGGCTGGGGCAGGGGGCTGGGGGGCAGGGCAGGGGCGGGTGGGGGGGGGTGGAGGGTGAGGCGGCCCTGAGACCCCAGCTTGATCTGTAGGGCAGGGAGCAAGGGCAGCGGCTGGGGGCAGGTGGGTAGGCGCTGGCAGGTGGGATGGCCAGCAGCTAGGCATCAGGGGGTAGGGATAGTCAGCACCTCCCATCCCACAGGGGTGTGAGGGGTGTGAGGGGTGTGAGAGGGGGTGTGAGGGGTGTGTGTGATGTGTGTGAAGGGGAGTGTGAGGGGAGTGTGAGGGGGTGTAAGGGGTCGTGGGAGGAGTGTCCCTCACCTTCACGTACTGCTCCCTGCCCAGCTTCTTTGTCTTGGCCTTGGCTCTTGGTGTCAAGCTCCAGTGCAGCAGCCCCACCTCCTGCTGGCCCTGCACCACGCCACACCACACCACACCCATGCCACCCCACACCACATGCAGCTTACCCTGCACCGCAAGCTGTACTGATATTGAACAGCCTGGTGCCCTGCTGCTGCTGCTGCTGCATATCTCAGTGCTGGCCATGAGGGGGGCCAGTGGGGGGCCACTGCTGATGCGCTGTTGGCTGAGCTGGCAGGTAACATGCGCACCAGACAGTGTGACCAGACAGTGTGACCAGACAGTGTGACCAGACAGTGTGACCAGACAGTGTGACCAGACAGTGTGACCAGACAGTGTGACCAGACAGTGTGACCAGACAGCAGGCTGGAGGGCGGTGGAGCTCTTCAAGGCCTTACCCGCTGGCAAGTGAGACAGCGCCAGGTTGCAGGCAGGAGGCAGTAGACGGCCAAGAAAGAAGCTGGCCTGACTGGGTGTCTTCAAAGCAAAACCAAGGTAAACCTCCGCCAGCCCCTTCCCCTCCCTCCTCCACCCCCACCTGCCCCTCCCCTCCTCATGCCCCGTGCACCTACCTGTGCGCAAGACAAAGGCTTAGGGCCCCTCGTCAGGCTCATAGCTGCACACCTCCTGCACCTGAACCTACAGCCAGGCAGCAGCCAGGCAGGGCGCACCCTCGGGCACAGGAGGGCAGGGTACAGGGTATCACCAGGCAGGCAGGGTCCAGCAGGCGCAGGGTCAGGCCCACGCAGCCCCCCCACCCCCACATGAACACCTTGGTGCCGCCAGTGCCAGCCTAGGTGGGGGTGTGCTGACTCCGCAGCCTTCTCCCACCCCCCACCCCCACCCCCACCCCCACCCCCACCCCCCACCCCCCACCCCCACCCCCACCCCCACCCCCACCCCCACCCCCACCCCCACCCCCACCCCCACCCCCACCCCCACCCCCACCCCCACCCCCACCCCCCACCCCCACCCCCACCCCCACCCCCACCCCCACCCCCACCCCCCACCCCCACCCCCCACCCCCACCCCCCACCCCCACCCCCACCCCACCCCCACCCCCACCCCCACCCCCACCCCCACCCCCACCCCCACCCCCACCCCCACCCCCACCCCCACCCCCACCCCCCACCCCCCACCCCCCACCCCCACCCCCACCCCCACCCCCACCCCCACCCCCACCCCACCCCCACCCCCACCCCCACCCCCACCCCCACCCCCACCCCCAGCAGCAGCAGCAGCAGCAGCAGCAGCAGCAGCAGGGGAGGGAGGGGGAAGGGTGGGGGCTGCAGCTGACCATGGGAGGGGGTGAGGGGGCACCCCCTGGAGGGGCCCAGGCAGCGCTGTGTCACGAAGTGCTGGCCCAGGATGGTCATCACCGTGTCCCCTACACCTGCGCAGCGCAGGGCCAGGGCGGGGGCGGCACCAGGGCCAGGGGGGGGCTAGGAGGGGGACGGGCACAGCCAGGGGCCAGGGGCCAGGGGCAGCACCCAGCCTCAGCTCACCCCACGGCCTCATAACCCCACAGCTGCTGCCAGTGTCCAACCCTCCCTCACCCCTGACCTCACAAACCCACAGCTGCTGCCAGGGCCAGGCGCCCCACCTGCTCCCCCCTAGGCCTCTTCTGACCTCACTCCCTGCTGCAGCTGCTGCTCCAGTTCCTACTCAGTCCCTTCCCTAGGCACGGCCCCTACCCCCCACCCCTGGTCAGGCGCCCCTCCCCCTCCTACCCCTTCCCCCACCTGCCCCCTCCTTGCCCTTCTACCCCTGGAATGGACACCAGGGTCACCCTGCCCCCCCTCATCGTGGCACTAGCCCCTCGGGCCCCCCTACTCTGCAGGCACCCCTGTAGGCACCCGCCCCTTGGCCCCCTTACTGCCATCATGCAGGCACAGCTCCTTCCCTTCGAAGAAATCCCTAGCCCCCCCCTTTTCAATACGGTAGGTGATCTGGCTCTCACTATTGCTGGAGCGCAGCATGTCGGTGGTCAGCACCAGCACCAGCCGCAACACACAGCCAGGAATCTGTCCAGGGGGCTGCGCTTGCAGGCTGGGCGCCAAGAGGAGGTTGCCCAGCCGCGTCCATTTGTCGGGCTACGGCGAGCAACGCATCCAGCGTACTTGTCAGTGGAGCAGCGCGGCAGGAACAGGGCTGCTGCGGATGCTGCTGGAAGCCTTACGCGCTGCACAACGGGCAACTCCGCAGGTCGCGACCCTCGCTCCTGCAGGTACTTCTTGACGCTTGGTGGAGGCGCTGGTTATGTCCTCACGCTCGACTGCTGTCGCCATCGTGCGCCCAGCCTTGCTCCCAAACAGGGCAAGACGTCCCAGGTCAAGGCGGAAAGCAACCT
This sequence comes from Haematococcus lacustris, assembly GCA_030144725.1. Classification (NCBI taxonomy): domain Eukaryota; kingdom Viridiplantae; phylum Chlorophyta; class Chlorophyceae; order Chlamydomonadales; family Haematococcaceae; genus Haematococcus; species Haematococcus lacustris. The sequence goes on from JASKMD010000009.1 coordinate 3,921,110, forward strand.
GACAGCTAACGGTCCTACGCGGCTACTGCAAATGCGTGTCCTCTCTTCCAACGGCATTCCGATGGAAAACCGCGATGAGGATGCAAGCTTTCGCATGTCATCTGTTTCACCCTCCAAGACTCCAAACATGCAGGCATGCGCTGCATCTATTGCACGCGGAGCTGAGCGGAGTTCAGGAAGCTCGAGCTGGACTCACCTGGTTTGCCCTAAGTTGGAGCCAGCTCGGTCGGTTCGAGGTGGGAGAATTCCACCACATTCCCTGAGCCCCCACTGGGTGTGAGGGGTCAGGCAGTAGTGTAGGTGGTAGGCACCCATACCGTATGCATGGGAGCATAGCTCCTCACAACCAAACACCGACCTGGGTGGTCCCTGGTTTTGTCCCTAGTGGTCCGATTCAATGTAGGCCCTAGTGAGGGACGAGGGGTTGACAGTGTTGCCCTGGCTGACAGAGTCTGCTAGATTGATGACCTCTGTTGCTTTGGCTGGGTCTTTGTGGGCCCAATTCCATTGATTCAGCTACTGGGTTGTGACTGGGTTGTGACTGGGTTGTGTACAGCTTGTGAGTACAACCACTGGGGCCACTAAGCCCTCCAGGTAGCCTCACATGACCCATTCTTGTTGGTCGGTGTCGTGCTGTATGACAGTCAGGGCTGAGCCAGCACCGTGATCTGCTGCCAGCCTGATTGGGCATTCCCAGGAGCGTGGGCAGTGAGTATGCAGCCTGCTTCCGCCCGCACCTGTAGTGCTACTGCTGTACAACCTAGGGGATAAGACCTGCCACTTTTCCCAGGAGCATTCCCAGGAGCATTCCCAGGAGCGTGGGCAGTGCCAGCCTGCAGGTGCGGAGGGAGGTGGAGCTGCCAGTGGCAACACCACCTGCTCCCCATGAGCTGCTGCTGACAAGCCTTGACACCAAGCTGTGGCAGGCCTTGTAGCTGAGGCGAGGCTGGGCAACACACACTGCCACTCAGCCGAGATGACTGCCCGGCGTCACCAACAGCTGGCCAGGCCTGCCTACAGTGGCATGGTGGTGCGATGCCCGGCTGCTGCCATGGGGTGTGCGTGCAGGAGGAGGAGTCCCAGCTAGATCATGGCGCCTGCCCTGCAGTTGATGTCAACACCTGGCAGAACACAACCGTATGCCTTGTTCCTGCGTGGTATTTTGTCCAGGCTATGGCCTGTCGTTGTTGTCACTTGCCTTCTCATGGGTATGGAGAAGTTGAAGGAGAGAGGCTCACCTACAATGAGTCGCTTTGGTGTGCAAGGCTGCTGCTTTGTGGCACAGGAGTCAGCCTCTTCAACTGGCCCCACACTGCTGCTCGACCCGGGTCAGTCATCTGCCGGTGCCATGTAGCATGAGGTGGGTGGTGATCAGGCTTGTGAAAATTTCATATTTTTATTCAGATTTTCAATGAAAACTTTCATCTGAAAATCTGAACGTATTCACTGCACATCTGAAAAGTGCCGGGTGCTGGCCCCGGTCAGATCGCAACGCGATGGCAGCAACAGGCGAACAACAGCCACCAGGCAACCAGCGACTCGCCCCAGTGCAGACAGCCCGAGCTCTAGTCGCTGCTATGAGAAAGAGCCCGGCGCTGCCTCTCCCACGGGTGTTGCAGAGCCCAGTGATTGGCTTGGCTGGCGCCAGCGCGCTGCATGCCACTGCTTGGGAAAATCGCTAGGCATGATAATGCACACTGACATGTGGAGCCGCAGTACGGCGGTTCCACGCGACAGCCCGCGTATCGGACGGCCTGTCTAGCCAGCTGCGGTGGAGGCACAATGGGCGCAAAGGGTCGGTGCCCATCTGGCTTGCTAGCACCGGGTGTACGTGAGGTCCGGCAAGAAAACACAAGCCGCGTGCAAAAGGGGAGGCTGGAAAACCAGCGGCAACCGCTCAATTTCACTGACGATGAAACTCTTTCAGTTTTTCAATGAATTTCATTTCATTTCATTGAAAATTGAAAATCTGAAAATCTGAAAATCTGAAGATTCACAAGCCTGGTGGTGATGTGTTGACATGCTGTTAGGAAGAGGGGCGGGGGCTTGGTCGTCAGCAGGAACCGAGGCTTGTGAACGACGCAAGGCCTGGCAGCGGCTGCACCGGAAAACAGTCCAGTTCAGCGGCCAGCCTGGTGCGCCCAGCCTGGAGCCAGCAGCGTGACCAGCCAGTGCGGGGCATGATGTGGTGCCCAGTAGTGGCCCCCCCGCAAGCCCCCACAGGCCCCACGCAGCAGCCAGGCAGCCACACAGCCAGCAGCCTCAGAGCCAGGGCCCAGCACTCCCCCTCCAGCCAAGCGCAGCAAGCCGGCAGCTGAGCCCACCAAGGGCAAGGGCAAGGGCAAGGCTGCTAAAGCCAAGCCAGCACCACAGCCAGGCAGGTGGCTGGACAGGGACTGCAACGCAGCGCTGACCATGCAGCGTATTGGGGAGAGCAGATGGCGGCCGCTGGAGCTGTGCTTCTGGCCAGACCAGGGAGCTCTGCCAGCCAAGGGCAAGGAGTACCCTGGCCTGGGGTACAAGCGGGTGCGAGACAAGCCACCCAAGGCCCAGGAGCAGCAGCAGCAGCCTGCTGAGGCACAGTAATGTGTGCCCCCTTTGTTGAGCTGTCATCAGCTTACAATCAGTGCATGTCTTGTCATGCCAACTCTATACGTTGCCCTAACGGGTCAGGCAATAGCGTAGGTGGTAGGCTAAACACTCCACACAGCCACACTGTTTGAGTCGGATCTAGTTGGTGGCTGCTAGTGGCTGCTAATGGCTGCTAGTAGGTACTTCTGATCCGGCTCAAATGGTGGCCCTAGTGAGGGACAAGAGGGCTGCACCGGAAAACACAGCAGGCAGGCACTGGTGGGGGAGTTAGCAGAAAGGTGACATTGGGCCTGTAGCTGACGGGCTGTGCCCTCAAACATGTTTATCCATGTTGAACGAGTTATGTTTGCCTGTGCTCAACCTTGCACCCTGTGGCCCTGTGGTTAAGAATGCATCATCAAGCCATTGGAAGAAGGCCAAATGGTGCAAGGTATCTGGTCGGTAGACGTCACCGGAGATGAAGGAGGAAGCTCTCATAACTCAACAGCCTGCGCGAAGTTACGTTCTGTTTATCTGACATCCTAAATAAAAAATTACCACAGTCCATGCACTCATGCATTGGCAAACATTGCGTCAACGTATCCCGTCAACCCCGTTGTAAGCTTGGATAGCAGCGGTCAGATGGCAACTATGGTCGAGGACGCTGGCGAGCATTGGAAAGAGAAACTTAACCTGCCCGCGAAAGATCTGCGTGTGCGCACGTTGGTAGGTGCCACTTAGCAATCTTTGACCCATTCGCCATTCGTACTGATGATGGGCATTGGCTTGCTGGCTCCCTAGGATGTCACCAACACGAAAGGCAACGATTTCGAGGACTATTTCCTCAAGCGCCAGCTGCTTATGGGCATTTTCGAGAAGGGCTTTGACAAGCCGAGCCCTATCCAGGAGGAAAGCATTCCCATCGCGCTGGCAGGCAGGGACGTCCTGGCGCGCGCTAAGAACGGCACTGGCAAAACAGCGGCGTTCGCCGTCCCCGTCCTGGAGAAAATTGACACGAGTAAAAACGAGATCCAGGGTGAGCTTAGCCGCGCCTGGCCCTGGCAATGACACTGCTGTTCTGTCCTGGAATTTAATTCGTTTCCTACGTTCTACTCAGCGGCTGTTTGTCATGCTCGCAGCCATGATATTGGTGCCCACGCGTGAGCTGGCCTTGCAGACTGCACAAGTTTGCAAGGAGTTGGGCAAGTATCTGGCGGTTGATGTCATGGTGACAACTGGGGGGACCAGCCTCAAGGATGACATCATGCGTCTTAACCAGACCATTCACATCGTGGTAGCAACGCCTGGCCGCATCCTTGATTTGGCCAGCAAGGGCATTGCCAAGCTCAACAATTGTCGCGTGCTAGTGATGGATGAGGTGAGCGCTTCACGAGCCATGTTAGCTGTCACGCTTCATTGGTGTGTGATGGTAAAGAGGCATCACTGAGCAGCTGTGGATGACTCTCGCAGGCTGACAAGCTGCTGTCTTTTGAGTTCCAGCCCATCATTGAGCAGCTCATCAACTTCCTGCCTGGGGACAGGCAAATCATGCTGTTCTCCGCTACTTTCCCCCGTCACCCGTCAAGGACTTCAAGGAGAAGTTCCTGAAGAAGCCGTACATAATCAACCTAATGGATGAATTGACACTGAAGGGGCTCAGCCAGTACTACGCCTTTGTGGAAGAAAAGCAAAAGGTTCACTGTCTGAACACGCTGTTCTCCAAGGTTGGTGTGTCTGCCAGTCCCTGCAGCCACAGACTTATGGCCGGCTGCTCTCACAATTGCTAGAGGGCGTCCACACCTTGTATGTCATGCATTGCACATGGTAATCAGATTGTAGCGAAGGCTGTTTGTCCTTTCTACATGTCTTTTGAAATGCTGTCTTGCAGCTGCGCATCAACCAGTCCATCATCTTCTGCAACTCTGTAAACCGCGTGGAACTCCTGGCCAAAAAAGATCACCGAGCTGGGCTACTCCTGCTTCTACATCCATGCCAAGATGCTGCAGAGCCACCGCAATCGCGTTTTCCATGACTTCCGCAACGGGTCGTGCCGCAACCTGGTGTCCTCTGGTGAGGGTCCAGCACCCTGTCACACCGCACCCCTCAGCTGCTGACAGTCATGCAGCCAGTA